>JAQPPZ010016886.1:1200000-1800000 GCA_028583015.1 Wollemia nobilis | reverse complement strand
AGAGAAGAAGGCCATGAAGTCATAAGGGTCATGATTTCACGACACAAGGCAAAAAAAGGCGTACGACAGGCAAAGGTGTCGCGATATCACGACATGTTGTAGTTTTGTAGGAAAATCTACAGAACCAGAGGCGATTGAAGGACAGAGTTAACCTTGAGCCGATAGAATTAAATCTAGGCCAATGCAGCATAGGGTTTTGTAGCCGACATAGTTTGAGGGTTACAGTCGACTAAGTTTGAGAGTTTTGATCGTGAAATTTATTCTATAAAAGGAGGGCTGTTTCGAGATTGAAGGAATCGAATGTGTGTATCAAAATTGTGCAAGTGAAGTCCACGGTGTGCAAAGAGCAGTCGTATTGAATCGATCGAAGTGTGCATTCAAAGTGGGATATTCACAGTTAGAGTGTGAGGTTGATGTTCGATCGAGTGCTGCTGTGTTTACGTGATTAGTGCAAAAGTTGGTTTCGACCAAGTGCGACTGTAACAGAACAAAAATAGGAAGAGGACAGACTTGTGCCAGACCGAAGGACTATGTTTGGTGTAGACCAGAGAAAGAGGAAGAGGATAGAATTGTGCCAGATCGAAGGACTGTGTTTGGTGCAGTTTCGAGGACCAGCTTTGCGGTGATAGAGTTGAGGATAGAGATCTCCAGCCAGAGCAGGGAAGACAGGTGTCTTCTATGGATAGAGTTCCACTTGCTAAGGGTAGAGGAGGTAGAGGTCTTCTAGAAGATCACCAGACAGAGCAGAGTTAGGGGATTGGTGTCTCCTTTGGGTTGGTACCCATAAAATTTGTAATCGGGAAAGGTTTTCCCAGATTTGGTTGATAAAATTTAGAGAGAAATTTTATCCGTGGAGTAGCCCGCTTTGGGTGAACCACGTAAATTACTGTGTCTCTTTTGTGGATGGTGTTTTGTGCATTGCTTTGATTACTGCTTTTTATACTGCTATCTATACACTGCATAATACTGATTTGAAAGTTGTTTTGAAGCAAAATTAAAGAGTGGTCTTATACTGTTCACCCCCCCTATTAGTATAAGCTTGTGTTCTTAAATTGGTATCAGAGCTGGTTCCTTCAAAAAGGTTTAACAACTTGAAGGAATAATTTGTTAAGAACACAATGGAGTACTCAAGTGGCAATGCAACACCTATTCTTGATGGATCAAATTTTGGTCTGTGGAGTGCAAGAATGAGAGTTTATCTAATGGCACTTGGTAATGAGGTATGGGAAGTGATTGAAGACAAGTACACTATTCCTAAACATGGTCCTTATACTAAAGAAGATAGGCTCATGCTTCACAACAATTCAAAAGCCATGAATGCAATCCTGAAAGGCTTACAGAAAGCAGATCTCACCAAAGTTATTCACTGCAAGACAACTAGTGAAATGTGGAAATAGTTGCAGGTGGTTCATACAGGTGATGCAAATGTCCGAAAGGCCAAATTGAGACACTTTAAAGGTATTTTTGAACAACTCAAAATGAATGATGATGAAAAAATTAGTGACTACATGCTTCGTATGGATGAGGTTGTTAACTCCATGAAAGACTTAGGTCTTGAACTTGCTAAAAATGAAGTGTGTGATAATATTTTAAGATCTCTTCCTAATAGATTTAGTGAAAATATTTTTGCCATTGAGGAAGCTAAAGATTTAGATAAATTGAAAAAGGATGAGCTCCATAGTATTCTTGCAGCATTTGAGTTGAGAACTCAAGTGAAAGCTGATGTCAAGAAAGAGGCAGCTTTCAAAGCTACCAAGAAATCCAAAGGTAAACAAATTCAAGAAAGTGATGAGTCTTCTAGTGATGAAGAGGCATATTACAGCAAGAAAGGCAAGTTCTCTAGAAAGCACAAAAGCAAGAAAAATATAAGATGTTTCAACTGTGGAAAGTTTGGTCATTATGCTACTGACTGTACTGTTTCCAAGAATGAAAGTGATGAATATTTACAGGATGTTAAGAGCAAGGATTCTGAAAAGCATAGGTATTAAAAAAAGAACAAAGATGAGCACATCAATCAAGGAAAGAGGCATTCTCACAAGCACAAGAAGAGCTTCTACCTAGACAAAACAAGTAAGTGTTCTAGTAGTGATAGTGAAAGTTCTTCTAGTGATGATGAAAATGAGATGTTGTTTATTTCAAAAAAGGAGGAAGAACCGAAACATAAATTCATTATCATGAAATGTTTTAGATGTGGATATTTTGGGCACCTTGAGGATGATTGCACAAATAATGAATTGGTTGCTAGTATGTATGAGGATGCTTCAGAAAATAATAAGGAAGATGCATGTATGGTTTTTGAAAAGGGTAGCACCTCTAGTGATAAGAAATCTAAAAAAGGCCTTGATGATTCAAAATGCAATCAAATAGAGGATCTTGAAAGTGAACTTACTAATGCTCTTAGTGTTTTGAAAAAGGAAAGAAAGAAGAATGCTCGACTCAAGGATAAGTTAGATGAATGTTGTATGGAAAGAGATGAACTTATAGAAAGTCTTGACGTCTCTATGGCTAAGACACAAGATCTCAAGAATGAGTTAGAATCTAAGGTGCTTGAGTATAGTGAATTAGAACAGAAAATGGCTTCTTTGAAAGAGGAAACTAAAGAGTACAAGGATAAGCTGTACAGATTTCAAGAAAGCTCCAAAAAGGTTGAATCACTCATCAAAGGACAAAGAAAGACAACAGATAAAATAGGTCTTGGTTTTGTTAAACCACACAAGGAACAGTTTGGGGAATCCAGTAAGAGATTTCAAAGAGAAGAGAGTTCTGATGAAGAGAGTATCTCAGAGAAAGAGTTCGTGAGTGATAAATGTGCAGAAACAGAAAACATAATTCTGAATGCGAAGAAGTTTTTGGGACCCAAAAGGTCGATTAAAAGAATATTTCATGACAGATGTTTTGCGTGTCACATGTTTGGTCACACGGCTGCACATTGCATGTCTCAAATGAAGAAGGTTAACAACAATTTTAGAAGTGCTAATTTCTTCCAAGGGTATTGCTACTCTTGTAATCAGTTCGGGCATAAGGCAATTTTCTGCATGACTAATTATAGGAACACGGTTAGTCATAATAGGCGGATTCAAAGAATAGGTATGCCGAACAAAAATAATAGTGTTACTTGTTATAAGTGCAACAATGACGGTCACACAGCTAGACAGTGCAGAGCTAATATTTCAAAGTACAGGAACAGGAATAGGAAAAGTGGTATAAACAGGTCCAAGGATCAAGGCATGGACAAGAACAGGGATGAGAACAAGAACAAGAACAGTGACAAGAACATAAATATTGACAAAAAATTCAAGAGAAGGCCTGGAAAGGAAATTATAGACACTGATGATGATCAGTGCCTAATGGGAGTTGTACTCCCACCCCAGAATTAATCACCTCATCAGGAGGTGGGGGAGGGACTAAGCTAAGAAGCTCATTCTTAGTCTTGATCCCCAAAGGTGACCCTTTGCCATTGATGACAAAGGGGGAGAGATTTGAGTAAGGGGGAGAGATATGAGTAAGGGGGAGAGCTTCAATGTGAAGAGGAAAGCTTCAAATTAGGGGGAGAAAAACTTCAAAAGGAGATTCTCAGATGTTAGCCCAGTTGTTTTTTGTTTTAGCTCCTGAGACATGTTTTTAGTAAAGGGTTGCCATCAATGACAAAGGGGGAGATTGTTGGCAATTTTAGGTACCTTGGGTACATTGCCTTTGCTCAAAGTTTAGATGTTGTCATTGATGTCAAGAAGTTCTTGAAGCAATTTGTTTTGATGAAGGTTTTAGCATGGACAGTAAGTTTCCAAGAAGATCAGAGTAGCCCAGTTGCAAAAGATCAAGAAAAATACAAGTAATAAAAAGTATGCAGGCGGTTGGAAAAACTGTCACGATTTCGCGACATGTTTGAGGAGAGAGAAAGTGCTGGCAAAACTGTCATGATTTCGCAACATGTTTGAGGAGAGAGAAATTTTTGGCAAAACTGTCGCGATTTCATGACATGTTGGCAGAGAAGGAGAGCTAGATGGAAAGTGTCACGATTTCGTGACATGTCGCATTTTTGCGACTCGAAAAGCGCAGGAAGGTAGAGAAGGAAAAGTGTCACGATTTTGCGACATTCTGCAAAGGAGGCTGTACGGACGAAAAAGTGTCACGATTTTACAACAAGATCAAAGAGAGAAAGTTATTTAGAAAGTTTCATGATTTTGCGACATGCTACAGAGATCAAGGTGAGGACTGTCATGATTTCACGAAATGCTAAAAAGCTCAAAATAAGAAACGTCACGATTTCGTGACATGCAGGCAAGGGAAGAGTTTGAAATGAGAAGTGTCATGATTTCGCGATAGGCTGCAAGGAAAGCTTTCAAAAGATGAAAGCATCACAATTTTGCGATAGGCTACAAAGAAGTTGTACGTATGCAGAAAGTGTCACGATTTCACGATAGGTTGGAGAGAAAGCTTGCGAATGCAGAAAGTGTCACGATTTTGCGATAGGTTGAGATGACAGCTTTCAGTTGGAGAAAGTGTCACGATTTCATGACAGAAACAGTTAGCAAGTCTTCAACAGAAGAAGCGTCACGATTTCACGACGAATTGAAGAAGGAAGAGCTCAAAGGCGAAAGCATCATGATTTTGTGACATGTTTCATTTTCGCTAGTGCAAGTAGAGAAGAAGGCCATGAAGTCATAAGGGTCACGATTTCGTGACACCAGGCAAAAGAAGGTGTACGACAGGCAAAGGTGTCGCGATATCATGACATGTTGTAGTTTCGCAAGAAAAGCTACAGAACCAGAGGTGGTTGAAGGATAGAGTTAACCTTGAGCCGATAGAGTTAAATCTGGGCCGACACAACATAGGGTTTTGCAACCGTTGTAGTTTGAGGGTTACAGCCGACTAAGTTTGAGAGTTTTGATCATGAGATTTATTCTATAAAAGGAGGGTTGTTTCGAGATTGAAGGAATGGAATGTGTGTATCAAAATTGTGCAAGTGAAGTCTGTGGTGCACAAAGAACAGTCGTATCGAATCGATCGAAGTGTGCATTCGAAGTACGATATTCACAGTTAGAGTGTGAGGTTGATGTTCGATCGAGTGCTGCTATGTTTATGCGATTAGTGCAAAAGTTGGTTTCGACCAAGTGTGGCTATAACAGAATAGAAAGAGAAAGAGGACAAACTTGTTCCAGATCGAAGGACTATGTTTGGTGCAGACCAAAGAAAGAGGAAGAGGACAGACTTGTGCTAGACTAAAGGATTGTGTTTGGTGCAGTTTCGAGGACCAGCTTTGTGATGATAGAGTTGAGTACAGAGATCTCCAGCCAGAGCAGGGAAGACAGGTGTCTTCTGTGGATAGAGTTCCACTTGCTAAGGGCAGAGGAGGTAGAGGTCTTCTAGAAGATCACCAGACAGAGCAGAGTTAGGGGATTGGTGTCTCCTTTGGGTTGGTACCCATAAACTTTGTAATCGAGAAAGGTTTTCCCAGATTTGGTTGATAAAATTTAGAGAGAAATTTTATCCGTGGAGTAGCCCACTTTGGGTGAACCACGTAAATTGTTGTGTCTCTTTTGTGGATGGTGTTTTGTGCATTGCTTTGATTACTGCTTTTTATACTTCTATATATACACTACATAATACTGATTTGAAAGCTATTTTGAAGCAAAAGTAAAAAGTGGTCTTATACTGTTCACCCCCCCTCTCAGTATAAGCTTGTGTTCTTCATGTGGTTTTGCAATTGGATAAAATTATTAGTCAACATATGGAAAATCTTAGAGCCGACATAGTCTGTGATAAGTCTAAAGGAGAAACCAAATCATGACATAGTTCAAACAAAAGTCTTAAGATTACCTTGAGCAGAAGAGGAAAAAATTTACTCTTGAAAAAATATAGAGTAAAGCCACCTTAGGAATATGTGGAGTCATCTGAGGTGTGAAAAGAGAAGATAGAAGCTAAAGCTTCTTTAAGAGTGAAGAGAGCAATCAAAAGTCATTTGATAAAGCCAAGCACCCAAGTTGTAGTCTATGAAAAGTAGAGTACAATAATTAAAGCATCATGGAGTCCAGAGAAAATTTGAGTAGCGAGAAGCTATTGATGAAGTAGTATACAAAACATCAAGAAGCCTGAGGAGAAGCCTCAAAAGAAATACAAAGCGGAGAGATCAAATGGAAACGAAAATACATTCAAGCATTATTTTTTGAAACATATTTTTTTTGGTTGGTAGAAGAGATATTTTAAAGGGTTCTTGAACCTATCACAAGTAGGGAATGGAAGGCATACCCAAACCTTAGATCTAGAAATAAGATATAAAGAAAGAAAATACAAGAGATTGTCATGGTCAAACAACCAGCTAGAAATAGGGGCCAACATAGGAGAAACCAACACCAAAAACAACCAAGGGTGCTTAGAGAACTAGAGAGCCAAGAATATCACGTAAAATTGGATCAGATATACAACAACAACATCCAACATGACAAACAACTAAATAAAAAATAAAAAAAAATTACTTGCTGGAAGTATTTCTCAGTGAGGTCTGCCCACATTTTTTTTACCCCAAAAAAAGAAATTATTTTTTTAGGCCACACTCCTAAACACATTTGTTCCAAGTCTCCACGATTGGAAAAACCTCATTCTCTTTAGGATGTAGAGCCTCAAAACTATCCGTTAGAAGGGGTTGTACTCCGTTAGCAATTTTAGAGTTGATATTCATTTTTTTGAGTGCTCTATTGTTGGGTCTCCCTACTTTCCTTTCATCCCCTACATAAATATGAGATTTACTGTGAATTTTGGTATTCGAACTCAGAGAGCATTTCTAAAACATAGTTTTTGGAGAGGCTAGAGAGCTTTCCATTAACTGTTGAAGAGTCAAATCATCCATGTCAAGATAGTCAAAGGAATTTTGGAGGATAAGACTAGAGGGATTTACCTCTTCTCCACTCTCCTTGAATTTAGGAAGTTGAACAATATCCCCCGCTATTGGGCTCACTTCCCTTCTCTTCATAGGAACCATGTTCAACTCCTCCTCTCCATCAAACATGATTGATGGAAGAAGGGCTTCCTCCTATAATTCCTCACTAAGCCCAACTTGAGAAATAGAAATTGAATCTTGTCCTTTCAAATTTTGAGGGTTTTTCTTAGGCACCCACTTTTCACTAAGCTTCTTACTGTTTTCCTTATAGCTCATTGAAGTACTTAGAGCTTTAGGATGTAGGGGCATAAGATCTTATGGTACCCACCCTTACCACACTCCTAGAAAACTTGGGGTTTATTTTCATATTCAATGTTCTGAACCCATGTGCCAAGATTAGAAAAGAGTTCAACAAAGCTTAGAAAATCCTTCTTAATATTTGTTATCACACACATTCTAGCATAGAGCATTTGATATTTAGAACTTGTAATTTTATCAAATAAAATCAAATCCCTGATCATCTTGGCAATAGATTAGAAAATGCTCTCATGCAAGAGATGAAATGAGAATTCTGGTAGCTTGATCCATAGTGGGACAAGATTAATGCTTTGCATCAAGGGATTAAAATTTGGGTCCTGTTGTGGCTGCTCCACAATGTATCCCAAAAGACCCACCTTTTTTGCATGTGTTCCAAGAAGACTGAAGTGGACCATAGGTTAAAGATCAAAGAAAAAGCAAAACACCACAAGGAGAAAAAGTGTCGCGATATCGTGACATGTTGCATTTTCACGGTCCAAAGCAAAGGGAGAGGCCAAAAGAGAAAAAGTGTCACGATATCACGACATGTTGCACCATCACGGCCAAAATAGAAAAAGTGTCACGATATCGTGACATGTTGCACCATCACGGCTAAAAGAGAAAGTGTCGCAATATCGTGACATGTTGCACCATCGTGGCCAAAAGAGAAAAAGTGTCACGATATCGTGACATGTTGCACCATCATGGCCAAAAGAGAAAAAGTGTCACGATATCACGACATGTTGCACCATCATGACCAAAAGAGAAAAAGTGTCGCGATATCGCGACATGTTGCATCATCACAGTCAAAGGAGGAAAAAGTGTCACGATATTGTGACATGTTGTATTTTCATGACTAAAAGCAACAAAAGACGAAAGGGGCCAAAAGTGTCATGATATCACGACATGTTACATTTTCATGATTCAAAAGGGGCAGGCAAACAGAGAAACAAGAAGTGTCGCGATATCATGACATGTTCCATTTTTTCCAAGGTAACAGACCTGCATAGTGACGTGGACATAAGGACAAATCCAATGAATAAGACAAAGCATTACATAAGGAGACTTTAATGATTTGAAATCATTTAAGATGGTCGTTACACACGAAGGGAAATGGACGCAAGCCCATGTGGTGAAAAGGAAACGTTCTTTCGAGATCAAACAAAAAGTGAAGCCAAAACACATGCATGCACAGGGAAGGTGAAACGAACAACCATTGGCAAATGAAACGAACCGTCATGGAAGGAGAAACAATGTTTTTAGAAGTTTAAATATGCCATTCAAAGAGGCCAGAAAGGGGGTGGAAAACTGTTGCAAGTAGCATTGCAGGTTTGAAGGCAAGATAGCCATTCTGGACCTAGTTGGGCTATTTTTCTTTCGTAGACTGGTTTTTCTTCTTCATGGACATGGGTTGGAAATTGCTGCGAGCAGAGTTGTAGACTTGAAGGTGATGAGGACATTCTGGACCTGTTTGAGTCATTTTTATTCCATGGACTGGTTTGGGAAAACCATAAATTTTTGTTATTGTAAAATGACAAATTTTTAATACAAAAAATTTCAGAAAGTTGCATCTTATGGACAAGAAAGGAGGAGTCATTTTCTGCATGCAAGATTAAATGTCTATTTTTCCCCTTTTTATATTTTAGGCTTGTAAATGGAGTTTATGCAATTTCTCTTGGTTGCTTCATGCGAATGTTTAAATATGAAAAACCTCAATTAAAACCCTAGGAACCAACACTTAGCTTATTTGGATTGTGCTTGTTTTGTAGGTCCAATAGGTTAGGTTGCATGCATGGAGATCTCACATCTTCGGTTTTGTCGAAATAGGATAGCATTATACTGAATGCATTTTATTTTTAGTTTCTGCTTTTCATTTTTATTTTCTGCATTTTATTTTTTCCAGAAATTTTAACTTTTTGTAACTTTTAGGCATTAAAATAAACATTTAAAAAAATTCAAAACCCAAAAAAACAATGAACAATCATTAAAGTTTCATGGTGAAATAAACCAACATTGCCCCTTGTTTACAGTTACTTGCAATCACTAAGATGTTCCAAGAATTTAAATTGAATATCTTTATTTGAGATTACTAATACACATGCAAATGCTAATACAACAGAGACCTTGGAGAAGTTGTTTGTTTAACTTCTTTGCAAGAGGGTATTTGGAACCCAAATCCTAAAGGAGAGTGTACTTTCACAATTGGGTGAAAATACCACTCAACAGGTCCCATTTACGCAAAAATAAACCTTGTTTTCCAAAAAACCATGGGCCTCCTTCCAAGATCCGTTTGGAATCCTCCTCAAATTAGAGTCTGATAAGGAAGAAATTTATTGGGATGTCCACAATTTCAAGAGACCCGATATGTCTCCATATTGCCAAATCCCATATCCTCATAGAATCAATATTCAACCTCCTACCTTGGATTTTTTTGAAACATCTTTATCTGACGTGTAGCACCCCCAATTTATCCATGCTTAACATGAATAAAGATGTTAGAAGACTGAAAGTGCTCATCTGATAAAAGGTAATTTTGGATGATTTTATTTTAAATTTAGGCACATATTTTTTGGAGTTATAAGGAGTATATTAAAATATTCATTTGATTTTTTAATTAAGGAGAAATAAGTGGAAGAATAAGTATTGAATACATTATTTGATTAAAAATAAATTAAAATTTACTTTGGGGAGATATAAGGAAATATAATATTTGAAATTAAATTAATTTGGAGAGATAAGGATTGAATAATTTGATGCATGCTTTTGATTTGATTTTTTTTTAATTGATGAATGCAAAATTAATTGATTTATTTTGCAAATTAAAAATTTGATTTGAAAGCATTTGTGGGAGTTATAAGAAAATGATTGCCTGATGAAAAGTTGAAATTGCTTGTTTAAAGACATTGTTTGAGAAATATTGATTACTCAAATTTTGGAGAATAAGGATTTCTACATCAAAGGAATCATCATAGAAAGAGATAATTAGAATTCTCTAATAACGAAATATTGAAACTTTTGAAAATTTTTATACAATATTTGATTGAAAATTTTTATAAGCATCATGACATATCAATGAGATTTAAAAAGCATTTATATTCAATCTACAGAGAAGTTAAAGATGAAAAGTTTGAAATATATGGTTATTATCTACGCTCAAAGCTCACTGAAGCACATGAAAATTCTAAAGATGCTATTATAATACCTATTGATATAGGTAGGATAATGTATATGGCATTACTTACACTTGAAATTTATAATGGAAAAAATCAAAGGAAAGAAGAGTTGATTAAAATTCTAAAGAATAAATTAGAGACAAAAGATATCAGTTGTGACAAAAGTGATTTTATATCATACATTTCTAGATATAGATAAAGAATATAATAAAATGTTATTACATCCAACATATGGCAACAAGTTTTATTATAAAAGGACATAAAATTCATAAATTTATTATTGTGATGACTTACTAATTCAATGTCTAGAGTTAACAGTAGCAAGACAAAAAGAAGATCAAGAAGAAGTATAGAGTCAAGAAACAAAAGATTCAAAGAAAGAAGACAAAGAAGAACAAAGCAGATGATTGGAGGCAGTAGATTGAAGACTAGAGTCTTCAAAAACCAAATAATATAATACAAGAGGGTGTTGGAGAATATTACATTATTTGGTACTATGTGAAAGTACTTGTTGAGTGGAAATTTTACCCAATTGCAAAAAACCCCATCATAGTCAGGATTTTGGTTAGAAAACCCTCTTTTGCAAAGAAATGCAATTTCTCCAAGGTTCCTTTTACTTAATGTGTGCTTGTAATCTTGTGAAGGTGTATCAAATAAGTGCTAGGAATACCTTAGTGATTATAAATAACTGTTAACAAAGGGCCTATGTTGGTATCATTTTATTGTTGTACTAGTGATTGTTCATGAAACTTAAAAGAAGATAAAAATGTGATTGGCCCTCATATGACCAAGATGTAAAACATTAGTTCATTTTATATTGGAGTGTTTTAGGTAGATTTTATCTTCTTTTAGTTAAGTAGATTTTAAACAAGTTTTATCTTGCATTAAACCCTACTTTAAGAATGAAATAGAAGATTAAAATATATCTCTAAATGTGAAACTTAAATGATAAAAGGATTCATTTTATGTTGCTTTGAGCATTAAAATAAAATAATCTACATGAATAACTTGGTCAATAAAATAACATGTGACATCATATAAATTACTCCTCTTTGATGAAATTAAAATTTTCATAAAGAGAAGTCAATTTATTGCTTTAAAAACAATGGCCTTTTGAAATGCCATATAAATCACTCCCCTTTAATGAAATTGTAATTTTCATAAAGGAAAGTTAATTTATTGCTTGCAAAATGAACATGCAAAGCTTGAAATTTGATTTACCTTTGAAATACGAAAATATGTAAAATCTAAAATTATAAAATGCCTGTAAAAATAACTTTGAATAATTTTTATAATTTCGAAATGGCTTCAAAATGAAATCGAACTTGTTCTAAATAAAGTATTAAAGCTTGTTCTTCACATCCGTGCATTTATTTTTGGAATTTTATTTTATTTTTTATTTTTATTTTAATTGCAAAATTTTAAAAAATGAGAAAACAAGTTTAGAGAAATTAAAAAAAAAAATCTAAAAACATGAAACATAATGCAAAAAATGACCAAAGAGAGCTACTGTAAACGGTTCCCCAATCCTGTAGAAAACATTAGATCCTAAACACAAAAACAAGAACCAGGTTAGACCTGCATACACACAATCTAAGACTAGTCAAGGTGAGAGTCTAAGGAGTAAAGCATGCATCAAAATATGTAAACAATGCAACTGTATTCATGCATAAAACATCATCACATAATTCCAATGCATGTGGTGAAAAATATTCATTAAAGCTTTTTTATTGCCTTCAAAATCTATTTCCTGCATACAAGATGAGGATAGCAGTCGAAATAATTCCAACCATTTCCCCTTAATCCTATTCCAAAACTTCAAGCATGTGGCTTTCCAAAAAAAATCCAACTCTTGACTTCCAAAAAGGTCCAGCCTTCACTGATGTCCTAGCAGGCTCTACGTTGTTCGACACCCACACTATTCGACCCTCACGATGTCCTGATGAAGTTGATTCATACTAAGGGTCTTCCATGTGGCAGATCCTTAACTATAGTGTAATGCCTAAGCTACCACATCACTGGGTCTTCGTGCTCGGTCGTCATCATACCATCCACCATTTATGTCCAAGCGATTGTGGATCATCCAAATCTGTATCAAAGAGAAGACATGTTGAGGATACTTAGGCTTATCCACTTAAGCCTAAGTTCATATTTCATTATTTATTTATTATTATATGTATTTCCTATTTCTTGCACTTTGTATTCACTTGAGGCTTAGTATGCCCATGTTAGAAATAGGTTGTTAAGTGGTTTGGGTGTGTGTTAGCTATTAGAGATATTATTTGTCTTCTAGCAGTTAGTTGTCACCTAGTTTAACATATTTGTTATCTGTTAGTTAAGTGGTTGGCCTTGTTTGGAAAATTGTTGCAACAACTTAACCTACGTGATATTATTTGTAAACACTATATATTTACATTATGTTATGAATAAATCAACTTCACGTTGAGTTCCTACATCACTGGTATCAGATTGCCAAGGGCAAGTTATGGCAGAAAGGAGGGCAAGTTGATCCACTTTTTTCTAGGTGTCTAGTTGGAGTTCACAACTAGTTCATCAAGATCCTAGGAAGGTGTTGTTGGGAATTGGCTTGAAGCCACCCAGAGCACCAGGTGAAGCTAAGGTAGTAGAGGGCAAAAATTACCCCTACGCCAATTATCTGCCTTGAAGATCAGAAGTTGAGTTCTATCTCATCAGTGCAAATTTTTAGGAGAAGTCCTTCAGTTGAAACCAATTTATGGCCAAAAAGAGAATTTTTGCATGCTTACTCCAAGTGGAAGGAGAAGATAAATATTTTTATATTAATATCAATATTTTTTTATTAATATAAATATTTAAATTAAAAAAAAAAAATTGTGCATGGAAATCTTCCTATCATAGTTTTTTAGCCTATTTAAAAGATTATTGGCTACTAAAGATAGGTGGCCCAACTCCACATCAAGTGGCATCGACGACCACCCATCGACATTGATGATCGACAACCACCAACTGGACACTGGCTGAACCCTTGCTAATAATGACCAGCTAGTGGTCAACCATCATTTGTCGATGCATCGACCACCTATTGCCTATCACCAACCGAACCTCCAATAGATGTCTGACAGGCATCCAATGGACGTTCGGGCATCAAAGACTGCCCCCAGTAGCACGATCAATGCTCATCATTTACAACCACTTAGGCTATTTTTGATAGATGTTTTATCCATTCTGGCACACCTACCATGATTTCTCAATGAGGATTCAGTTTTTTGGCGAGTGCAAAACATGATTTCGATGAGAAATTCAATAAATGAGTTTGCATGCATTCCAATGATAGTTTTTGATATCCCTACCAAATTTTGGTGACTATCTATTATTCGCTGATGCCCAATAGTAAACCCCGACGAGATTCCTATGTCCCCAATAGTGATTTGGAAGCTTCGATAGATTCTGTTCAAGACAACAATGCTGAGAACTTCACGCGAGCTTTGGCTATAGATGACATCACCATTTTGGTGAAAAATAGTAGGTTCCATAAAAAAAACATCAGGTGATAATAGAAACCCTCGCACAATTTCAATTATGGGAAAATTTCCAACGACTGCATATTTTGGAAATACCCGACGATCAACAAGGTCATTCTGGTGAAGTACAACCATTGACGATGACTAAAATAGAAACCGACAGGATTTTTCAACAACATTTGATTTTTTGGTATCATTTGATTTAAAACATCCTAAGGTTTAAAAAATTTGCTGACCGTCAAAACAATTCACTGTCGTTGGTGACCGACAACGTGAAAGTCATGTGGAGGGTTAATCCCACATCAGGCAAGAGAAGGCTTTATGGGATATACAAAAGTGTGAATACATGCTATGTTTTTGTGACCACCTCACGGTGGTCACGTTGGTAGTCTTGAACGACCACGCCAGTTGAGGGCACATGACTCCCAAGGGAGCTAGAAGCGGTGGTGGTCTCCTTTGATGCATACTTAGGATCATGCGAAATTTACATTGCAGTGTTGGTTGTCTAGTAGCTAGTGGTGTAATTGTGAGTTCACTATTTGTAGTACCTTGGGGCGGTTGTTAGCCCCTTTGATTGTCGCCTGTAGTTGACCGACGGGTTGACCATCAATTAAATATTTTTTTTGGGAAACCAGTTTTGCTGCTCGAAACAATTTTTTGTGGGACTTCTCAAAATTTAAATTCAAAATATGGTGCCAAATGTAGCAAAATACAGCAACAAGCTAAACAAGGTGAAAAAACTCCATTTTTGGTCCAATTTATGCCAATTTGTTTGCAATTCTTGTAAAATTTTCCGTAGATTGATAAATGTTTGCCTCCTAACCCGATTTTTTGCATTGTAAGGGCTAAATTTTCACATTTTTAGTGCTAAAATTGTAAATTCAAAATTGAAGTTTTATTTTGTAAAAGCACCAAATAGCCCATTTTTGTGAAATTTGGAGAGCAAAAGTTTGTAAAATCTAGGTAATATTTTGCATTAGGAAACTAAAAATTGTTCCTAATCCTAGATTAGTTCTTGCATCCATTTTGTAATCCTCCTATTATGGCATATACTCAGAAAAATATGGCCCAAGACCTCACATTAAACATGGAAAACCTTACTACTGCAGTAAAGCAGAGAAGGTAAAAGACATTGTGGTGCATTTAAACCTAGGA
This sequence comes from Wollemia nobilis, assembly GCA_028583015.1. Taxonomy (NCBI): domain Eukaryota; kingdom Viridiplantae; phylum Streptophyta; class Pinopsida; order Araucariales; family Araucariaceae; genus Wollemia; species Wollemia nobilis. The sequence continues at coordinate 1,785,001 of JAQPPZ010016886.1, read as the reverse complement.
GATATAAGAATTCATCACAATCATGCAAGTAAATCCGAATGTGAGGTCAAATTATATGATAGATCTAGGGATCCGGATGTCTTATCTACATGGATTTTGGATATGCAAACTTGGTTTTCTTATGCTGAAATTCTTGAGGATGAACAGGTTGCATTTGCTACAGTTAAATTTATAGGCCTAGCAAAAGTCTTACTTGTAGAAAGACAAAGCCATAATGCCACCATGACTTGGAAAGAATTAATCCAAAATTTGAAAAACACATTCTTTCCACCAAACTACCAAAGTGACCTCACTAGTATAGATTGAGGAAAGCCTATGGTATGTCTGTTTTTGACTATATTTTCTAATTCAATAGGTTAAGGGTACTTCTTGGTGTGAAAGATTCAGAAGAGGACTTGATTAACAAATTCACTCGTGGATTGCAAGATCAAATTTTTAGGGAAATAAAGTTCAATGTTTTCATCACCTTGGATGTGGCATTCAATCATACCATTATTGTAGAGGAGAAAGTTGGTGCATATCACAAATCTCGTTCATCACAGGAGAGCTCTTCTAGAGGTGGGAATAAACATCAACAGAAGGTGAAGAACAATTCTCATTCTTCCCCTTATTATTCTTCTCCTCCCATTTCTCCTAAAGCACATTCTTCTTCTTTTCATGCTAGAGATCCTTCTTCTTCATTGTATTGTGAATTTTATAAAAAGCATGGTTATGTAAAATCCAAATGCTTTACTTTTGAAAAATTTAATAAGAAATCCCTATTTGTACATCCTACATATGAGGAACCACAAGATGGTCCCATTGTGTCTATAGGGATAGAAGAAGAGTACCTGCTTTAAAGGGTAAACTGAACAAAATTTCCCTTATGTCAAATATATTTGCTCAAGGATGTCATGACCATTTTTTTGTCACTAGAGCCCACCTTACACATGATTACTATGTTGATTGTATCATAGATAACGGATCACAAAATAACCTCATTGCGAAGTCCGTTGTGGAGAAGTTGAAACTTCCCATCAAACCACATCACCAACCATATGCACTTGGGTGGAAATATGTAGACTCCATATATTAAATATATTAAAATGAACTCTGAGACAATAAACAAATATAATGAAAGAATCTCATAAAATCCATTGAGGCCTCTTCTTCCTCTGATTATTCATCCTGAGCAAATAGGATTTGTTAAAGGCAAGTACATTTTGGACAATGTCATTGCTGTTTGGGAAGGTATGGAATGGGCCCGTTCCTCTGGTCAGGATGCATTGTTTATCAAAATTGATTTTGATAAATCTTATGATCAAATTGAGTGGAATTTCATACTTGCCATGCTTCAAGCTCTTGTATTTGGTCCTCTCTTTATTAAAACTATGCAAATGTTGTTTAAATATGCTTCTGCTATTCTTACTATGAATGGATCTCAATCAATGGTTATTTCTTTAGCCCGCTCTATTAGGTAAGGATGTACTTTAGCTCATTCTTTGTTTATTCTTGCTATAGAGGCTTTTAGTTACCTTCTTGCTCATCATGCTTCACAAGGCCTTATTAAGGGAATTTCCCTTCCCAATTCTCATTTACAACTGTTAAATGGACACTTTGTTGATGATTCATTTCTTACTTTTAATGAAGATGAGCAATCTATAAGTACAACCTTGAAGTGTCTAAATATTTTTTGCCTTGCTTCTGGATCTAGTGTGCAGTGGCAAAAGACATCTTGCTATAGACAATCTATGTTACCTATTCCAGCTTGGCTTGCTTCTTTTCCTTGGAAATGGATTTCACCTGGTGAAGTTTTTAAGTTTTTGGGAATTCCTTTTGCATTTCAAGATTCACCAGATCAGCTTTGGAATGTTGTCGTTCAAAAAGTTGAGAAAAAACTGGGTTATTGGTCCACCAAAAAGCTATCTCTTGCTAGAAAATTTCAAGTTTGTTCTAAAATTTTGGCCTCTACTCATGTGTATTATTCTTCCTGCTGGGTCCCTTCTAAATATTGTTATCAAAAACTGGATAAGTTGTTAAGAGAATTTATTTGGGCTTCTGATGTTCATAAAAAAGGGTTTCATAGAGTAGCCTGGGACATTTGCTGTCTTCCTCACTCAGCTGGTGGAATGAATTTGTTTGATTGTCATAACCAAGGTTTTGCTCTCTGTGCAAAATGGATTGTTCGTTCTCTAGAAGGAGATGAAGCTTGGAAGCTTCTTTTTCGGCACTCTATTTCTCAGGGTCTCCCTTTTGGAAGGAAAACTTGGAAGGGTTTAAATTTAAAATCTATTTTAACAGCACCTATTCCAATTAAGATATCAGGCTCTTTTGTTATTAAAAGTATTTGGACAGCTTGGTAATCTCTTAAACCATGGCTTCGCTGGCATCTCAAAGGTAAATCAACAAGAACATCTATTGATTCTTTTAATCCTTGGCGGTCTCCTGTTGTTAGCATTGATGGTATACCTCCAACTAAAGTCCAATGGATTCAGGCTTTAAGGTTTCACAAGAAAGGAATTACTTCATTTCAATATTTCTTTGACTGTCATACCAAGAATTGGTATTCCTGGGAGCAATTTCAAATAATGCATGGGCTCAAACAGGATGACAAGGCTACATTTGATGCTATGTTGGACAAAATACCCTTTTCTATTTGGACTAAGCTTGGCAAAAGGTTTCATAATTCATGGTAGTCTGATTGGTGCTGGCCAAAAGATGTGCATCTTATTAAATACATACCACATCTTGGGTACTCCTGGTTATCTCCTAATGTTCCTATGTTTGACATTTTGAATTAGAGATGGGATCTTGTTTCTTCTCAATCTAGGTGGAGCGTGCGTTTTTCTGTTGCCTGGGTTAAATATATTGAACCTAAGAAAAGTTTTTTTTCCTGAAGCCTATTGATCAGGGTCTCCCTATTGGCCATAGACGTTATTACTTGGGTGTGGTTAATCCTACTTATGCCTGTTGTTCACAGCCTAAAGATTTTACTCATGTTTCTGGTTTTTTCCTAAAGCTAAGGAGGCATGGGAATGGATTTTTTCCTTCTTCAATATTTTTTTAGCTTCCCATTGTTTGTGGGTTCATGCTATTTTGGGGGATCCTCTTGTTTTCTCAGAACCTCTTGAGGAAGTCTGGCATATTTTCTGTATCAGTATTCTTTACCATTTGTTGAAAAAACAATATTATATTTGCTTGACAAGAGGCTTCTGTACTTTTCTCTCTTGCTAAAAAATATGCTATCTTTTATGATTGCTGGCTGCATATTATGGTACAAGTTGAAAAAGTCAATGTGGAAGTGCAAAACTTATGTAATCTGATGGACCATTAGGGAAATGCTCCTTGCTCTGTTAATTGAGTTTCGACAATGGGTTCACTTCTACAAACAAGTTCCAGGAGTCAAAATTCTAGTGAAAGGTATCCTTCTTGTTGATTACCTTGGCTGAGTTTTTTGGTATTCATGTCAGTCTGGTGATGTGGAAAATGTTGTGGATTGTATTCAGTTTTGGCATTTCCTACCTGTTAGTAGTTTTTATGGAAGTGTGATAAATGGGGTGTGTTTAATTCCACCCACATTTTTTTGTATGAAAGATATTTTTAATTAATACAAAGTATTTTTCATAAAAAAAAAAAATTTCAAATGGCCATACATCCAACATGTACTATTAAAATAACTAAAATCTAAAAATAAAATATTGAAATAAACAAAAAACCTAGTAATAAAATATAAGTGTATATATTTATTATTTCCTTTTTTTTTGTGTGTATATATATATATATATATATATATAATTTTTTTTTTTTTTTTAAATTTATTTTTTATATTTTATTTTCTTATATATATATATTTATTAATTTAAATCAAACCATTTTAACTATTAAACTTTAAATTTAATAATTAAAGTTTAAAACACAAATTTAAATCCATAAATTCAATCCCAAAATACTAAACAATGAAACATAAGTGAAAGGAAGACACTACCCAAAATGAACCTTGGAGACTGAATTGCAAAACTCACAGATGAAACCTATTAAAATTATCGCTCCAAGGATACCAAAATTCTCAAAAACACAAAAATTAAGGTGGGTCCCCAATTTTGGGGCAAGTTGTGCCATGGCCAAAACAATACCCGATGGTATATTTGTACATATGTAAATATTAGATTAGGGTGTGAGTTATTAGATTAGGAAGTGTAAATTATATTTCTCTTAAAGTATGTTTCGATATGTGAGATGAGTACAAGTGTCATGTAGTAAAGTGTGCAAGTGTGTAGAGTCTAAGAGTGTGCAAAGTGTCATATAATAAAGAGTGCAAGTATGCAATGTGTCATATAGGTAAGTCAAGAGTCAAGTGTGTACGTGTCAAGTATACAAGTGAAGATGTAAATTCAAGGACATGAGAGGTTTGCCATATGTGTGGAATAGAAAAGGATGCATATCCTAGATATGTGAGTAGAGCAATAGTCAAGTATTTAAGATTCACCTTCTAAGATTATATTATGGAGACTAAGCTCCATGTGTTGTATAAAAAATATTATCACAAATATCTTGTATGTTTGATTCATCAATAATATTATCCTAGATATTGGGACCTATGATTAATTTGGCTAAAAACCCATTGTTTCCTACAAATGAGAGAATGGTAGGTCATAAGCATGCTAATAAATAGTTCCAACAATTGCTTTCACCGTCTTGCTCCAATAGTTAGCCCATTTATACATCTAATCTATGATATGATTAATGTTTGTTCAAAATTTTCATGTTAAACATGTCTTTAACTTTTCATGCTTGGTTCTCATCCTACAACATATTTTGAATCAATTTGTGGAGTTTGGTCCCTGTAGTTGCCATATGAGGCACTTTATCAAGTACTTCAACATAATCATCAATTTTTAGAAAAATAAATTGACTTTGATGTTGATATTCTTAATTTGGTAGTCCATTTTAAGAGCCCAACTTTGATCATATCAAACCAATTTATGTACACCTCAAGATATTCAAGTAGAATGGTTTTTCTCATCTCAACCTGGACTCACCATAGGAGAGGATTATATTTAGTACCAAGATAATTCATACCAACTTTGCTTCATTCTCCTATTTGCACTTTGGAGAAAACAATAAGACTTTGCCATTATAGCTTATAATTATTTGCTTTGGCTTGAGCACTTCTTCCAATGATATCAATTCATTCATCAATAGTAGATTCTTACCATAAATTAACTATGCACTCTTTAGTTATTATTTTATCTCTTTAAACAAATTTTCAATGATGTCTACTAGAGTACTTGCTATAGCAACCTTTTAATTTTAAAAAAGTTGATTTTCTCCCCAATTATTTATTCGATAACTTCTTTACTCATAAGATCCTACTTTTCCTCTTGAATGGCTTTGAAAATATGTTTCTAGGGGTTTATGAGTTTATCATTGGTATCATCCTTAATTTCTTTCACTCTCATTTTCTTTTCCTTCGACATAGTAAATTTGATTACCAAATTCCTTAGACATTCTTTCTTTGCTTCCAACTCAACTTTCTACTATCTCTTCCATGTTATCATGTATAATTTCAAAGTAGATTTCAAAATCCTCATTCTTCCTTTGTAGTCAAGGATAGACAATTCATGTGTAATGCCTTAATAGTCTTCTTGAGTTAGTTTTTTTCCAAAGGTTTTTGAATTTTGTAGCACAGTGGTAAGAATTCCAAATATGGAGGAATAGGTGTAGACTCAAAATTTTTGCACCCCTTTCCTTCAGGATGATGGATATGTGCCTAAAAGGGGAAGGGAAATAAATATCCTATACCTCAGACGAGAAGTACTTGAGTTGTGCTCTCTTTGGTGTTTGTCGATGAATTTTTGGTGGGGGTTCACCAGGAAACACTTTATGGCAGTTTCCACACCTAGGTAAGGGGATATTTTAATGAGTTATTTGATTGGAATGCACCTAATGGTTTAGGTAAAATGCATCTAAGCCTAGTCTATATGCAATTTTATTTTCATGAGGACATCAGTAGACAGTGAAACTAATGTAAACTAATAAAAATTGACTATCTACTTTTCTTTTTTCCTTTTATATTTTCAACTAATAAAATTAATGCAAAGCTAATGCAACTAATCATACATTTTTTTTGTCTTTTCTTTCCTTTTCCAGAGAATAAAACTAATGTAAGCAAATATGAATAACTATGTATATTAATTTTTTGTCTTTATTTTTTGATAAATGAAAATACTACAAACTTAATGCAATCAACTATTTTCCTCCTTTTTTTCTTGAATTTAATCTCTTATGTTCAGGTGATCATATGCAAAAAAATAGAATTGAAACAAGCGTAAAAATATTAGAAATAGAACAAATGCTAAGTTTTGTTGTACTTACCTGATATAGTGTATTATTAAGATAAATACGCATCTCACAAAGTGAATACGCATATTTCATAGTGCATACATGTCCTGAAGTGAATACACATCCTTTGAGAGATCTACAAGGAACTTATGCACAAAAATCCTTAAATTTAAAAATTAGAGTTTGGGGATTTGCTTAAGCCACTGTAAATCTAATTCCTTAATAGTGCAGCAGTCAGATCCTCAGGTCTTTTAAACAACCTTGTTTCAAATGTGATTAACGAAAGCATATATAAAATTAGACATCAACTGAACATATAGATGAAATACAGGAATAGCTAAGACATACTAAATGCATGTTGATTCAAGATGAATATAAATATGTCATTTATGCATTTGACTACATGTATTTTCCCTCGAACTTGTAATTATACAAATTTGTGTCCTGGATGTGAATACGTGCCTTACATATTCAACACCAATCGGGATGTGAAATCATAGAAATCTAAGAAAAAAAGTAAATTATTACAAATTACAATACTTAGAACGATCTAAAAGATGATGCAATGAGATTTATAGTGCTTTTAATGATAGATTAGATCAGTAGAAGCTCAAAGGATGGTGTATAAGTGGTAGATCTAACGTGAAATAAGTCCTTACCTATAAAGAGTCTTCATAGCACTAAGAAACTCCGTTGTAGCTGCAACACAAACTATTATATCTATTCTCTTTAGCTCAAAAAACAATATTGCTTTTAATCTCTCCTCTTTCTCACTTGCCATCCCATCTTATTAAGAATGTTAAATCTCTACTTTAATGGCTTTGCAGATCATCAAATAAGGTCGATAGAGGAGAGTTTTGGGAGTCTGAAGTGGATTGGATCAGGCTAGTTTGGCATTTTTTCAAATTCAATGAATATGCATCCTATCCACTAGGACATATATTCACCAAAAATGGATCGTTGGCTGATTTTGGGATGGAATATAAATAATTTATTTAGCGAGAAGTGATTCTTTGTATTCTGTGAATACGCGTCCTAGCCGCTAGGATGCGTAATCATATAAAATTAGGGAAAACATGTCAAGCTAGTTGGCACGTGCGGGGAGAAGCTTAAATTTAAAAAATGTTAGGAAAAAGCATATGTAGGAGAGAGAGAGGGAATTTGACATAGGTCAAATTTCCCTATCTACAATAGGATTATAGATTAGGGATCAAACAAGACTATATTCATTGCAATTATACTCATAATTCTAAGCTAGAACAACATGAACATATGACTCGTATAACACATCACTAGAATGATACTTGCTAGAACAAGTATTGGAATGACATGCACTAGAATGACATAGTGTTGGAACAATAAGATTAAGTCTTACTAGCATGGGAAGTGCTCCACACCACTATAATGAACATAGTCAATTTGTTCTAATAGCATAATCATCACCACTGGAATGGTAACCTTGGTAGTTCCACTTGTATGATGTTCTAGAATACAATTCCTTTATTCTCTGCTAAGAATGCAACAATAATCCCTACACTTAGAAAATCCAACACACAACTACAAAAAACCAATGGAAATCATACTATACATAGATTACACACAACACAGATAGATGAATTATTTGCATTAATTAGTAGTACAACATTACAAAATACCATACAATCCATACACAATCTACATAAATGTTGTAATGTCTACACATATGGCTTACTAATACATGACTCTAGTATCTCCCTATATGCATAGACATATATCCTTAATACATAGCATACACTCTAGACGAGTTTTCTCAAATGAAGGAGAGGGATTTATTTAATCTTGTGGTCTTGGTTGTTGCCAAAAATGGCTTTCAAGATAACACACTACCCAACCATCTCCCCATTTGAAAGTTCACATAGCACCATTTACGCAACTATAGTCTATTGTAATTTATCAAATCACATGATTAAATTTCATTAGATTGCTTTTTTGTCTACATTTACATTTTTATCTCACATGCATTTGATTCTCATTTATACATTTCATTACAATTATTTACACTTAGTTTTTTTGCACTTATTCTTACTATATCTACTACTTTTTCCTTTGAGATCCTAAACCAATGCCCACATCTACCCTTTCATTTAATTTTGTTGACATCCTCATCGATGTCTATTTCAATTCCTAAGGACTCGACTACTGTTGTTGAGGTGTCAAAATAATTACTCCTTCCATCTCCATGATCTATAGCTTCAATGCCTTTCTCTCATCCTTTAGTCTCTTGGCATAATTATTGTATCTTGCTCCTTCTATACCATAATGATTGGCTTTTTGTTCCATCTCAATCAATTTCATCAATATTTATTTCTCCTTATTTGCAAAGGCATCTTCATTTTTCTTCTTAGCTTTCTCAACTACTTCTGCAAGTTGCTCATTTATTTCTACAATCAACTATTATTTATGTTTCAATTCCTTGGTCTTCTCTTCCACCATTTATTCTTTTATTGATCACTCATATTTTAATTGTGTAATTAGTACATTTTATTCATCTTGTGTCTTTATATTCTCCTTAACCTATTGCTTTAAAGTAATAAATTTTGTCTCAACCTCTTGCTTCATAGTGACCAATTCTACCTTAGCTTCCTATTTTGCTCTCTTCATCTCCTTGTATCGATTAGCACATGCTTCTTTTGACCGTTGGATCTTCTATAATCTTGTAGTTAACCACCCTATCTAGTATACCAAGAAATTAATTCTTGCATGAATCTTTACTAATTTAGGTGTAATATTCATGTACTTCACACCTGTTACATATTCTTGACAAGGCATTAGATCTACTTCATCAATATATATTCTAGCTAGTTTCCTATATATTGTCATAGTTCCTACCAAAATTTTCTTTATTCCAACTATTTTCTAGATGCTACCAGTTTCCATTTCCCATAGCTACTTTTGATGGATTTTAGTGAACTCCTTTGTCCTTTATTCATATTGGACCTACTATATTAATTTATCTCTCTTCATACACTATCAAATTCCACTTATTAAAATGTCTAGTGCAACCCATCCTAAATACCAATCTTGTTTGATCTATAAATTTTATCTTCTCAAAGAGCACATAAATTTGTTTCTTTGAATGCTTTCCTAAATTTTTAGTTGTTTGAGATTTGGCATTTCAACCATGAAGTGTTCACTTATTTCTACTAGAATTTCAACCTTTTTTTTTCCTCAGTGAGGATCTCTTCTCTATCTCCTTCACCGTCACATTATAAATTTATGGTCTTCTTTTCTACCTTTCCTCCCAATATCAACTACTCCATATTATCAACCAATTATTATATTCTTTGGTTGTTACCTCCTTTATTTATCACTTTGAACTTCCTTGTGGGCTACCTTTCTTTCTCCATTGATTTTCTTGGCACTATCTCTTCCCTTGCTAGTTGTATCCCTTTCTCTATCTCTTTGACTAGCACTATTTATTCCATTAGCAACTCCTTTTTTGTGGATGTGATTTCAAATGGTAACTCCTACAATTAAGGTGATGCACATGGATCTAACTGCTACTCAAATTGTGTAAAAATATCAGGTGGCTCCATTTGCACTACTCACACTACTTCCTCTTAAATTACATCTATTACTTCATGTACCTGAAAGCACGAGGATACAGAAGCAATGGCGTATCGGGTGCGATGCAAACAAAAGCAAATGTAACGCTAGCTCCTACGAATGAAGAAAGGACTAAAGTGCATGAAAATGGAAAACAAACGAACTGAAACGAGATATAAAGCAAATGTAAAGTGTAGCACTTTATTTTATTAATTTTGCTTTGAGATCAGGTTACAATACGTCTCCTTCATTTTTAGGGGCTAGGAGCATTAGATATAGTTTTGTTACACCACGGATGGTACGCTCCCCTTTGGGATCTTCCACGTGCCTACATTTGAAATGGGCAGGCCAAAATTTGCTGCCACTTGTGTGAATGCATCTGTAGTTCCTTGCTGACCCTCTGGTGTTGAGATCCTACATTTAGAGAAATAAAAAATGATAAATAGCACCTACGGATGGAGGAAAACGTGCAATCCCCAAGGCCTACGATTAATGCATGCATGAAATAATTAAAACGGTAATCAAAACATGTCAGAATAAGATGAAATTTGTATAGAAGCATGCAAAAACCATCATGAACACACTGCAAAAGGAACAGTCAAGAAATATGCTGTATATTTCTAATCGCTCTGGGTGGGATGATTAGGACTGTCATGAAATGTCAGAATGCAACCTCCTAAATGTCCCATATAGAGGATTACAAAACACTTGTAGATTTGGGTTTAGGCAAAATAGGGAATTTTGAGATGACCCAGAAGGTCAGATTTTTTAGGTTCAGCCCCGATCACCCTATATCCGAAGATGCTCCCTGTGTGTTAGTGAAAGCGAAAAACAATGAAAACATAGTCAAAACTCATCAGAATGACATGAAATTTGAATGGAAGCATATATGAATGAAATAAAATAAGATGCAAGAGAAATAGTGAAGAAATATGCCATAAATTTATAATCACTCCGAGGTGGGGCGATTAGGACTGCAGCAGTGCGAGGGGCGCCCGGGGGCAGGACACCCATCGTTTAGGGCTTGGTTTCGACACCAATCCACTTGGGATGGGTCCAAAACCTCCTAGGGAGATTTTTTAGAAAATTGGGTGGGGTATTGTGGCCAAATGTTTGGGTTTTGGGTCAGGATTGCACTTCTAATGATCACCTAATAACCTCCCTTCCAAAAGAGAGATCAAGGATGTAAGAAGCACAAGTGAGGGGTGAGGATGTAATTCGACAGCACTCTGTTGCTCCAAATTCTCCTACTCTATATTGTTTTAGGGTGAGAAGAATCATAATTTTATAGACCTGAGGGTCTCTTGTGAATGAGCATGCAGAGGCGCCACTTGTGTGAAATCCGAACGCAGTCACACTAACAGAAAAATGCAGCACAAATAAAAATCAAATTCTTTATTTAATTTGTAGCTCTCCCAACCTTAATACAAAATGCATATTCAATAATATATAGAGGAGGAATAGGAGGAAAGGAGAGATAAGGGGAAATAGGAGATAAGAAGGGAGAAGATAGGGGAAAGAAAAGCGCGGATGGATAAGGAAGTTGGAGGGATAAGGGGAGAAGAGGAAATGGAGGGATAAGGAAACTGAGATGAGATGGAGGGATAAGGGAGTTAGGAAACATGGAGGAAATTGCCGACAACCATAGGAGGGAGTGTTCACACTAAGGCTTTAGGAAAGGGATTTTTCTAAGCCTCTTTAGTGATGACCCTATTCACACTGCAACATTCTCCCCCTTAACAAATCTTAACCTAGATACTTAGGAATTAGGGGTAATTCCAACATTCTCCCCCTTGATGTTGATGTGACTTTTTGCAAAAAGTTTCATCAGCATCACAACATTGGAAGAAACTCAATCTTTTTCGTCTCCTCCAGTTTTGTAACAAGAAATCAAAAATTGTTTGTCTTGGGCACTCCTTCCATTGTTTGTGTGTGATCTCCTCCATATTTGTTATTGCTCCTTCATGCAAGTAATAGAGTGCCTCCTTTTGATGAGCTACTCCCCCTTCATCAAAAGCTCCTTCAAATGATGGCATTCCCAGAATACCATAAGTATTGGTTCTCATTAACCAATCCAACACATTCCTTTTATCATTCATTCTATGGTCTTCAAACCATATTTCAACTCCTAATACTCCTCCCTGAGTATGTAATATGCATTGGAATTTCATTCATCTTTGATGTTGCTCTTCCATAACGCAAATGCTTGAGTGCCATATTTTGTTGATTAGCTCTCCCTTCAGCAAAAGTCTCTCTTCTTGTGGTTTTCAACAACCACTCTCTTACATCTTGATCATGATGGTCTTTAAACCATACTTTCACATTTTGATCATCTTTTACATCTTCATCACTAAACAATACTCCACATGAGTATTTACAATTAATCATCTCACATAGATGATTATACCATACAACTCTTTCAGATATTTCTACACAAAATATCACAACCAATATGGCCACCCAATGACCAATTACATATGCAACATAAAGTTGCTCCTCACACAAATGTTCTCTCAAAACAATGATTTTACAAGATTCCTTCTTCCAAGGAATTGTTAACACAACAGTTGGATCCATGTGACCCAAGCTCTCCATCATTGTCTTCTCTCCAAGAAGACTCTTCATCAAAGTTGTCTCAATGAGACAATCACCTTTAAATAATGCCTTTGGAAGACATTCTCCTTCCTTTTCATACCTGCTCACAAAAAACAAATCATTAATCATAAAAATATTACCTTCACTATGATTAGATTTGGTGCTTCCCATAAAGCTATTTTGTAGCAGTTCTCCTTTGGGGTATGGTGCTTCAATATCAACCATCAACTCTTCACTAAGAGCTCTTCTCCTTTGATCAATCCATGGTCGTGTGTTGAAACACAATTCATTAAAGCTATCATACATTGTTGCCTTTTCAAGACAACTTATTTTCTGCAATGTAGCCACTCCAAGTGAGTGATCTTCAACCATAATTGCCTCTTCAAGACAATTTTCAATCTCCTTTGATGATGCCTCCATTGCATCATGAAGTCCATTAGTGACTATCTCACTATGTTCTATCTCCTCCTTGAGATAGTGTTTCTCATAATGTTCTTTTTCTTTTATTATCTCAGCCTTGAGATAATCTGATTTATGGAGCATGAAACTTATGCCCTTCATTTCTTCTTTCATTGATGTTTTCATAACATGGAACCCATCAATATCTTTTTCTATTACTCCAAATGAGTAATCGTCCTTAGTTGCCATTCTGCACAACCAAATCTTCATACATGGTTGCCATTCTGCAATTCACCATTCATCAAACTTCCACAAAGTTCTTAGCCACTCTTTTCCTGAATCGATGCAGCATTTATGTCTTATTGGTACCAAACAGTAGCAAAACTCTCTTCTGTCTTTTTAATGCAATCAGTTCTATAAATCTCTTCACTGTATCTTACTGCCCAACTCTGTCAAAAAATAGCCTTTTCATCCTCATTATGTGACAGTACCCTTCCATGTCACAACACTGCCTCCTCTCTTCTTCTCTCTTCAGCGTATATGTCTTTCTTTAGCAAGATGCAACAACTTATTGTGAAACCAGTCTCACGTGGTTCTCACTTATTTGGGTAGCAGTGTGAATCACCAAACAATGGTACTCCTTTTCAGAATTGCATTCAAAAAATAGCAGCAAATAGCAACCAACAAAATCAGAATCAACTCCAATGGTCTACAGAATTAGCAAGCTTCTGATAGTGCAAGCTATTTTTACAGTCAGCAGAGTTCCTCCCTCTGATTGCTTGTTGTGAGACTCCCAACACTGGCTCTAGCTCTAGCTCTGGCTCTGCTCTGGCTCCACTGGCTCTGGCTCCGCTGGCTCTGGCTCCACTTCAATATTGAACCCTTAAACGGGGTTCCAAGGGGCAGCGCCCCTGGCGTGCCACCCTCGTCATGAGACGGGGAGTCCAAAAAATTTTGGAGGTGCTAAACGGGTGCTCCGGAAGACTTCTCGTCACTTTTCCAGATTCACAATATGCAAATTTTCAAGCCCCCTTGGGCGAGTTTTAATTGGCCACAAAAAAAAAAGTTTTATAAAGGTTTTTTAAATAAATTTAATAATCTTTTATTATTTTTTAAATTACCCTTTTTAAAAAATAAATTTATTTAAAAAAGATAATTTTAAAAAATAAATAATATAAAAAATTATTAAATAAATTAAAAACCTTTAAAAACAAAAAATTAAAATTTTTACCTTTTTATTCCGTTGCGATTCGATCATGCGACCTCCCCACTATTACTCGGCCAACCTGCCGCTCTGCCAAATGAGCCGGCTGAAACAAACAAGGGCCACCGCCCTTTTATTTCTCGGCGGCCGAAATTTTCTTAAATTTTTTTTTTTCTTTCGTGCAGCGCTCGCGGGATTCGACCCGCGTACCTCCTGGAACTCGGCGGCTCGCGTTGCCGCTACACCACAGCGGCTGGCTGAGTAAAGAAAGGGCTTCCGCCCTTGTATCTTCTTCGACGGCGATTTTTTTTTTAAAATATATGTTTTTTCGTGGAGCAGGCGAGAATCGACCCGTGTCCGTCACTCTACAAGCGGATCACCTTATCCGCTAAAGCCAGCCCCGTGGACGGCTTGTATTTGCCACGGGACAATGATAAAGCGGGCGGCACAATTTCGAAAGGAAATTTTTTTTTTCCTCCTTTTAACTCCTGTCGGGACTCGATCCCAGCACCTCGCCCACGCAAACGAACAGCCTGTCCGCTACACCACAGCCGCGGATGAGGATTGATGGGGATGCGGGTAGGTTTATTTCAAACTCGCGACGATTTAAAAAAAAAAAAAAACTTTGATTGTTGGCTGTCGGTGGGATTCGACCCCCGGACCTCCTCACGGCCAACAAACCCCTTAACCGCCACGCCAAATGAGCCGGACGAGATGAAAGGGAGGGGCGGATAGTATTAAATCCGCGACGGGCAGAATTTAAAAAAAAAAATTTTTGTGGGATTATCCCACATGCGCGATGCAATCGCGCAGCGAGGGTTTTTAACTTGAAACCCTCGCAACGTTTATTGACTGCCTTCGGGCGGTCACAGGTGCCGTATTTTGCCGCCAAATGGACAAACCGTAATCTGCCACGTCTACACACGTTGACCAATGCCACTCTGCCACGTGGCACAATTTTAACTGCCGTAATTCGCTTCTCTGCCAACTCAACTGCCACTTATCACCTCGAGAGTTGTGCCACTGCCACTATGCACGATCCACCTCGGTATCCATGCCCGAGCCTGCCTCGAGATCCATGCCCAAGCGATCTACCTCGGGATCCGAGCCCTGCTACGAATTGCTTTGGGATGCGCGCCTGGTCGTGCCTCGGGAACCGTGCCTGCGTTGACCTCACTTCGCCTCGGGAATCATGCCCGAAAAACGACGAAGTCTGGCTCTGATACCAGATGTGAAATCCGAACGCAGTCACACTAACAGAAAAATGCAGGACAAATAAAAATCAAATTCTTTATTTAATTTGTAGCTCTCCCAACCTTAATACAAAATGCATATTCAATAATATATAGAGGAGGAATAGGAAGAAAGTCGACAAAGGAGAGATAAGGGGAAATAGGAGATAAGAAGGGAGAAGATAGGGGAAAGAAAAGCACGGAGGGATAAGGAAGTTGGAGGGATAAGGGGAGAAGAGGAAATGGAGGGATAAGGAAACTGAGATGAGATGGAGGGATAAGGGAGTTAGGAAACGTGGAGGAAATTGCCGACAACCATAGGAGGGAGTGTTCACACTAAGGCTTTAGGAAAGGGATTTTTCTAAGCCTCTTTAGTGATGACCCTATTCACACTGCAACATTCTCCCCCTTAACAAATATTAACCTAGATACTTAGGAATTAGGGGTAATTCCAACAACTTGGCCATCATGCCTTGTCAGGGGAGAGAAGATTCCTCCCTGATTAAGGGTTCCATGACTACCTCTATGACTGCCTCTTTGAGCTCAAAAATTCTTACTCGCACTCCCATGCATTGAAGGTGGAGTTGAGTGGTGGATCTGAGCTACCATTTTTCAAGGTTTGACCTTTTGCCCATCAAACCTGCTATTCACCCCACCTTGGAGCGAATGCTGCTAATCATCCTAGGGTGGGACGAATACCAGTTTGTAATCATCCCAAGGTGGAACGAGTAGGGAGCAGAGTTCCTGAAAGGTGCCAAATTGACCTTTGACCTTCCAAAACTACTGTGGGAGTGGTTAGGACCATTTTTTAACCTCTAGGGGCTACCCTAGGAGCTATGTATGTCAATTCGATCAGTGCTTGTCGTCACATAATCAGATTGGTGCTGTTTTGGTGTCTACAATACCTCACTATCCATATCCACAATTCCTAATAGTTGTACCTCCTTACACAACCTTTTCTATCGACTATTAATTTTTGCAACATCTTCTTTGGTCTGGCATACCAACCTCCATTACCTCTTCTCTGGTATCGGTTGTTGCTCTTCATCATCTAAATCCTCACTTGCCTCATTATTTGACAAGTCATTCCTCTTCAGTATTTTCTTTGTTTTTACTAGAGTACTTGCCTTTATAGGTGGCATAACATTGATCCACCTCAAGATTGTTGGCTCCTACTTTGTTACCTCCATTCAAGTATTTAGCCTAGGAAACTATAAATTTTCCTTTGCCACAACATTCATTAATAGTGTAATAACATGAAGCACCATCGAAAAGTTCTTTAATAATTGCATTAAGAAATTATTAATGTGTTGTGATAGGTATGATGCCTAGTCTTATGTAACATCCTCTACGATTCCTTGCACATACGGTACAAGATAGGTAGATATATTTAAACATCATTTATTATCATGTTCATGACACACTGCAACTTTGTTATCTTTAGCTATTGTTGATTATTCCATGGCTTCCATGCTTCATTAGCTTCACAAATACGTTTGAATTTATATTATTTACTTCAAGGATCATTTCATTTCAAGGGATCTTATCTATTACCTCCTTTATTGGTGATATGCGATTCAATAATCTGAACATTCTTTAAAAATTGTCGAGTGAAAACACCACCTACACATTTTTGTCACCAATATTTGCTTTGCTAACATTTTATAGTGGATTGTATGTTTATAACATATACAATAGATAAATATTGAAGAATTTCTTATTAGTTTTTGAAATCTATAGTATGCAACTTATACCTAATATCTTAAGCACAACATCAATGGGTCCTTGGTTCAACGATTGGGACAAATAGTTGATGTAGCCTACACCAAGGTTAACATATAGACAACACCAAGTATCCCAATGTGACTAAATTGATGTAAAAGAGATAGGGTAACCATTTCAAAACTCTATTAAAAATAAAATCTTAAACACAACTCTCAATAGGTGTTTTATTATGCTTGCCTTCCACTAATTGTAACAAAATTCTAATGTCGATTATTGCCATGTAATGTTCTCCAATTTTATCAACATTGTTTTCTTCCCCTTTTGAGTTAAACCCTCCACTCTTTGTTCTTTTAGAGTGTTATATCAAGGTCATTATCATGAGTGCCTACTATTCTACCTACTTCTACCTTATTCCACATCATAATTGTGTTCCTTCTCTCTTTCTTGGATATGATCAATGAGACTTATTCTTGCACTACTTATGATGCTTTCTTCTCTTCTTCTTGAGTTGGGTATATTGCTTCTCAACTTCTATTTTCCTACTATTTCCTTTCATGAATGCTTTCTCTTCTCTACATATTCTCTAGCTACAATCACTCCTTTAGACTACAACTTCTACTCGTACAACCCCTATCGTCTGCTTCTAGCATCAATATGACACTGCTTTTGATTGGTATGATAGTCATTTGACTCGTACGACAACCTGTAAGTCTTCACTTGTATGAAATTCATCTACTCCCTCACTCATATAGCAATTATTCCAAGTTAGGGCTTGTATGACATGACTCATCCTAGTAGCTTCCTCACAGAACTCACACGATAACCTCTTTTGTACATCTTTGTGTAGTTTGTGTCACTTATGTCATTCAATATTCATGATGTTTATTTGTAACTATGAAATATCATGCTTGTGATTGAACAATGTCACCCTCATTTCATCCATATGGTTATACGGTCGTTTTTATACCCATAATTACTTTTCCAAAAAAGCTTTTGCAATTTTTCTCTCTTTTTGTGCATCGATTTTTCCATGGTATCATTCCTCTATAACTCTTATGTTTACAATAGTTACTTCTTCCTCTGTTGATGGATTCTCCTACTATCAAAAACTCTTACAATAATATTTCTATTCACTCCTATCTAACTTATTCCATTGTTCACTCCATAGATGCAATCCATACCCCTCTTATAGACATTAACTAATGTAATGCTTAGGACTTCTCTTGTGCATATATTTATAAGATCAACAAAGGTAGTTGTAACCCATGCAAATGCTTTCTAGATGCCACCTTGCATGCAATTGCCTCATGTACTTTTTCTCTTTTTCCAAATTTTTATTGTTTTAAAAATAGAAACATCATTTTTAAGTCTAATTGAATCATACAATTTGTACAATGACTAAAATTACCACTTTGATCATGTAGTTTGTTGATAGATATGTCTCTTCCTACTATTGGTGACCTACCTAATATACCATCTTCCTTGGTGTTTTTGTATGATAATATTGTCTCTCTACCATACCAATGCCTGCATCTATCATACCATCACTTGCATTTGTATAGTCATTTTTACATTCCTCATTCATATGATACTGATTGGTATGGTCTAGACTAGTATGACAAGGTATCATACCAACCTCCTTATTTGTATGGTATACTTGTGCACTAGTACGACCGATCATCTTGTCATTTTATTTATTGTTGTGTGATTGTCTTGGTACTTGTCACATCCAATCAAGTACTTCATTTTATTGTTCCTATCTTAGTAACTATCGTTACCTTCTCCTTCTTCATGATGATTCACTCTCAAGCATATTTCTTTCCTCATTTATCCCTTCTATGTGGGCCTCCTTTATTTGGTACTACCTATTCCTTGCTTTAGGTTGTTCAAAGTTTATCCATGCTCTTAATTGATTTCTTGGTCATCTATTACAATATTTTTAGTTTGTACATAAACTAAGAGGTGGTCTGAATGGGCCAACCTGCTGGTTACATTATCTCTAGTTTTGCACATAAATAAGAGAAGGTTATTGTGGGAATTCATGTTGATCATGTGGCCTAGGGATAGCCAAAGGGAAGATCCTTATTTGTAAACTACCAAGAGGAAGGCCAATCAAACTCCTCCCTTGGTCAAGCAATCATAGAAAACTAAGAACATTTAAAAACCTTTCCAAATTGTCTACATTACCACTTCTTGGTTTGATGTGACAACATTTAGTAGTTCATACAAAATCCTAGGAGATTATTCTTCCTTAACAATAATTATTGGCATATAATTTACTAAACTTCTTGTTCATATTCCATCCTTGGAGTGAATATGTCAATTATCATCTTTCAACTCAAGAACTGGTTGCAATCTTGACACATTTCTCTTGGATCATCATGTAAGTGATGAACTTGAACTATCACTACTTGTGTTAAAATTTATTATGTATGAGCCACTACTCAAATTACTAGAGCCTATGGAGGATATACTAGTGGTATCTGTCTGCCAGTGCCATCCATATCCTTCCTAACATGTTGGTGCTTTAGAAACATACCTCCATAATTGTTGAGTTATTTTTTCTCTAGTCCATCTTCGTTGCTCTATTTTATTCAACACTTCTTGCCTCCATGCTTCTATTATTTCAAGGTTCTGAATGGTCCTTCCAATCTCATGAGTAATTTGTACCCTCACTTGTGCATTGTGCCTTTGCAACTCTTCGTACTTTAAGATATTTGTGTCTAGAGGTATATCCTTTGCTATTGCACATCAAGTTGTGCTAATGGGATTATTTTATCATGCTCATTATCATCACTCCATGGTTCATGCTTTGGTTATATTCTATTGACAAACTCCATTCGTTGCACATCAACATCTATAGATGATCTAAGTCATATTTCCTATTTTATGCTTGAAAATTGTACATGTACCTACACTCATCTTATTTCTATAGAAAGAGATTCAAACTTTTCTTGCTCCACCATGAGCTACTCTTCTACATTCCCAAACAATCGCCTCAATCCTAGATCACTCTCTTCCCTATCTCTTTTTTCATGTTTATCATGGTGTATTTTGTTTACCTCTTCCTGAATGAAAAGAAAGGTTGGCAAAAATATATTTGTAGTCCTCTATATTCCAATGGAGTTTACTATTTGATCGACCTTCATATTCCATGCACTCTTTTAGTTGTAACACTCCTTCCTCGTATGGTTCATATATGTTGTCTTCCTCTAAATATGAGCTACCTAACTCATGGATGTATTAATAATTTCACTTACAAAATGATTCTTCAAATTAGTCAAATATATTATACTATCATTTCTTGAAAGTGAGTTGATCCTTCTCCCAGTTGTGATTGACCTTGTCCATGCACAACCATCCTCTCCCTAGTAATACATCATATGTTATTTTTGCATGTTTTCCACAATGAAATCCATGATAAACTCTTAATAAGTAAGCCATTAAGACTCCTTTCATTTTCATACTATACTGATACACACCATACAACTTAAAATTTTGAGATCATAAAAATGGTGCTCCAATTTGCTTCCATGTCTTCTCTATCAAGACATTGACACTCAACCCCCTATTAATGATTACCTACATCAACATATGGTGTAGCAACTCGATATGAACTAATGTTATATTTTTACCAATATCAATCATCAATATGGTTGGATCAATGAATTGATCCATTCTCTAATCAGTTGTTTTTTGTTGGCTTTGCATAACTCTCTTTGGTTGCATTATTTCTCCCATTGTTGCATATAGGTCTGGTATAGCATTAAGTAGACTTGATACTTTGACCTTTGCTACCATATTAAATACTTGTGTTGTTAGATCCTAGGTTGACATATTCAAGCTTCTTTAAATTCTTTTCTTCAAGGAGTCATTCTTTCCTAGTCTTCTAGATTTCCTTTTTAATTATGTCATGTGCTTCTTTCCATCTCTGCTTTTCTATATTAATATTGAGATATTAGTATATCTTCTTTTCTTAACCCATTTTAAGTATAATTACATTGTTCTCTTTATGTTCCTAGTTCATTTAAAGCTCCTCAATATCAATAAAATTGATATTCTACGAGTTTCTTGAGCTTACCTTCTTCAAGCAGTTTACCTCCTTATGACTACTTGATCTACACCAACTCCACATTAAGGTATTATTATTTTTAGAGTTGTCTTTGACTAGCATGTTTTGATAATTGCATGTGAAGTTACCCCACCCTTGGCATATTTGACGTTGAATAATTGGTCTACCATCAACACCATAATGTAATTGACTTTGTCCTCATTGTTGTTGTTTGTCTTGTTACGATTATCTCTCTACTTGATGGTTTTTTTGTATATGCTACTCAATTTTGCTTATCCATTCTTTTATGTGCTTTATTTTTTGTCCTTTGCTTCTTGCTACATCAACAACATTTAGTGTCTCAAGCTCCTTATGTTAGATGGATACACTCTAACTGCATGGTCTTTCACTTCATAGATATTGTAGAAGGTATTCTTTGGACAAGTAATATTTGTTACAATCAGAACACTAAATATTTTATCTCTCCTTCTCATTTTCCTTCTTTGCATATGGAGCCATCCTTTCTAGATTCTTCCTCATGTCCTAAATTGACACGTGTAGATTGTCATGGTCACTATCTAAATCAAATTCCTTGTAGTGACTTAGGTTTGTTGGCATTTGCTTTAATTTACTCTCCAATGTGATTGCTCTATTATATGCCTCCTTGTAGGTAGGTGGTGGGACTACCTTCATGTTCATATATTTTGGCAAAAACTAATTAAGGAATCATCGACTTTGTAGTCCATTTGTTGGTGCATCTTCCATCTTGTCAATGAGTTCTTTTAATTTTTTATTATAGGATTTAATATCCTCATTATTTTTTTTTAAGCGAAAAACCCCTTGCAGAGCCACCTTGGTCTGAGAGACCATGAACAGGGGGTTCTACACCATCAAAGTCACCCGGGGGTCACACCCGACCCTGCCCGCACCAACATTATCAATTGGATTTTAGATACCTAATTCAAATTTTTGGTAGGGTGGAGATTTGAACCTGGGACCTCCCTTGGAGGATTGCCCTCTCCTCTCCAACTCACCTACAACACCTGGGTAAAAAACTAATTTATAGTGGAAAACACCCCTTTCGAGGTGCCACTTTCAATAGGTTGGGCATAGGAGGAATGGAGCCTTGTCGACCTCTACCAGCACATAGGACATTCCTTACTATACCATATATCTATAGGATGGAGATAAGGGGAATGGAACCTGGGTCGGCCTCTACCAGCACCCAGGGAATTTACTAGTGCACCACAACAAGCAGATTAATATCCTCATTCATCTTCTATTTTGTGGCATAGATTTCTCCAATGATCTCAATATCATCTTAGAGTATTCAAAATTCTTGGATAAAGGCTTTGGTTAATGCTTTCGATGATGCAAAGGGTTGGTATTTTATATTCTTTAGGTACTATTCCATTGTAATTCCTTGTAATATCACTGAAAATAGTCTTGACCATGCTTGCTCGTCATTCACTCCATTTAATTACCATATGGTTACACATGTTCTTGTATAACATTCTTGGTCTTTCTTCTTGTCACCCATAAATGGTGGGCACTTTTGCTTTCCCACATCTATTGCAATGTGTCACATAGTTGCCATAGGTGGTTATTGTTCTTCAGGTTATTCTTATTCACTTGGTCCTTCTTCACCTTGTGTGCTATTACCAACAAATAATATTTAACTGATATCAACACTTTGTGACCTCCTTAATGATATACATGTGTTGGTTTTGGTCTATTCACCAAAGCATTTTCCTGTGATTTCTTTGGTGCTTAAATATTATCCTTTGTACCTCTTGGAAAACTCCCCTATGCTTGTGCTAACATTCCTAGCCAATCGTCATCTCCAGTGCTCTCTCCATATTTGCACTTTTACTTGCATGAACGTTCTCCATGATCTTTGTTTGATTTTCTCACGTATTCTCTTCAACTTCTTCCATTGTTAATAGAAAAATTTGCCACCTCTTGCGTGTTTCACCTCTGAACCTTCTTCTCTAATGGTACTAGAAAGACTAGATCAAAATGAGGTTCTTACTCCTTTTCCATATCATTCATTCTCGCTCATACTAGTAGTGTCGAATGAAAGCTCTCCTCCTCCCAAGGGCTCCACACATGTTCAACTATTGATTCTTCATATTTTTATCTCTCAAGACTATAATACTTGGTTGAAAATATTTTGCCTAACACCTTGTTATTGAGCAATCATTGTACTTCTCCTCATAAGAATTTGGTTTTCTCCATGACCTCGTCTTCCATGTTCTTGCAATAGTGAATATATCATTCACCTCCCCACACTTCATATGTGTTGATTCTTTATTAATTAACCTAATTTTAATTTAATAATTGCAACAACATCAAATATAGCATTATGATAAGCATTCTAGAGATGAAGGAATAAGATGACAGATTAAGGGCCAAACAAGACTACAATCAATAAAATTTTTCTCATCATTCTATTCTAGAATGACATCAACACTTGACTCATATGACACATCACTAGAACAACACTTGCTAGAATGACAAGTACTAGAAAAATATGCACTGGAACTAAAGTGTGTTGGAACGATACAATGCTAGAATAACATAATCAAGTTTTACTAGCACAAGTACTCTACACCATTAGAATGACAACTTACATTGGAATGACCACAGTCAATCTCCTAGAATGATGTAATCATCACCACTATAGTAAAAACCTTGGTAGTTCTACTTGTACGACATTCTGTACCGCAACTCCCCTATTCCATGCTCAAACTACAACAATGATCCTTGCACATAGACAATCAACACACAGCTAAAAACTACCAATGACAATCATATTGTAAATAGATTACACACAACACTGATAGAAGATGAGTCATTTATATTACTCAATAACACAACATTATAGAATGTTGCATAATGCATACATAATTTACATACATGATATACTGTTTGCACATATGGTTTACTAATACATGACTCTAATCTCTCCCTAGAAACATAGATAGATATTCTCAATACTTAGCATACACTATTTATGGATCATATTGAATAAAGGAGGGGGGTCTATTTAAGCTTGTGGTCTTGTCCATTGCCAACAATGGCTTCTAGGACAACACACCACCCAATTGTTTCTCCATTCAAACATTCACATAATACCCTTAATGCAACTATAGTCTATTGCAATTTATCAACTCACATGATTAAATTGTATGACATTGCTATTTCATCTATATTTGCATTTGCATTTCACATTATTTTGGCTCTCATTTACATTACATTTCATTACAATTATTTACACTTAGTGCATTTTGCACTTATTCCTACTATGTTCACTACTTTTTCTTTTGAGGTCAAAAAATCGTGCTTATAACTTTGAGGTTGCGTAGATAACTACCATTCTTTTCTTTATTATACTCAATATTTGTTTTGATTAATCTCTTTCTCGTTTCAATCAAAGTATCATCAAACAAAGCAAATAAATTGGTTCCTTTTTTATTTGAGCTATCCTTTGCTCAATTTTAAGAAGTCTTTGTTAAGAGATGTTCTAAATCTACTTGGGATGTTCCAGCAATTGCAAGTAGTTGTTCCTATTGACCCTCTCTCTTTACTAGATTTTATCCTTTGTCTTCCTTTAATGCATCATGGAGATTTTGCTCTTTCTTTGTTTCCTTCTTTTGCTTTTTAAATTTCTTATCTCAGTATCGGCACTACAAATTTTGAGGTAAAATATTCGCATGAAAAGAAGAGATCCATTGCACTTTTAGAACCTGAATATTTATAAACAAATTCAATTTTTATCTCATTTGAGTCGCTATAAGTAAAAGCAGTCAAATTGTTTTTAATAAAACGTAAAAAATTCTGGATTTTCAATTTTTGAATCTTCTTCAATTTTATTTGTAAAACTCCACCTTTACTATCTAAATACTTCATCTTAAAAAAATAATATTTTTTTTACTTTACCAAATCTAAAGTTTTAGTTTTCTTTTTCCCACAAATATTCTCCTGTATATAGCCCCCGTTAACTAACTCCACGGTCGACCACTCCCATTCAACATCTTATGCTGGAACAAAAGAGAAACAGCTTCCCATGATTTCTCTATAACGCGAGCTGGAAAGCAGCAGCGCCCTGGAGGTTACCGCAGCAGTCGAGACACGAACCCTCGACCTCTCAGCCCCCACCGGTCTTGACATCGATCCGTCCCCCTCCTAAATTCCAGCGCCGTCATAGGCGCAGGTACTATCTTCCGCTTCCCCTTACCAGCCGCAACAGACGCAGACGAACAGAAGAGCAGAAGAGCAACGCCTAAGCCACGCCGCCAAGGTCCGGCCTGCAATTAAATTTAACTATTTATAATTTTTAATATTTATAAGAATATAAAAATGTATGAAACAATCTCAATTTTATCGTTTTCTCGTTGCTCTCCGGATGTTATCAATCTCAAACCTAGTGGAATAGGAATTTCAGAATGTATTTTAAATCTTGCTTTTCTTCTTGAAAGTATCTGTCCTGGTTTCAAGTCCTATCTATGCGGCTTTAACATCATATTTATACATAATTAAAACAATTATATATTATCATAAGATTATAAATATTTCTCTTTCCGTCGAAGAATTTTGTTTTTGAAGTGGTGTTGTTATTGACCATGGCGGAAATTTTTCGTTCCGCAATTTGAATGATAAAATTCTTGTAATGTGGTGTTGTCATTGACTACGGCGGAAATGTTTCGTTCCGCAATTTGAATGATAAATTTCGTGTAATCGGCAAGTGGTAAGGTGAGGCATCCACTTAAACGTTTATGGATATGGCTTCTAAGCCAAATAGCGTTACCGGGGTTAACAGGTTGTTTGTGAGAAACCTCCCAAAAAGAACGATTGTTGTCCGAGTTTACACTTTCTGATTTATTTGTAAGTAAGGTTGTTTCCGTAGAATGGAATTAGTAGGGACTTTTGTTAGAAATTAAATCAAATTTCAGATTGTGAGATGATGAAGTATTGCAGTTGTTTAAGATTGGATAGACACCATACTTTTACACTTGAATGTTAGTGTATTTTTCCATCCATCCCCAGCTATAAATATGATTTGTTGGTATCATTTTAAAGTAGATAGAATTTGAAAAAAAATTGCGGACGAAGAAGGTGAATGACGAAGAGTCGAAGGTTAAAGCTGCAGTCTTCAAAATCTTCTGGTTGGTGTAACCTGCAACTTTTCTAAGTTGCAGATGTATGTGGATGTATTTTCATTTTGAGCAATATATATAATATTTTTAGCATATTTCTGAATATTATATATATTGGTTGGTGTAACCTGCAACTTTTCTAAGTTGCAGATGTATGTGGATGTATTTTCATTTTGAGCAAAATATATAATATTTTCAGCATATTTTTGCATCTGCGTGATATTCATCTGTTGAATAGTTTATCTCTGCAAAGTTAGGGTTTCTCTCCTTTTATTTCGTGGCTGCCCGCTTTTGCTCAAAATAGAATAAATTCTTCCTTGTCAAAATCTGCCCAACTTATTCTTTTGAAAATTCGGTGAGTTAAAACCTAGTAAAACCCCGCTGAGAATTTCCTTTGTATTTTTCCACTTTGCGTGAGTTAGTGTAAAACTCCGCTTAAAGTAAATTTTTAGTTTATGTGAGTAAGAGCAAAAATCCACTCGAGCATCTATTTGGTAAATTATGGTCAACAGACCCTTTGTAAATTTTTAGAAGTTTTCTCCTTATTAATTTCCCAAAGAACTTTTACTTTGTTAAATTTTGCTTCGAAAAAATTTTGCTCGAGCATTTCCAATTTCTGCTCACGGAATTAGGTTTGAGGGGGAGCAAAAATAGGTTTGAGTGGATTTTTGCATTTGTTCTCATTCTTTGTTAATTTTCGTTAGTATAACTTTTATTAAATTATACTCGTCAACTAGCTTGTTAATTTTCGTTCCGCTTTGAGCCACTTACAATTTTCGTTCATTGTTGACCTTAGGAGGCATTCACGGAATTTCAAATTGTGGATTTCACACTCTACCGGTTTTTCACAAAGAAAATTTACTTTGCTCTTTTATGGTCATAAATTTATTCCATTCGCATTGCAACATTCAAATTGGTATCAAAGCCAACACCATTTGTTGAAGGCAGAAGAAGCAACGACTTTTGGCAAAAACTCTTTGCAGTTGCGGATCCCACAATTCAATGGGAAGAATTACAATTACTAAAGAATTCAAATGAAGATTTTATTTGGGTCTCAAGAGCTATGGGACCTGGTGGATAATGGTTACCTAAAATTAACAAATGCAGTAGCATTGACTGCTCTCTCCCAAGCGAAATTAGATTTGTTGAAGGATAATCAAAAGAAGGACCATAAGGCATTATTTTACATAATGCAGGAAGTTGAGGAGACTATCTTCCCGAGAATTGCAGTAGAAACCAAATCAAAGGAGCCATGGGAAATTTTAACTAGCTCCTTCCAGGGCACCAATAAAGTGAAGTTGGTGAGATTGCAAATGTTGAGAAGGGAGTTCAAAAATTTGTAGATGAGTGAGTCAAAGTCCATGAGTGACTTCTTTACCTACACTATGGGTATCATCAACCAGATGAGGTTGAATGGCGAGAATGTTGAGAACTAGAGAATTGTGGATAAAATACTGAGGAGCCTACTAGCAAGGTTTGACTCAATGGTGATAGCAATTGAAGAATCAAAGGATTTAGAAACCCTCTCAATAGATGAGCTTATGGGTTCTCTACAAACACATGAGCAGAGACTACGTTGGTAATCTCATTTCTCATTGGAGCAAGCGTTTAAGATGCAGATTTCATTCTGAGATAATAACAAAAGAGAAGAATCCCACTAGAACGCCTCAAGCTCTCAAGGAGGAAAAGTATAGAATAATAGAGGCAAGCGTGAAAGAGGCCATAAGAGAGGAGGAAGGTCAAACTCAAATGAAAGAGATACCAGCTGTAACTTCCATCAAGTAGGAGGAAGAGGTAATTGCAGAAATCAACAAGGAGGATCAAATCAGAGGTATGATAAATCAAAGATCCAATGTTATTATTGCAAGAAATTTGACCATTATAGTAATGAGTGTAGAAAGAAGTTGGCCAAGGAAAACAAGCATCATTCCTAATATACAAATGAAAATGATAATATAGATAATAGAGATGTGTGTGGGTCTATGATGTTAATTTGCAACAATGATGAAGAGATCCAGAAGAATACTTGGTATCTTGATAGTGGGTGTAGTAACCACATGTCTAGAAATAGAGAAACGTTCTCACAGTTGGATGAAACCATCAAATTTGAGGTGAATATGAGAAACAACAACAAGGTATCTATCATGGGAAAAGGAAATATTATAATCCACACCAAACAAGGTGAAATAAGGCACATCCCTGATGTGTATTATGTGCCTAGGTTGAAACACAATTTGCTAAGCATTGGATATCTTGTGCAGAAGGGGCACACTGTGCAATTTAAAAATGGAGCCCGTATCATCAAATATAAAGAGAATGAGCTCGTAGAAAATGTAGCCATGATAAAGAATAAAATATTTCCCCTACAGATTCAAAATGAACCATTGCTTTCATTTAGTGTAGTTGTGAAAGATGCTACATGGCTATGGCATCTCAGATTCGATCACTTGATTTTCAATGGCTTGAACCTACTACACACAAAATAAACGATGAAGGGATTACCTCTCATAAAGCAACCCAATCAAGCATGTGAAGGTTGTCTAGTTGGTAAGCAGGAGAGGGATGCATTCCCTATAGGATAGTCATGGAGAGCTTCACAACCATTGGATCTGGTGCATTCATATATTTGCGACCCTATGCAAAATAACTCATTTTCCAACAAAAAATACTTCCTGATATTCATAGATGATTTCAGTCAAAGGACATGGGTATATCCCATCAGATAAAAGTCAGAAGCTTTTGGCAAATTTAAAGAGTTCAAAGCCTTGGTCAAAAAGCAAAGTGGCTATTATGTGAAAAATATCAGAATAGATGGAGGAGGTGAGTATATCTCTAATGAATTCCATAATTTTTGCAAAGCAAATGGAATTAGAAGGTAGTTCACAACTAGATACACACCACATCAGAATGGTGTTGCAAAGAGGAAGAACAGAACCATAATGGAGATGGCAAGAATCATGCTGAAGACCAAGGGATTACCACATGAGTTATGGGTAGAAGCTATAGCTTATGCAGTTTATCTACTAAATAGATATCCCAAAAAAAGTGTGAACGACAAGATTACTCAAGAATCATGGAGCAACTAAAAGGCGAGTGTTGCTCACTTAAGAAATTTTGGGTGCATAACATATGCACATGTTCCAAACAAGAAGAGAAAGAAGCTAGATGACAAAGCAGAAAAATGCATCTTCACTGGCTATAGTGAAGAATCAAAGGCTTATAGGTTGTATAATCCTATCACAAAGAAGTTTATTATAAGTTGAGACATGAAGTTCATGGAAGATGAAGCTTGGAACTGGAAATCCAAGATTGGTCAGCAAGAGCCAACAATTATTGAGTTTGAGGATTTGGAAGGAGAAAGTGTGCATCTACATGTAGCTTTAAATACTAGTACCAGTGCCAATAGCAACAATGCCTCACCATCATGGTCACCTCCACTTGCAAGAATGGTCCCTAACATGAAGACACCATCAGATATAAGGAGCTTGCAAGATATATGAGGTAACTAGAAATGAAATAGAGGAAGAGCATTCTAATTTTGCTTTCTTTTTTGAATGTGATCCAATTTCATTTGAAGAAGTAGTTTAGAATAGAAAATGGGTGAAAGCTATGGATGAGATAGAAGCCATAGAGAAAAATTAGACCTGGGAATTAATGGATCTTCTAGTAGGCAAGAAGACCATTGGAGTCAAATAGGTATATAAAACCAAGTTTAATGCCCAAGGTGAAGTTGAAAGGTATAAAGCTAGATTGGTTGCAAAAGACTACAAGCAAAAGTCAGGGATTGACTATCATGAAGTATATGCACCTGTAGCAAGACTTGACACAATCAGATTAATTTTAGGACTAGTAACCCAAAAGGGGTGGAATGTGTACCAGATGGATGTCAAGTCAGTTTTCTTGAATGGAGTGTTGGAAGAAGAGTTCTACATAGACTAGCCACCTGACTATGAATTGGAGGGGCAAGAAGGCAAGGTCCTATAATTGAAAAAAACCTTGTATGGGTTGAAGCAAGCACCTAGGGATTGGTATAGCCACATTGATGCATACTTTAAGGAGAATGGGTTCATCAAATGCCCATATGAACACACTCTCTATATGAAGATAAATAAATAGGGGGAGATGATAATAGTCTGCTTGTATGTAGATGATCTAATTTATACTGGAATTTGAGATGATAAACTTAGGCCTGATGAAATTTTTTCTTGGTATTGAAGTTACCCAATATGAGGATGGTATCTTCATATCTCAAGGTAAGTATGCTAAGGATGAAGAGGTTTAAAATGAAGGACAACAAATCAACAATTAAACCAGTTACAACAGGCCTAAAATTGAGCAAGGATGATTGCGACAACAATGTTGATCCAAATTTTTACAAAAGGTTAGTTGGAAGTCTCATGTATCTAACAACAACCAAACTAGATTTAATGTTTACAATGAGTTTGATTAGTAGATTTATGGAGTCACCAAATATCACTCACTTGTAAGTAGACAAAAGAATTCTACGTTATGTCAATGGGACCAAAAACCATGGAATTTATTATGCAAGAAAAGACTAGCTTGAGCTTGTTGGCTACACTAATAGTGATTGGGTTGGCAGTATAGATGATAGGAAGAGCACCTCTGATTATGCTTTCCATATTAGATCAGGAGTAATTTCATGGTCATCAAAGAAGAAACCAATTGTTGCATTATCAACTGTTGAGGCAGAGTACGTTGTCGCCACCTCAGCCGCATGCTAGGCAGTTTGGTTCAGAATAATTTTGGATGAGCTGAATCATCAACCAGAAGGAGAAACAACCATATTTTGTGATAATAATTCCATCATAGCACTATCAAAGGATCCAGTGTTTCATGGTAGGACCAAGCATATTGACATCCGCTACCACTTCATCAGAGAACTAGTAAAATCTAATGAAGTTGTGTTATTGTTTTGTAGGTCCAAAGACCAGGTAGCAGATATTTTCATAAAACCTTTGAAGGAGGAAGACTTTAAAAAGCTAAGGGAAATGCTTGGTGTCAATTTTTTTGTGAAATATGATTTAAAGGAGGATGTTAGAAATTAAATTGGATTTCACTTGCTAGATCTCTGACAGAATCATTCGAAGCAATCACCAGATGTTGAAGTGACCAAATTTATTTCTAGTGGTTGCATTTGATCAAGATTGGATAGGAACCATAATTTTAAATTTAATATGTGTAAGAATATTGGTGTGTTTTTACCTCAATCCCCAGCTATAAATATGATCCATTGGTATCATTTTAAAGTAGATAGAAGTTGAAAAAAAACAATTTGTGGATTGAGGGAAAAACACACCAACAATATGTCGAAGGTTGAAGTTGCAGTCTTCAAAATATTCTGGTTGGTGTAACCTGCAACTTTTCTAAGTTGCAAATGTATGTGAATGTATTTCCATTTTGAGCAATATATATAATATTTTTAGCGAATTTTTGCTTCTACGTGATATTAATTTGTTGAATAGATTATCTCTGCAAAGTTAGGGTTTCTCTCCTTTTATTTCATGGTTGTCTGAATTCTTCCTTGTCAAAATATGCCCAACTCATTCCTTTGAAAATTTTGGTGAGTTAAAACCTAGTAAAACCCCGTTGAGAATTTTCTTTGTATTTTTCCACTTTGCCCGAGTCAGTGTAAAACTCCGCTCAAAGTAAATTTTTAGTTTGTGTGAGTAAGAGCAAAAATCCGCTTGGGCATATCTTTGGTAAATTCCTCTTAACAAACCCTTTGTTTCCACCTTTAATATTCTTGTATACCCATTCCATTTTACGGAGTTGAATATCACCATCTTGGACCTTGATGTCCTCAATGTTCTTCACTTGTGCTAAGGCCTCCTCGAATGTTTGGTGTTATTGTAATTGTAAGAAGAGTGAGATCTGCTATGAACAAATTCTAGTGAACATCCACATGAGCTCTGTTGTGGGTAGGGTGAAAGGTAATTTTAACATCACCTTCCTCCACCTATTGCCATACTCCATTACTGGCTCGTCATAAAGTTGACGAAGGCTAGACAAGTCAGTCAAGTTTATTGTTTTCTTAGTGCTAAAGTCAAAAATTTCTAAAAATGCGTCGGATAATTGCTCAAAGGTGTATATGCTATGATGTGGTAGATGATTATACAATTCTAATGCACCCCCAGCTAATGTTATAAGGAAGGTTCTCAACATTAGGGAGTAATTATCGTGAAGACAAAAGCACATATTGATAAAGCTTGTCACGTGCTCTTGTGCATCTTTGTCACCTTTGAACTTTTCAAGTTTAGGCATCTTGAAATGTGATGGGTATGGTGGTGATGGCATTGATGGATGCAAAGGCTGATTGCTAAGCTGCTTTAGTGTGGGTTTTTGATAAACCAAACTTTGAGCTTATTTTTTCTAATAAATTTAGCCAATCAGTTAGCACTGTGTATTCCCTTGGAAAAATGATATAATCTATCCACTGTCACCCTTGATTAGGTAAAGGGGGCTGATATTGATGTTGAGGTGAATGATAAGTATGATCATTAGGTACCTCATCATAAATGGATTCATGGTAGGTATCTACTTGTTCTTGATGTTCCCATTGGGACTCTTCATATGATTCCTCGTCGTGTTGATCTTGGTACTTTTGAGGAGTATGATGTTCTTGATGATAACCAGATAATGGCCTTTGATGTTGAACATGATTTTGGCATGGTCAAGGAGAAATATTTTGAGATTGTATTGGGTGCCTTACACGTTGTTGAATCCTATAGGTGCTAGGTGTAATCACCACTTCATGTAATGCATTTTACAATTGCTCTTGTTGTATATTTTGTTGTTCTTGTATCTTTCAGTGATACAAACTTTGTAGGTGTGCTCATTGCAAGTCCACCCATTGTTGATTTAATTATTGTTGATCCAAATGAAGTTGATTTGTATGTTGTTGTTGGTTAAG
This sequence comes from Wollemia nobilis, assembly GCA_028583015.1. Lineage (NCBI taxonomy): Eukaryota > Viridiplantae > Streptophyta > Pinopsida > Araucariales > Araucariaceae > Wollemia > Wollemia nobilis. Next base: position 1,751,799 of record JAQPPZ010016886.1, on the reverse strand, counting down.
ATGTGGCCTAAGTGTTTGACGGGTATGATTTTGTTGCTCAGTTGTATGGGGTCTATGTACCCTCATATTTGAAATACGGATGGGTTTGTCGTGTCTTTCCCCCCTAGTAGGATCTATCGCTTGTTTTCCATGCTCCTTAAAGGTCATATTGAACTGATACTTTGGTTTATGAATGGGCTCTATATAGTCTGATGATGCAGAGATGCAACATGATTGCACTAAGTACTCTTCACAAGGAGTAGGAGGATGACTTGGGTACTCTTTCTTATCTATGAGGAATGAATGATATGCAGGCTCAAATGTAGGCTCTATATATTGAGGCTGCATATTAGCACAACGAGCGCATGCAAAGTGCTCTCCATGAGGAGTAGGGAGATGACTTGCTCGATCCAAAAAGATGGTTTGCTCATCCAGGCTAGGCCATGGTGTATGCTCATGTTCATGTTATGATTGATGTATAGAGCAAGATGGGATGTGAACCTGTGACATTGGTCTGCTAGGCCCATGGGAGGGTGAATTATTCCTTTTATAAAATTCTATCAGGGTATCCAAGTCAGGAAGATATTTTAGTGGACCTATGGGTGCCTCTCTAAAAGGGATTTCTCGAAGGTCTGACCCCCTATTGATGGTATTGATGTTATGATAAAACCTGGGAGGACACTCAGGGATGGACATATCCTCTGGATGGATTTGGAGATGTTCATTAGTTATAGATCCTGATTCTCTCCCTAGTTTAGAGGTATAATTTTCAACTGCATTCAAACCAACTCCATGAAAGGGGGGTCCTTAGTCATTTTTTTGTTTAAAGAAAACTAACTTCCAAATTTTTTTTGTGGGTGTTATATATCAAAATTATTAGTGCGATGAGATGATCATAATGGGCTATGACTCCAAAAAGTGTTTTCTAGCTCAAAATTTTTATTTTTAGAATATTTGGCCAACCGGGGCTTGTGGAAAAATGATCACTTTGAGAAATTTTGAGAAAATATGGAGCTAGACCTTAAAAATACTGTGAGAGGTGCAAAAGGAGCTAACTTAAGACAACAAAGAAAATTTGGCAATTTTTGGGGTTGTCTAGGGATTTTTATGACTTTTTTAGTGCAGTTTCCCCCTATTTTTGGCTTAAAAATTACTCAAAAATAGAGTAATGATAAAACCAACATAAATTTTTTGTTATAGCTTTGATTTGCTGGATGCAGAATCAAAAAGTAGCATATCCAATTTTTTTTAGGGTTTTGTCCCATATCGGATGGCATGATCTTATGTTGATTACATAAAAAATAAACACACAAAGTAGACAAGTGATTATTTCTTTTAAATTTTGATTGTGTTTCTTAAAAACATGGCTTGTGTGTTTTGATTTGTTGTGAATCGTACCACTTTCTCATACGTGTAGTTGATGTAACTCTCAAATTGTTAAAAGGTTTTCACCTGTACGCCCGTACACACATATCCGATGATGAATTCTGGATTGTGAATCCCATCAGGCTATGAAGATGAATCCTATAACCAATAGGAGGACATAGGTCTTATCAATACTCACCCAATTCATCAAGGGCAGTGATATACCTTTCGAAGAAGAGTACGTGCTATTTTACCAAGCTTTGATGGTTCTTGGAGTTGGCCTTGGCCACGAACGGGTTCAAAAAACTCTCAATATGCAAGCCAACCAAGTGGTAATGACATCCACTGTTGGTCTTGATAAATTGGTTGGATGTGAGAGCCCAAATCAACTGATGTTAACTTTAAAATGTGATGTGTGTGTGTGTTCATTTTACTTTAAACAAAAGCAAATATGCATAAAACAACACACCATGATTTTTCAACTACACATGCATGAACATACGTTTTAAATTTCAAAAATGATGCATGTAAAAGATGTTTTAGATTCAAAAAATGCAGATGCAAACTAAAATGAAATAGCCTTTAAGTAGGCTCCAAGCATGCAACCCTAACACTCAAATTTAATAGTGTCTTCCTCTATAAACAACAATCAACTGTGGTCGCTATGCATAGGGTCGGTCAAAATCATGGTCGTTGGATTTTGGGGTGGCTAACAGCATAGGTTGCTGTTCCGAATAATAACGAACAGATAAACAAAGAGATTTTAAAAATTTTACTTCTAAATTTTCTCTATGTTATCTGATTAATTCCTAAATTACCTTTTCAAAGAAAATACAACAAAAAATAGGGAGAGAACCACTTACAGGTAAGTCCTCATCCGAAGAAGAATGTCAAGCTAGATTTTTGTATCTGCCTCATAGTCACTGATGATCAGGATGACGATGATGTTGGCCGCTGACACTGATGATGATGGTGACTATTAGCCATAGTCGCTCAGAGCAGCAGTCCCTGTAATAAAAAAAATAGATAGAAAACTTAGTTAGCAGCAGAATAGGGAGGATCCCGCACATGATCACCACTGTAAGATTGACAAAAATCTAACACCTAGGAAAGTATGAAATCAAATTGACAAAATAACATTATATAATCAATGTAAAGCGAGAAATATAAAAGAAATAGTGCCCTTATTTATTCATATTTGCAAATTGCTCTTTACATCAAGATTACAAAATATCCCTCTGAGTGATTAACCAATTTGATACATCTTACAATAAATAATTCAAATGATAGGTGTCTTCAATAGATCTTTGTAATCCCCATAAATTGATTACAGGAGGGTTTCCTTCACAATATCTGTGTGATGAAGTCAAGAAAGGTGGTCTTGATGGTTCTTAGCTCCTGCAAAGGGTCTAAAACCTACACATAAGAAACTAAAAAAAATATCAATAGCATATTAGGCCTCTCAAGATGAGGCTACTTTCTCCTTAAGTACAAATTGTAAAGAAAATGCATAAAGAAGTGATAAAATGCATGCAATAGGAAGGAAAATATGTAAAGACAAAATATAATGCTACTAGTCTATGTTACACAATTGAATGAAAGCATCCAATGACTAAAATACTGACTAAATCAAAGAAAAATATACATAATACCATGACTATTGTTGATCAAGACGATGAACTTTGTTAACCGTTGTCGATGTCGACGATGGCGCCTACTGGCCATTGTTGAAAATAACGGTCATAGGAAAAAGGCTCATTTATTTGTGTTCTTGGCCTGATGACGATCAATTCCTTAGTTGAATTGATGTACAAGGATTAGTTGTGTCTCTAGACAGTTTATTGTGGAATTAGGCTCTAATCTATGATAATTAAATGTAAAATAGTAAGGTGGTTGGTCCTTAAGATTTTATGATATCCATGAGTGAATATGTAGATGTCATTGCACAATTGGGTAGCACTTCATCGCACCTCAAAGGGATATACAATCGCTTCTCAGTTCAACAGGGCTCCGCTATGGCAATTGCTCATAAATTCTCCAAGTAAATTGGCAGAACTTTGTTAGGGAAGACAACCAGACTTTTCTCTTATTTTGGGATGCCTTAAATAGACTTCTCGAATATGAATCCTAGCTTCTCCAAGAAGCCAATATCAAGAATTTTTTAGGCTAGGGTAGTTGGATGGATGCTTCTAAAAGCTTCGTAGGTGCAACCACTCAAGAAACCGTTATTGCCAATTTTTTTTTTTTTTTTTTTTTTTCTCTTTGTTTTTCTGGGTTTTTTTTTTTTTTTTGGTTTGTTGTGTTGTTGTTTTTTGGTTTTGGGTTGTTGTTTTTTTTGGTTTTTTTTTGGGGGTTGTTGGGGTTGTTGTTTGGGGTTTTTTGGGGGTTGTGGGGGGGGGGGTGTTCTTGAGGTTGGTGGTGGGGTGGGGGGTGGGTTGTGTTGGGGGGTTTGTTTGTTTGTTTTGTTTTTGTGGGTTGGGTTTGGGTTTTTTGTGGTTGGTTTTTGGTGGGTTGGGTGGTTTTGTGTTGTTTTTGTGGTGGGGTGGGTGGTTTGTTGGTTTGGTGCGGGGTGGGGGTTGGGGTGTGGGTTGGGGTGGCTTATTGTGTTGTTTTGGGGGGTGTTTTGTTTGGGGGGGTGGTTTGGTTGGGGGGGGGGGGGGGGGGGGGGGGGGGTGTTTGTGGGGTGTTTTGTTTGTGGATGTGGGGGGGGGGGGGGGTGGGGGGGGGGGGGGTTTGTGGGGGGGGGGTGTTTTTTTTTTTGTTTTTTTTTATTGTGATCTCTTCCTAAATCTCATGTTATTTCTCTATACCCAAAATCGCAAATAATGTAGCAAGATCTTCAATGGGCCTTTTTTAATACTCAATACCCCTCTTGATGGTACGGTTCTCCAACTCAAGATGAATCAAAAACCTTTCGAGTAAATTTGTTCCTGTTTTCTTTCCCTTTTTTCCTTGGATATCTCCGATAGACATTGCAAGCACCATATGGTTTTCTATCATCTTGATTTTCCCTGTTTTGATAGTATAAGGGATCTGGTGTGAAAAATACTATGCGGGATAGACCGAAATAGGAACTACCGAAGAAAGTAATGGAGTTTCTCCCCACGGTAATTTTCTTGATAGGAGCAAAAGCTGTTCTGCTCACACTGCTTCCTCAAATATTTGAGGGAACCTTCATTCACCTAATTGCAGCAAGAGGAGGCCTATGTCCGGATGGAAAGCTCGAACATAGAAGAGGTGGGCTTGGGTGGGTGTTGGTCGGATCATCTCTGGAATTCTCTTCCAACTTCTGCTGAATCGGACATTGAAGTCTCGTGATGCTCTCTAGAGGTGCTCTCGTGATGTACATTAAAAGATGAAAGGGATCATGAGAGCCGTTAAAGGGATCTTCATCAAATCTTCTGATTAGTGCTCTCGCTAAATCATCCCATGAGCTGATGCTTTGATGCCTGAGTAGTCTGTAAAACTGCAACACCCTTCCTTCCAAAGATAGAACCAAAAGTCTGATCATGACATCCTCATGATTTATGCCATGGATGGTTGACAAAGTGGCAATATCTTCAATATGCTCTCGGGCCATGCCCTCGGTGCCATCATATTTTGTTAGGGCCTTCGTGGCACTTTTGGGAATCTCATGTCGGATTTGGAGATTCGGAGGGCCGGGATCATTCCATCTAGGACATACCCTCGCCATTATAGCGATGGTCTATGAGATCACAGCTATCGCCATTAAGTCAGAGTCACCAAGTAAACATTCTTTCCTCCATTTTGAGGTCAAGGCTGCTCACTAAACCTTGATTCCTCCGGGGTATCTTCTTTTAGATCTTAAAAAAAAACTCTACGATCAAGAAATTTGGATCTTCAGCTCAGCAAAGTCGCCAGATGAACTTACACATCTCCACTATGAGGTCAAGATAGCTCATCAAAATCTTGATACCTCCGGGTGTTAAAAAATGAAACAATCAGTCTCATCAATTATGGATCTTTTTTGACAGAAGAAGTCTATCCCACCGGGCATGCCAAAAACTGTTGGTCACGAATCTACCACAGGAAAGGATTTTCTATAAACTATGCACCCTAGACCCGGCCAACATTGAAAGGCTGGGAGAAAGAGATGTCTCCCAGACCAATCTCCAGAGAGGGCTGGTTCCCTTACTATTTCTAAGTTTGATTTCAGATTAGAGTTGCTGGAAAGGAATTATAAATGTGTAGAAAGAAACAGGAAAAACATGGAAAGAGATGGGAAATATAGCCGTAGGCCAAATTTGTTAGATCGGGAAAAGAACTCAAGAATTAAACTTCAAGTGTATAAAAACATATAATAATCGAATCCCGCATAATCCACTTATGACCTTGCGCAGACAACCTCCGTATGGCATTCCGAACTCACTTTCTTTTAAGCAATATTCAAACTCAAATGTAGAATTTAAATCTAACAATGATTGGAAAGACGAGCATAATCGAGAAATACATGAAATAGAAGGAAATCATTACACGTAAAGACGCTTGCAAAATTAGAGGCCAAATATTTCTTATTTACGCAAATAACTTGAATGTTTCTAGCAAATGTCTCTCAAACTCCCAATCCCTTTTTCCGAGATCTACACCGATTTATATAGAAGTCTTGCTTCTTTACAACATTTAAAACTTGCAACGGACCTCCTCGAGATCTACAACATGTGCAACGAAACAAGGAAATGCTCCCCTTAAACCAGCCTCGAAACAAGGAGTCGGTCATCTTCATTAAATTGTCGTTCTTGAAAATATGCTTGAAACCATTAGAAAAACCATGAACAACCACTTTGAATAATGGAAATCTTTAATTCTGATGGCTTGGACACATTCTTCTACCTTGCTCGCATCAGAAAGCAGCAAAATATTTAATTTTGGAGTGCTTTGAATCATCAGAACTCGCAAAACTTCATCGAAACATTTGAAATGCTTTCTAGCACAAAACTGTAACAGGTCGCGAAAACGTGACAGGTCACGAAATCATGACGTCTTTCTGCTCCATACGCTTTTGCAATTTGAACCCGCAAAAATCAACCATGTCGCAAAATCGTGACGTATTCGGCTCCTTTGTCTCCTTCGCTACCCTGAAACGCAAAAACGTGATGCTACACGATCTCGTGACATCCATACAATTATATTCCTTCTCTGCCCTATTGCCGCAAAAACATGACAATGCACGATTTCGCTACATTCTTCATCTTTTGTTCTCTTCGCTGCTTCAAACCGCAAAAATATGACACTATGCGATTTTGGTACATATTTCTGTACTTGGTCCTTCTTCAACAATGTGTCACAAAATCATGACATTTTTCTAAGCTCGGGTAGCCCGAGTTTATTACAGACTCAACTTTTATCAAAAAGTGTGGCTATGGCTATGGTCTCTATCGACAAGCATGGCCAACCCGTGATCTCTTTGAGAATCAATGGTGATGATGGCCATCGCTGATGGCATCAACATCGAAGGCTAAATAGGACTAGGCTACCATTATTGAGTGGTTAGAATCACTGCTGGGTATTGGAAAGGTCCAAGGTGAGTCACATGGCTTGAAAAGGTGTCCACATGAGTAGCCTCCTCAACATGACATATTTTAGGTATCTATAAAATCTACCTACAAGGGAGTAAATCATATGATCGAAAGGTTTGAGAAAGATGCACTACAACCCAAGATAAATATGGGTGAATAAAATGCGTAGCTAATTCCTCACTCCCTATAAAATGGTAGGAGGTAGCTACGATCCTAATGAAGTTTTTTTACGTTGAAAGGGATATTGTCCAATTGTGGGGTTTACCACCTCAATATGATACTAAACTTGAAATACCCTAGGCATGAGGATTGTATAATTAATCTCCCATACTTTCTCTACTACTCAATTAAAGCCACAGTTGCTCGAGTCTAGCCTAAAAATTCCAAAGACAATTCCAAGTTTCACTTAATCGCCCATCATGGATTGATAAAAGTGATAATATTACATAAAGCATTTGAAAATAGGATTCCATGGGATAATGTAGTAGAAGAAGCTAACATGCCCATTCATTCTGAGCCAAGTGAGTCGAAATCCACTGGGGATAGTGTTTTTTAGGAAAGTTTTGAGTCTGAGAGTCAAGAGGAGGAAGAATACCCTATGTGCAAATTCCCTACCCGTTCCATGCCATCCAAACCATCTCAGTCTACAAGGAATACAAGACATGAGAAATACATTCCAGAGAATTAGGAAACATGAGAAACATCTAACCCAAAAAAAACCCCACTTACACTAGATCTATCTACAAAAACTCTTGGGCATATCCAAACACAATAAAATTTGCTGCATATCAAGCTATATAGACTCATGAATGAGTTTATCGAGCATGCCACCCTAGTGAGATATGCCCTTACTCTCCAGCTTGACATACTCAAGCAAATATTTGTGCATAGGATGGTGAAACAAGTTGATCTAGTCATCAACCGAAAACTATTGGAACCTCTCCCAACAAAAGCTCCAAATACAGTAAAAATCCAAAGAAATTAGTAAATTTTAGCAAGGTTATTAACTTCACTAGAGTACTTGAAGAAGACAACTCAATTTTATTTTCCAAATTATTCAACAGAACTACCCTTAAAGACATGAATCATCCATCGAAATAGGGATGCCTCAAACAGGATTATCCATTATTTTTGTGATTCCCAATGATATAGATGTAATAATCAATCACATCATTGAACCATTCAAACCTCCTCCTCCTATAGAAAATAGGATGTATAGTATGAGTCACAGGATGGAGGATCTACAAAAGTTGAGCTTATGAAAACAATATCTATTGAATTACCACTTGATCCCAAGAAGGCCAAAGAACAGGTGCAGAAGGTGAAGCGAGAGAAGAATTTGCCAATAAAGAGATTGAAACCTACACAGATTTCATCCCGACTTAGATCTAAATTTGAACAATTCATAACAGAACTTTGATGAACTTGCACAATTATGTTTATAAACTTTATTTGATTTTCATAATGATATTTGATTAGTTGTAGAAGTTTTTAGCATTTTATCTATATTTGCAGTATTTTCCTATTGCATATCTAAATTATTTATCATCTTCATGTTGCAGTATGTTATTTCATATTTTAGCAGACTTATTTCCATAAATGAATGCAAATAATTCATGTAAATTATAGTTCCTTATTTTATAAATATTATCAAGTGTATTATGGAAACAATTATAGTGTCCTACTATATATTTGTGAAATTATTTACGTAAAACTGTAATTTTTTGTTCTATGTCTAATTTTTTTTTGAAGTGATTAAACATCTGCTGCAATTTTTTTTTGACATACTATAATTTTAATCTGTATGCATGAGGATATGCATCTCCTTTAGTTTGGGGGAATGATGAGTGTTAAAACAACACATATTTTATGCAAGTTTAATCCTTTTTCTATCTGTAAATTTATGAAAACAAATGTATTTTGATGATCATTTTGTCTTGATTGTATTATTTATGAATGAATTTGATCCATGACAATAAAAATTATTTTTGCTTGTGTTTTACGCAAAGTGTGCAAGTTTTTGTGTGTTTTGGTAGGAGAACATTGCAGGAGCTTTGCAAGAAGAATGATGCGGTAAGGCATGGACTAGATGACAAGCATGAACAAACTAGCTGTGAGGATGATGTGCCAAGGAGACTCGTGGATGAACGCTATAGAAAGGTACTATGGAAAGCTGTTACAGAAAATGTCTACTGAAAGGTGTTACAGAAAGAGTATTGACCAAGTCAAACCTTCCAATGCATTGTTGTGCCACCCCTAGTGATAACGTAGCATTATTATGAGGCATATATAGTTAGCATAGTTGACTGACATGTTGGCATTGTGCACGAGACTATATTTATTAAAGTTATAAAATTGCTATTATAAAGCTGTAATATTATTACGTTGTTAAGATGTTTAGATTTTGATGCAAGCCTATTTTATCTCTTCCTGAAATAAAGGATAAATAGTTGTATTGTTGCATCATTAGATTATTTAAATTAAGAACTTTGTTATGTTAGTTTGTCAGTTTTCCACTTGGACCACCATGATTGTGACAAAGTCCAAGGAGGTTATAAAATAGTATTAGTTTAGATTATTATTGTTAAAAGGTTAGGAGTCACATCATCAAGCTGATAAGACACATGGCAAAATACATGGAGGAATTTCATTAAGAATATCCAAGCGACACTATAAAATATAAGAGAGACATTTGAAAAGGTCTAATAGTGGAATTCTAATGTCAAATGTCGAATGTATAATGTTCACATATTTTGTATACAATTTATGCTATTCTAAATGCTTGATTTTTGAGATCCTTTACATTTGAATTTTTAGGAATAAAGCAGCAACACTTTTCACAATAAATTTGGTAACTATGTCATTTATTTCGTAATGATGTATTTGCTTATGTAGTCTTTACTGTATTTTCCAACATCCATGAATTAGAATAGTGTTAGTAGTTTTAATGCACATTAGTTATTGAAGTAAAATAGGTTAGGGGAGAAATATTTACACTGTCCTTTAGGAGGCAGGGCCCAATCCTAAAACCAGTCTCTATTCTCTCGCCCCTAAAATAGGTTAGGAATAGTTAGTACATAGAATTAACTTTAAATTATCAATTAAATTAAATTGCATCACTTTAGACTATAAGATAAAATTAGATAGTTAAATCAATAGGTTGAACGTGGATCCACATCAACATATATAAAAATCATTTAATTAGTATAAATCATAAAATGACATTTTATTTTAATTCAACATATTTTTTTTCGTGTAACCTTTATTATTTTTTGCAAACCTGAAACTAAGAAAAATAGAATTAAGTATAAGATTAATCATTTTGGTATAATCTATATTGGATTACTGCTCTTTAAATCATTCACCTTGTATTGATAAATAAGTGTAGATTACAACTAGACACTTCTATTCATTCTAGTTTGAATTCAAGTTTGAGATATTGTGGTAGTGAGATCTGGAATTTGTTCTAAGTTAGGTACTCTTATTTAATCTCTATACCATATGGGATATTTATTTTGAGCAATGGTGGTTGGTTCTATTTGTTCACTTTCTTCATTATTGTACTATGAATTTTGATGAGGATACTTAGGGTTATTTATTTATTTTTTTATTTGTGGAAAACATCCCAAAAGGGATGCCACTTTCGGGTAAGACCCAATGAGGCAAGGGTATTCATTCCGTAAAAAATGCCCAGGACTCGAACCTGCCTACCACCTTTGACATACTCAAGGAGAAAACAAACACACAAAACCAATTTAAAAATAAGTAAATAACAACAAAAATAATAAAATAAAATAAAAAACATGCTCCTTGAGTGTGTCAAAAACAAAAGCACAACCAAACATGCACAATAAGATAAAAGAAATCACAACAAGAACCACATAACAAAACACAAACAAGAAAAAAACAACAGAACACTACAAATACATAACCAAAAAAAAACATTAAAAATAAACAAAACCAAAACCTAATAAATTTAAAAACTAAAATAAAAATAAAAATAAAAACAACCAACAACATACAATAAACAAAAACAAAAAACATAGAAAACACTCACACATAAAAATATGAATTAACACAAACAAAGAGAAACCCAAGAACAAGAATGAAAAAAACACAACAAGAACAAAAAACATAAAAAAAAAACACAAGAACAACAAAAAACAACACAAAAAAAAAACAAAACAAAAGAACGTACGCACCTTAAAAAACTAAACAAAAACACAAAAAAAGAAAATGAAAAAAAAAATGAACATAAGAATGACCTATCTAGACCAGAAGACTATTAAGGCAAGAATCAATAGAGGAAACAAAAGAAAGAATAGAATGAGCTAGGGAACTAGAAAAAAATGAATGAACCAAAGAGAAGCAAAAAAAAAAAAAAACAAGAAGAAACTAGGTACCTTCAGAACTAGAGCCATCCAAAGAAATGATAGAAAGAAGAGCTTCCCTAATTTGAGAAGCCCACCATCAAGGAGGGTGGCCATAACAAGTACGATCACCTTTGTCCAAAGCCCAATTAGCCAAAGCATCAACACTCTTGTTTTGATCTCTGACCACATGATTGTAATCAACTTTTAAAAATCCCATTTGGATTAATTGAATCTTCTCAATAATTATTTTTATTTTCCAATCCACCTTATGATTCTTAGAAAGAGTCTTCAAGAGATTAATCATAAGTTGAGATTCAGACTCAACTAACACCTTTTCCCATCCAACCTTAGTAGCCTCATGAAGGCCTCTGAGGATACCATACCCCTCAGCAAGGTTATTGAAAATAATACCCAAATTATCAGCAAAAGTAAAAACCAGGGAGCCATTTGAAAGTCTACCAATTCCTCCCACACTAGCTTTTCCAGGGTTCCCTCTAGAGGCTCCATCAGTATTGAATTTTCCAAAATCCTTAGGAGGAGGTTGACAATTTCTTGTCCTATCCATCTTACTAGTACTCACATTCCATTTAAGTTGGTTACCCTTAGAATATTTAATCTTCAATCTTTGCATCACTTGATCCCATCTTTGGTGGGAGTTTTGGGGGTGATTAAGGAGTTGATGGACTGATTCAACTAAGTTGGCTATGGTATTTTGCCAAATAAAGTGAATATCCTTCCTATCTTGATTAAAAATTTGGTTGTTCCTTTCATTCCAAATATTCCAAAGAAGAATGGTAGAACCCATCCAAACTAATCGCCTAATAAAATGATCAACACCCTCTTGATTAGGCCAATCCCTCCAAAGCTGTTCAAAAGTAAAAAAAATTGACCACTGTAATCCAAGTAAAGTGGCCATTCTCCTCCATAGCTCAGAGGCTAAAGTACACTCAATAAAAATATGGTTGAGAGTTTCTACATTCTCTTCACACATTTCACATCTAAAAGGGCCATGAAAACCATGCTTCATAAGTTGCTCACCAGTAAGCACCCTATAATGCAATAAAAGCCAATTAAAGAACCTCACCTTAGGCCAGATATTTTGAGCCCACAATCGAGAAAATATGTTAGAAGAATGGTTGGGATTATTATGGAATAAGGTCAAATAACCTTGAGCAACTGAATACTCACCCTTAGTAGTGTTGTTCCATCCAAAACAATATTTTTCATGGGACCAAGAGAGGGATCTCATATAAAGGATGCATTGGATATCTTGTCTTTGCCTTTCTAGGATTTGAATAGGCCAGTCCTCAATAGGGATCCAATATATACCAACCTTTGAATTACCAGTATGGTACCGACAGTAATTATCCACATTTATCCAGTTAGCTCGGTGAAGCTCCTCCATCCAAGGCATCCAATCGAAAAACTGAGTTATCAAAGGCTTGTAACCATCCCAAGAATCTATACAATAATTTGCCTATTGACAATTATGAATGATCCAAAATAAATTTTCCTTTATCAAATCCTCACCAGTATTAAGAACTGCTAAAATGGGAGAACCTTTGGTAGGAAGTTGATAGCGAACAAGGTCTTCAAGACTTTTATTCTCAGCATATTTAGCACAAAGATTATTGGCCCAAAGAGCATTGGGGTTATGCAAAATCCTCCAATATAATTTAGAAGCTAAAGCTTTGTTGTTATTAATAGAAGACCAGAATCCTAAACCCCCTTCATTCTTAAGAAGACATAAAGTATCCCATTTCACCAAGGCCCATTTTCTTTTCTCCTTAGTACCACTCCAAAGGAAACGATGACTGATTTGATCCAATTATCGAAGAATAGCCTTTGGGATATTCAAAACGGAAGAAACATAAATAGGAATAGCTTGAAGGACTGATTTTACCAAGGTGATTCTACCCCCAAAAGAAAGCCACATGTTGGTCCACTTTCCAATTTTCTTCTTGACTTTGTCCAACAACCAATTCCAATATTTATTTTTCTGCCTTTGAATATTTTTAGGAATACCTAAATAAGTGATTGGAAAGGAGGTCTTCTTCTATATTAATTTATCCAAGACCATGGATTCCTTTCTAGCAGAGCAGTGAAAGAAAATAACTTTAGATTTATCTTCATTGATCAACTGCCCAGTAGCCTTAGAAAAATAGCTAATGATTTGCTTAATATTAGAAGCTTCCTTAATTGTAGCTTTACCTAAAAGAGTAGAGTCATCCACAAATTGAATATGAGAGATAGGTCTAGCTCCATGAGCAATGGTAACTTCCTCAAGGGTTTTGTTTTCCCTCTTTTTGGTTATAGTCCTACCCAACCATTCAGCAAGAATGATGAATAAATAAGGGGATAGCGGGTCACCTTGCCTAATACCTCTAGAAGCTGGGAATGACTGAGAAGGCCTGCCATTGACAAGAACTAAGTAGGAAATTGAAGAGATACATTCCATAATCCAATCCATCCAATCCTTAGAGAAACCAAATTGCCTCAAAACTTTGATAAGGAAGTGCCAATCCACTCTGTCATAAGGTTTGGATAAGTCTAACCGAATGAACATGGAAGGATATTTTTGCATATCCATGGAATGGATGGATTCCTGAGAAAGAACTATCTCATATACTATTTGACGTCCTTCCACATAACCCCCTTGCTCTGTGGAAATAATCTTATGCAAAAGAGGCTTCAACCTTTCTACCATGATTTTAGTAAAGATTTTGATAAGAAAATTACATAAAGTAATAGGTCTAAAAGCTGAGATATGATCAACCTCTTGAGCTTTTGGAACAAGAGTAATATAATTTTTATTGATAACCTTCAAAATTTCTTTGGATTTCCTGGCTTCTTCCACCACATCTAATAAATCAACATGAAGGATATCCGATAACTCTTGGTAGAACTCAATGGGAAAACCATCAGGACCTGGGGTTTTCTCTTTTTGTATTTTAAAAACTACTTGTTGAAGCTCATTGATAGTAACAAGAGTAGTCAAATTAGAGTTCTCCTCAGAAGTGATAAGAGAAGGTATTGCTTTAAGAACATTTTGTTGTGAAGCTGAGTCAAGAGGAGTAGCAACAAAAAGATTGGAAAAGTAATCAACAATAATAGGGTTCATGCCATCCCAAGTATAAACAACATCTCCAGAATCTGATTTGAAGGATGAAATAAAGTTGTGAGATCTTTGAGCTAGAAGAGATTTGTGTTTTGATCTCCTTCTTTGAGCCATTGAATTCTAGATTTTTGCTTCCATAAGATTTCTGCTCTTTTTTACCATTCCTCTAACTGAGTTGTTTAGGATTATTTATTTAACCTAAGTATTTATTACTTATTATTATTGTTATTATGCATTATTACATGATTTGGCATTGTCTGCCCATGTAGTTTGCATTGTTTAGATCTATTAGTTGCACTTTGTCTTCTAACAATTATTTGTATTAGTTTAGTTTGAATGGTTGCTCCCTATTTAGCATTCTATTTTAGGATGTTGCAACCATCGAACAACTTGTTATTCCCCTTCATGTATTTATATGGTGCATATTATGTAATAAAATAATTCAGAATGTTAGTTCTATATCATTGGTATCAGAGCAGTAGATTATGCTCCTATCTAGGTAAGGCACCATGTTGTCTACTCAAGATGAATTGTTCTTCGTAAACTTGAAGCAACAACTCAATATGATTGTTGCTAATTTTTGGACATTTTGAGTCCTTAAGTCAAAGTTGTCATTGATGTCACCAAATGAAGTCATCATTAATGTCAAGGGCTTCGTCAAGAAATAAAGTTGTCAAGGTTGTCATTTGATATCTAGGAAGAAACTTCAAATAACGCCAAAGGTCAAGAGAATCAGTGCAGAGGTTAAAGGCAAAAGAGCTCCATAATATTTTAAATATTATATGGAAGAATAAGTTAAAAGGTTTTTCATAAAAACCCAAGGAGACTTATTGCAAAGTTAAAATGAGGTCTAATATTTATTTTATAAAATATTTAAATTCAATGTGAATTTAAATTTTATAAATAAATGTTATTTATACCAAGTTGTGCAATAAGAGGTCTTAATAAAACCAAAGGGTTTTATTAAATTAATTTATAAAACCAAAAGGTTTTTATTAAATTAATTTATAACATTTAAATTTAAATGAATTTAAATCATTTACAAATCAATTCGAGCGCTGACGTTTAATAATATTGGAGGAGCACCGACGTGTTTGAATAAAGGAGGGAAGGCACTATATATACCATGCCTTAGGAGGTATTCAAATTATCCTTGCTCGAACGATTATTGTATGCGAATTGATTTATGTAGAGCTTGTGAGAAAAGACAACGAAATTTGTGTTTAATGTGACATTGATTGAGAATAATTTGAAAGCACCAGAATGTTGGGAGCCAGTTGAGCAACATGGTCTAGTGGCAAGGAGGTATTGGTTAAAGCATTGAGGTGTCGAGTGGCCTGCATTCGAAATGTGGTAGCAGTGTTTGCGTTGGTGTTGGAAGCGCCAAGGGATCGATGCATGTTTTGCTTGGAAGAGAAGGGAGGTTCTTAGAGCACGTGGTGCTCTCCACTCCCCAAGCGAGCGCTGTGTTGGGAGTTTAAATCCCTTCCAAGACAAGGTAATATTTTTGTTAATTGATTTTTGGTATTGCCTAAGGTTTGAAGCTAAAAGGTTGTTGAAAGGGATTGTTAATTGAAATTTATTTTTCAATAAAGTTTGGAGTTAAAAGGTTGCTTAAGGGGAATGTTAGTTTGAAATTATTTTTTTAATAAAGTTGGGAGTTAAAAGGAGTTTTTATTTGGAAATAGTTGAAAGGGTTGCTAGTTGAAAATTAGTGTTTGTTGGAAATTATTTTTAATAAAATTTGGAGTTATAAGGAGTTTGATTTTATTTTTAAATAAAATCTTAATAATTATATTTGCATATTGGAGGAGTAAGAGTGTTGATTTTATTTTTAAAGGGACTTTTTCCAAAGAGATTATTATGAAGCTATTGGATATTATTTTAAAGTTGGAGTGATAGGGTGTATTTTTGTTTGATATCATTTTGTATTGTGATTCATTGAGAAAATTATTATCTTCTAACCTTTCTTTGAGATTAGCATAGAAGTTGTTGTGGTTGAGGCAGATTTATGAGATCACTTCATCATCAAGAAAAAGATATGAGCACATTATTCCTTGGTTGAGTTGATTGGTTGGTTTTCTAGAAAATAAGTTTGGAGTGAAAAGGACTTGATTAGGGTTTCCTTTTCAAGAGTGTTTGAGTTAATGCTTCAAGGTTTTCTAGAATAAAAAGTTGTTGTTAAAACCTTGTTTTATAAGAATTGTTGTTGAAGCCATTGGTTGTGTGAAGAACTTGAGTTAGGGTTGTGCAAAATAACATGAGTATCATTATTATGTGAAGATTGATTTATAAGCATTGTTGTTAAAGTGAGTTGTTTTGCAAAGAACTTGAACTAGGGTTTGAAAAGAACATGAGTATCATAGTTATGTGAGATTTTTTGTTGAGCATTATTGGAAACATTTTGAGTTGGTGGTTATATGCTTGAACTAGGGTTTGAAAAGAACATGAGTATCATTGTTATATGAAATTTTTTGTTGAGCATTGTTGGAAACATTTTGAGTTGACGATTACATGCTTGGACTAGGGTTTATGAGATGGTTGTTTCTTGAGTGATTGGTTGAGTAGAGTTGATTGAGCCTAGTCAAGTGGGTGTATGAAGTGATTCTCCAAGTTCCATAAGACAAATTATCCTATATTCTGATTTGAGTTGAGAAAGTGTTTGAGTATTGAGTTGAAAAATATTGGGTCTCTAACAATTCTCTTTATGTTTCTATGAGATTGGTTAAGTTTTGAGTGAGCTTGATGAGCAGATTTGGACAAGTTCTGAGTGGAATTATTGAGAAAATTGAGCAAGTTATGAGTGGAATTGTTGAGCATATTTGGACAAGTTTTGAGTGGACTTGTTGAGTAGATTGAGTAAGTTCTAAGTGGACTTGTTGAGAAGAATTGAGCAATTTTTTAGTGGACTTGTTGAGCAAATTTGAGCAATTTCTGAGTGGACTTGTTAGGATCCTCAATCCTAACATTATTAGTTAGTATTATTAACCATTTAATTATTATATTATTAACTTATAACGTGAACCATCACATCTCTTCATACGTGAACCATCATGTCTCTTCACCAACGTAGCTTTAGGGTAGATATATATATTAGGTTGGCCATCCATATCAAATCATCCAAGAAGAAGAATAATAAGCATAGATTCTAAGGAGGGAGCCCCCTACAATGGCAAAGCGATTACAAGGGAGCCCCCTTTGAGTGGCCTACGATTACATTTACATTAATTTGTTAATAATTTTATAGTAAGACCTTGGGGTCTTACCATTTGGTATCAGAGCCATGTGGGACCCAAGTCATGTGGGAATTGCTCAAAGATCTTCATCAAATCACTTCTGTACGTGAGTATCAAACTCGGTTTGAGGATATCACCAAACACAATACAATATTGGATGAATCAATTCTCATAAGTGGCTTCATTAGGGGATTAAAAGAGGAAATTAGAATGGAGGTGAAAAGGTTCAATCCCTATACAATGATGCAGACCTATGGATTGGTAAAATTAGCTAAAGATAAAATCAATGCACAACAACGATTAAGGAAACCACTTATGGAAAAATTGTCGACCACTTACATCACTCCAAAACCTATGCATAATGGAAGGGCACAAAGCACTTACACAACCCCCAAATCTAACCAAACTTTACGAATTAAACATCTTAGCTTTGAGGAGATGAAAGAACGACGAGCAAAAGGACTCTGTGATAATTGTGATGAACAATTTGAACCCCACCATAAATGTGCTACACTAACATTGTATTTATTGAAGGAAGTTGATCCTTGTATCTCCATAGAGCAAGCAGATGAGGTAGTTGTGTTCGAAGAAACCAGTGTACCTACTCATCGTAATGAATACAATGAGGTCGATGTGCAAGAATTGATTGATGTACCAAGCAAGGATGAGGTAAACATACCCAAAGTGATCAATGCTAGCCAAACATGCACTCTACAAGACCTACAGATACCTTCCTCACCAATAGTGTGTTCTTGCCATATGACCAAACCTATTCGAAACCAACGCAGAGTGACTACACACTCCTTCTCTGTTGGCTCTACCAAGGAACCAAAAAAGGATATGAAATCATTACCATCACTTTTGATGCATCATTCTAAAGTATTTGAGGAACCCCAAGGGTTGCCCTCCCATCGTCATCATGATTTTCCTGAGGAATATTCTATTATTGTTCTTGGCAACCCCCCGCTAATGCTTCATCCTTCTCGATATCCTTGCCTACGAAAGGATGCCATTAAAAGAGTCCAAGAACTTACACAAATACTTCTTGGAAAACAAAGGACAAAGCTTCTCACTTTGAGCTTTGAGGACAAAGCTCTTTTTAAGAAGGGTGGCATGTTAGGATCCTCAATCCTAACATTATTAGTTAGCATTATTAATCATTTAATTATTATATTATTAACTTATAACGTGAACCATCACATCTCTTCATACGTGAACCATCATGTCTCTTCACCAACGTAGCTTTAGGGTAGATATATATATTAGGTTGGCCATCCATATCAAATCATCCAAGAAGAAGAATAATAAGCATAGATTCTAAGGAGGGAGCCCCCTACAGTGGCAAAGCGATTACAAGGGAGCCCCCTTTGAGTGGCCTGCGATTACATTTACATTAATTTGTTAATAATTTTATAGTAAGACCTTGGGGTCTTACAAGGACTTGTTGAGCAGATTGGGCAAATTTGGAGTGGACTTGTTGAGCATATTGATCAAGTTCTGAGTGGACTTGTTGAGCATATTTGAGCAAGTTCTGAGTGGAATTGTTGAGAAAATTTGAGCAAGTTCTAAGTGGACTTATTGAGCAGAATTGAGCAAGTTTTGAGTGGACTTATTGAGAAGCTTTGAGCAAGTTATGAGTGGACTTGTTGAGAATATTTGAGAAAGTTCTGAGTGGACTTGTTGAGCAAAATTGAGCAAGTTCTGAGTGGACTTGTGGATCAGAGTTTGGTATAGATTTGAGGATAAGTTTGTGCCAGACTAGAGACATAGATTGAGCAGATTTGTGCTAGACCAAAGGACTGTGTTTAGTATAGATTTGAGATAGAGCTTTGGAGGTGATAGACCAGAGAGGATAGTAGTCTCTAGTGGATAGAGATCCATCAGCCAAGGTAGTAAGGATAGGTCTTTTGATTGGGTACAAGAGTCTTTAGTGGAGAGAGATCCAAAAGCAAGTGCAGTGGAGGTAGCAGTCTTCTAGAGGATCACCAACCAGAGCAGAGGAGAAGGAGTTCTCCTATGGATAGAGATACATGAACTTGATTTAGGGTATCAAAATCTCCTTTGGATAGAGGTCCATAAACATTGTAATTGGGAAGGATTCCCAAGAGATTGATTGAGAAAATTTTAGTGAAATATTTTCTCCGTGAAGTAACCCACATTGGGTGAACCACGTAAATTGTGGTGTCTCTATTGTGTATGGTTTTTTGTGCATTTATTTGATTGCTGTTGTTGATATTGATATCTATACATTGCATAATATTGATTGTGAAAGAAAAGTAAAACAATGGTCTTATACTGTTCACCCCCCTCTCAGTATAAGCTTGTGTTCTTCACCAATATCTAGTAGATTCAACCTACCCAACTCACATAAGAAATGGCAATAAAAGAAGCATCAGTTGGAAAATAAATTATTCTTATTGAAATGGAAGAAGTTGATAAAAAAGAAGAAAAAATTCTTCCTGCATAAGAAGAAAATGCTGCAGAAGAGGAAATTCTTCTTATGGAGAAATTTTTGAAGAAATTCCTGCAAAAAAAATTGCTAGAGAAATTTCTATTGAAGGAAATATTGAAGTAGTACTTGGAATCAAACCAGAATCTATGGGCATGGGGCCCATCGTCCTTCCTTTGGACTATACTTCTATTAATGCAAAAATTGAAGAAGCTCTGGTGACTGTTGAAAATATCAATAAAATTGAAAATATGTAGGATGGAGAAATTGAAGGTATACCTGATGTAGATCATGAAGAAGACTCCACCTCTCTCTCTTTCATTTTAGATGGTGGATCCTATTATGTTCTACCCTTTGATTTACCACAGTTACTAGATCCATTACAATTACCAGCCTCTCTGCCTGTTGCTGCAAAATTTAAATCCGGTGCATTACCTGCTACTGTAGATTTGACCATGGCCCCATTGCCTACTGTTACAGATTCGACCATAGCCCCATTGCCTAGAAGTTCCAAATCTTCTTTCCTACAAGAAAATTAAAAAAAAAAATCCAGCTGCAAGCACTCTAGAGGAATATCGATTAAAAAAGAAAAATGCATGCACAGGCAACACATGCATGGCCCCGAGAACATCTCAAAAAAAAAGTGCTCGGGCTTACCTCTACACATTGCCATGTGCAGCGCATAGCTCACACACTACCCCACCAGGCAGCGTGCGAGCATACAGTACTACGCTGCGAGCAACGCTCATACGTTGCCCCATAAGGTAGCATGCAATTGCGGTACGAGCAGTGCTCACAAGCACATACTTGAGCATGGTGCTCACCATACGCTCAAAGCTCACGTGCAATATTGCACGTGGGCTCCCACGAGTGGCCGCCTCCATGCATACCCTATGCGTGGGCATGCATGCTCTATGCACGTGTGCCCACGTTGGGCACATAGGGGTGCATGCCCCCCACATGGGTGCAACATGCCTATGCGTGCTGCGCTCCACGTAGGCTACATGCGGTCAATTTGACTACGTGCAAGGCCATTCCCCCTACTATGAGGAATTTAAAAAAATTAAATTCAAATTAATTAATTTATTAATTAAATAAATTAATTCATAATTAAATTAATTAAAAATTAAATTAATTAATTTAATTATTATTATTTGAATGTTTATGCCACCGGGAGGAGCCAATTCATCTGTCTACAAGTATAGGCAAGTTTACAGTCGTTGGAAAGCTCTTTTTGAGCCCGACTCATTGGTATTCTTCTTTTGGCATTTTTTGGAGACCTATTCTAGCTCATTCTTGGTCTTCCCCTCTTTGTATCTAGGAGTGCATTTTTTGTCATACCCGACACTCCTAAGCTCGCTCCCACTTTTCTTGTGAAAGCATTGGGGTCCAATGCTTATATGGTTGGGAGGAGTGATGAGGATACTTAGGGTTATTTATTTAACCTAAGTATTTATTACTTATTATTATTGTTATTATGGATTATTACATTATTTGGTATTGTCTGCACACGTAATTTGCATTATTTAGATCTGTTAGTGGCACTTTGTATTCTAACAGTTATTTGTATCAGTTTAGTTCGAATGGTTACTCCTTGTTTAGCATTTTTTTTAGGACGTTGCAACCATCGAACAACTTGTTATTCCCCTTCATGTATTTATATGGTGCATATTATGTAATAAAATCATTCAGAATATTATTTCTGTATCAATTTTGTACCTATATTTTTTTATTCTTCTTGAAAGGGCAATGTGATTTTTGTATCCTTACTTTGTTCCATATCATTGACTTAAAGTTGTTCATCAAAAATCACATCTCTGCTTATATGAGCCTTCTTTGTGCTTGGATTTATTATTTTGTATCATATGGAATCATCATCATACCCAATGAATATTCCAACTATGGTTTTGTTATCTAACTTTATCCTTTTTTTTTGTTTTGGGATATGCACATAGGTTTTGC
The DNA here is from genome assembly GCA_028583015.1 of Wollemia nobilis. NCBI lineage: Eukaryota > Viridiplantae > Streptophyta > Pinopsida > Araucariales > Araucariaceae > Wollemia > Wollemia nobilis. Next base: position 1,729,780 of record JAQPPZ010016886.1, on the reverse strand, counting down.
ATCCATAAATATTTAAACTTCCAATGTTTGGTTTTCAACCTGACCATGCTTCTTCTGGTGTAATATGTTTAAGTATTTTAGTAGGTAATCTATTTTGTATATATACTTATATTTTTACTACTTCTACATAATATTGGTGATCAATATATGCTTGTTTTAGCATGCATATTACCATTTCCATTATAGATCTATTCCTTATTTCTACAATTTCATTTTTTTGAGGTGAGTATGTTGTAGTGAGTTACCTTTGATTCCATTTTCTTCTAGAAATGGATTGAATTCTTTTGATACAAATTCTCCTTCTCTATCTGAACGAAGGTTTTTGATAGTCCTTTTTGATTCTTCTTCTACATGGAGTTTAAACTATTTGAAGTGATTGAATACCTCCAATTTGTATTTCATTAAGTATACCCACATTTTCCTGATGTGATCATCAATGAATATTTGAAAATAATTGTGTCCTCTAATACTATCAACATTCATTGGACCACATAGATTTGTATAAATTAATTCTAGTGGTTGCTGAGTTTTTTGTTGACGAAATTCAAAGGGTTTTCTATGTTGTTTTTGTTGGATATTGATTCTATTATTCCTAGGTAAGTTATTCTTAGTTCTATTCTAGAATTTATTAAGTGCAAATAGGAGATTGGTTAGTATCTTTTATTATAGGAGTAGGTTGGCTCTCACTATTCTGAGCCTTTAGTTTGTTATTTCAGCACTATATAATGTAAACCTTGCAAGCAGAATAATTGGAATGTTTTACCATTCTCAGTTGGTATCAGAGCTAAGGAAAATACTCTACGTTTTTTGGATTACCCATCACATCTCGTGAGTTCAGTCCAAGAGAGAGAGGAGGAGAGAGAGGAGGCTGCAAAGAAGGGGAGTGCATATATGAAACATTTGATTTACGTGTTTCATTATTTCATTTCCTGTTTAGAGAACCTGTGCGTGTTGAGCGAGCTGAGAAACATGGTCATCCTGCGTTAAGAGGAGCTCGCGATTTGTCCTACAAAGACATGATTTGTCTTAATTATGGTGCACATCTCCATCCGCTGCAAGAGGAAGCTTGCTGTGCTTGCTACGATCTATGAGATGTTTGCGATGATTTCAAGGAGGACGTCTTGCAGTTTTACAGCAATCCACTGTGATGAGATAATGCAAGTTAAAATATCCATTTGATTCACTGTAATAGCCCACGATAGAAGTATTGAGTTATCGGAACACGTTTTGATTGGAGTTCACACGGTCAACACGTTTACGATGAACGCATTTTTATTATTTGTGTTAACTAAGTTGTAATGCTATGAGCGCAGAGCAGTGAGTGGAGAAAACCATATCTCGTCAAACGTGAAGGAGCCTGCAGTAGAACGTGAGGAACGCTGTTTCAATTTTCAAGGTGAAGAACACGGAGAATCGTAAGGTTTGTTGTTGCTGCAAGGAATGCGATCATTAAAAAATAATACCTCTGAGGAGTGTTGAAGCCAGCACGTCATTTAATCTCCTCGACGCAAGATTGAAAAAAGTGGTTATTTTAAAACTGTGGGGTCATCATGATTTGTGATTCATGGATGCTGGCTGTGTGGAGCATTTGCTACTGCGAGGAGAGAGAGCTGATTTGAGCTGTTCAATTGGTAATTTGATACGTCATAGCATGGATAAAGGCTGTGACAGGAGAATTCTTTAAACTTCTATGACGTAAGGGACGTCACTGTACCAAGGGAGACATGACTGTGTGTTGAAGGCACATCACACGATTGATATGTTGTGTAGAAGAGTGCAGTTATGCTACGATGAATTGCGATCTACGATGACATTCCAGATCTGAAATCACGAAAAGATGTAAATTGTCATACGTTGATGTCTGCGAATTGAAATGCATGAATGAGACTTCGTTAAAGTGTGATTAATTCAATTACCTACAGGAGAAGGATTCGGCGGTATCGTCAAGGGATTTTTCATCCTCGTCCGTGGGAGACCCTACGCCCCAAGAATCGGTGGTGTGCCACTCTGGATTTCGGACGTCCATTGCACTTGTGATGCTGTGGTGAGAAAGTTTTGCTACAGATGCTTATGACCAATTTCTACCTGCACGATAAGAAAGACAGTGACCATCTGGTGGTCCCGCATAGCGTGAGGAGAAGCTCTGTCCAACATCACCGCTAGGAAGTCGAAGCACCACCTGGATGTAGCCGCACCGCATAAGGTCACATTTTGGTGATGCTATGGGAGTTAGAGACGTTCTAATATGATGTAGCAACCATCCCCAAAAGAGATTCATGTAGACCGGAATAGCTTCAGACATTCTGGACGGTTCATGTTTCAAACGTAAAGCAGTCGCGTGGAGCGTACGAGAAGACAAAAAATTATGACATCGATTTGAAATCGCCAGGATAACACTGTTATATTTCTCAAAGGATGAGTAATCTGCCCAGGAGGATGCGCACCTGATAAACATCAAATGACAAGTTCCAGTTTGGTGTTTGATTCACATGTTGAGAAAGACAGACTTTAAAAGAAAGAGCCAACAATCTATGTTTAAATTGCTGTGACGATGTTGTTGTGATGAGCCCGGAGCATTGACGTCTGCTGTGGCCAGTGCTGGAAGACAGTTTCCTACGTGGAAAGACAGTGAAGAGCATAATTATGTGCATCTAAAAAGATCTGCAAGAAAAGACCTGCAAGAAAACCTGGTAAATCTATGAGGTGGCTGGATATGACCTGTTGCAAGGAAGTTGACACCAGAGACAAACTAAAGAAGGAGAAATACAACTGTATTAAGACGAATCACGTTGAACGTTGATCGTGGTATTAAGAAGACTCGTCAGAGTTTTTTTTTTGCATGAATCCAGTTGTTCCTTTTGCATGAATGGTATGCAAGACGTAGTTTGGAAAATCACTACGTTGGACAGCGAAAGATAAAAAAAAAATACATGAAGGAAGAAGCTGTAGTAACAGCTCACTCACGGTGTTCAAGATGCTGTATAAAAAAACAACAACAAAGGTTGAGTCGACCGTGTGACGAGTTGATTAAGGACTGAACCTGTGAGCCAGCAAAATCAGAGAGTCATGAAGTCCACCACCGTTGTGAGCCATCGTTCGTGAGATGGTGAACCTGCTGAGGAGCAAGGTGAGTATACCTATACATGAAGTGGAGTCTTTGCATGCCATCGTGGAGTGTGGACGATGGACCCCTGTGCATCATGACCTATAGTGGTCCAGTCATCCCACCATGAATACACAGTCAATGTTTTTTAAATATTGCTAATATGTTGTTGGGAGGAATAGTGTTGACGCAATAAAGTAATTTTGAAAAGGATATTTAAATTTTGAAGAGACATAGGCAGAAAAAGATGACTAGTTCTGCCACACAAGCTGCTGTTGTCAAGAACCAGCTAGAGTTTTGTAGAGATTATAGATAATTTTTTATAAATGCATGAAGACTTGAAGGTGAAGGTGAAGAAAAGCAAGAGAAGAAAGAGCAGCAATATCAAAATTGTTTGGCTCTCATGGATTTGAGGAGAGGCATGAAAGAGAAAGCTTTCCCTTTCGCAAAATGTAGAATAGCCCACATGGCTTGGAGAGCATTGCAAGATGTTTATGGATGAGATATGTGTAGCAATATCCAAATCAAGGAGGAGCCTTGCATCTTTGAAGGAGCTTTTGAAGAGTCTTGTGAAGACTCATATGAAGGTATGTCTTTTGAAGAATACATACATTCTTATGATGGTGAATTCTTCCTTGAAGAGGAAGACATGTTTGAAGAAGAGAGTGATGATGAACTTCTTCTTGAAGAGGAGAAAGAAGATAAGGAATCCCTTCATGGAGAAGAGGATGAGAAAGATGAGGAGCGTTGTACAAATTTCCTTGGAGAGAGGCATTGTGAGACACCCATCATTGAAGACATGTCTTGTAATGGCATGGAAAATTGTAATAGTCAATTTTTTCTTTTAGGAGGAGATAAATATTAAAAGAAAAATTGTACTAATAAATTTTTTGTAGGAATGGCATGCTTGGAAAGCATTCACATTGATAGCAAAGAGGATGGATGTCTCAATGGAGAGACAATTGCTCAAAGACCTTGTTTTGAAAACCACTCACAAGTGGAAGAAGAATTTGAAGATGAAGGAAGAGAAACACTCACATTGAAGTGTTCCTTGCTTGAAGACCACCAAGATGATGAAAAATGTATTATGAAGAATGCACCTATAATTGTCATGGAGGAGAATAAAGAAGATGATGATGAAGAAGTAATGTTCATGGAAGATCATTGGCTTGTATACCATTCACTTGGAATGGATGTATGCTCTCTTTAAAGAGCAAATTAAGTGATGTGGGATGTTGATCGACAAGAAACATTTGATGAAGAGGAGATGGAAGCTATAAGCTTCTTGTTTGAAGATCACCCATCAAGGGTGAAGGATGTGTTGTGTGAAGAAAATAACACACAAGACTCTCTCATTTGGGAGCTGGAAAGTGAGAGAGCAAATGGGATAGAAACATAAAATGAAAATGAGGTTGCTGTTTTTCTTGTTGTAATGGCAAAGGAAAAATCACTCATGAATGGAGATCACTCACTTGGAGTGACTAAATTGAAGGAAAAGAGTTGTCTTGACAAGGCAACAATGTATGATTGTTCGAATGAATGGTGTTTCAACACACCAACATGGATTGAACAAAGGAGGAGAGATTTTAGTGTAGAGTTGATGGTTGATTTTGAATCAACATACTATGAAAGAATTATGCCACAAAATAGCTTTATGAGAAGCACCAAATCTACTCATACTAAATGTAATGTTTTTATGATTAATGATTTATTTTTTGTGAGCATGAATGAAAAGAAAGGAGAATGTCTTCCAAAGGCATTATTGAGAGGAGATTGTCTCATAGAGATAACTTTTACAAAAATTCTTCTTGGAGAGAAGACAATGATGGAGAACTTGGGTCACATGGATCAAAATGATGTGTTCAAAATTCCTTGGGAGAAGGAATATTGTAAAGCCATTGTTTTTAGAGAATATTTGTGTGAGGAGCAACTTTATGTTGCATATGTAGTTGGTCATTATGTGGCCATATTTTTTGTGATATTTTGTATGGAAATATGTGAAAGAGTTGTATGGTATAATCATCTATGTAAGATGATTAATTTTTTTTTTTTAAATTTACATGGTGGAATCGGTAGCCGCCACGAATCCGGGCAGGCTGTCCAGCTTTTATGGCTGCCACAAAATTCTGTGTTGTCTACCTTAGAAGCCACCACACAGATCTTCGCGTAGTCCGCCCTTATAACCACCATGCCACAATCATTTTAAACCTTTTACGCCGCTGAAAGCACCAGGAAAGGGACAAGTGTTCAGTCCAACGAGGCCCAAGATTTGAACCTTGGACCTTCGCCCCCATTATGGGGTTTGGATGAACCAATTGGTCTACACCTCGGACCTGAAATGATTAATTGTAAATACTCATGTGGAGTATTGTTTAGTGTTGAATATGTAAAAGAAGATCAAAATGTGAGAGCATGGTTTAAAGACCATAATGATAAATATGTAAGAGAGTGGTTGCTGAACACCACAAGAGGAGATACTTTTGTTGAAGGGGGAGCTAATCAACAAAAGAAGGCACTCAAGCATTTGCATTATGGAGGAGCAACATCAAATATGAAGGAGATTCCACATGAAGAGTGGAAGGAGTGCCACCACAAGTTTTTTGCAATTTTTGATTTTGTGATTCAATATTGGAGGAAACGTAAGAGAAATGTTTTCTTCCAACTTTGTGATGCTTAAAGAACTCTTGCATGAGTGTTTTTAGCATCAAGGGGGAGAATGTTGGATATTGATTCTATTCTTCCTACGTAAGTTATTCTTAGTTCTATTCTATAATTTATTAAGTGCAAATAGGATATTGGTTAGTATCTTCTATTATAGGAGTACGTTATGAGAATAATTGGCTCTCACTATTATGAGCCTTTAGTTTGTTATTTCAGAACTATATAATGTAAACCTTACAAGCAAAATAATTGGAATGTTTTACCATTCTCAGTTTTCCTGCTATGCATTCTAGATAAATAGTAGACTCCAAGGATAGGTTTGACATTCCATCTACCATTTTATATTTGTTTATTTAATTTATGGATGATATATCAGTATAACCCAACCGTTTGTGCCATATAAATAAGATTTGGACTAAAAAATATGAGTGTGCAGTAGTAATATCTAGAACAAATAGATCACTTTGACAAGAGCCTGATGCTATCCTTTTTCCTTGTTTAAGAATGTGACACTATTTTCTACCATTGAAAAATTTGAACTCTATAGTCATGTTTTGATCCATGAGTTGAGAAACTAAAAGAAGATTACTCATCAATCCTGTAACATATAAAGTGTTTTTTACTATTCATTTTCCATCTATCATATCTACAAGAATATTTCCAATCCCCTTTACTTCATAAGTCTTACTATCTGCTATAGTACCTGTGAAGAACATGTGCTTATACTTAGATGGGGTGGTGAACAGTATAACATAATTTTTTTTCCCAAATAGTAGTATCATAATTAATAAAATAGTAAACATCACGTAAAGCATCACACACATGAGAGACATCATTTTTAACGTGGTTCACCCAATGTGGGCTACCTCCAAAGAAAAATATTTCTTCTAAATATTTCTCAAATAATATCTTGGGAATCCTTCCCAATTACAATGTTTATGGAACTCTGTCCAAAGGAGATGCTGATCCCCTAATATCAAGTTTGTGGATGTCTTCCACAGGAGAACTCTTTCCCCTTATGCTCCAACTAGTGATCTTCTAGAAGACTCTGTCTCTCTACTACACTGATTGGTGGATCTCTCTCCACTTGAAGACTCCTCACTTAGATCTGTCTTCAATTGTCTTGGCTATTGGATCTCTATCCACTGAGACTCTGTCATCTATAATCTGTCACCTCCAAAGCTCTATCAATAGGTTCACTCAGAACCTTCTTAAATCTTCTCAATAGGCTCACTCAGAACCTGTCCAAATCTGCTCAATATATCCATACAGAACCTGCTCAAATCTACTCAACAAGCTCACACAGAACTTGTCCAATGTCATAGAATCATAAAGAGAATTGTTAGAGACTCAATATGTTCTATACTTAATGATTAATATCAACTCAATTTAGAATATATAATAGTTTATTTTTATGGAACTTGAACAACCACATGCATCCACTCGACTAGGCTCAATCAACTGAACTCAACCAATCACCTCAATGACCAACCCTTTATCACAAACTCTAGTCCAAGCATGTATCAATCAACTCAAAATGTTTCCAACAAAGCTCAACAACAAATCTCACATAACAATGATACTCATGTTCTTTTCTAACTCAAGTTCAATTTATTTGCACAACCAATGGGATTAAAAAAAAATGCTTATAAAACAAGTTTTAATCACAACTCTCAATACAAAAACCTTGAAGCATTTAACCAATCACTTTCGAAAAGGAAACCACAATCAATCCTTTTCACTCCAAAGATATTTTTAGAAATCAACCACCATAATCAATGAATAGGAGAATGTACCCATACCTTTTATGAAGATGAATAATCCTCTTTGGAAATATGCCACAATAACAATATTCTCTTGCTAAACTTCATGAGGGTTAGGAGAATTTATAAAACAAATATCATAACATTTTACACCTTATTTCTCCTAGTCAAAAATCACATCCACCACTAGAAAGTAATTAAAAATAATTATTTCCTTAATTAATTAAGCACAACATGAATATGACCACAACCATTTACCATTCCCTTATTTCTTCTAAAAATCACTTTGCACTAATGCACAACTCACTAAGCTCCTTAATGCAAAAATCCCCACATCAAATAGTGCAAAATTTAATCCACAACTCATAAATCACATCACCATAGTATACCCTCAATAATGGTGCTTGAAACCTTAGCTTTGATAAATTAAAGCATTAATTATTCATTCTCTGAAAATTGCGATGACGGGCATACCCAAGAAAATAAAATATTTTCAGCTCTGAAGAATGCGGTGACAAAAAACCATGCGAAAACAGGTTTCGGGTGACTTGAACCCGAGACCTGCAGTGAGTGCGCATTTGCACTCCATCCGCCCACCAAGTGGGCTAAGCTTCCCATGTGGAAGCTATTCCACCTTGTGCTCCTTATGCTTCTTCTTTTCACCCATGAGCTTTTAAACAACGAACAACACTTCAACCAATACAATGTTTAAACGATGCTCACAAGAATCGAACTCATGGCATTCGTGCTATCAACACCTTTGCACAATCCAAGCTTCCACTAGGCCACACTCCCCATTGAGATTTGGGAAGTGGTCACTGTCTGCTTTTAACCGTTCGCTACGTCACATAAAACAAAACACAAGCTCTTTCCTTCGCATATACCACGCAAGATTATCAACGAGCAAGGATAATCAATTTAAAAACTTGGTGGCATATTTATATGCCTTTCCCTTCGCTTGGAAACATAGACACTTTTAAAACTGCCCTCATGACATCGGTGGACATGGCAGAATTTTTTTTTTTAATTTTAAAATTAAAATTAAAATTTTAAATAAATTAAAATTTAAACTAAACCTTTAGAATTAAATTTCTCCATCATCGGGGCACATTTTTTGATGAAACGAAAAGCCAACTTGGGTTTTAAGAAAAACCCATTTCAAATCTACCATCCATGTTTTAAATAAAACATTTTATTTTTCCTGCCTTGGTTTTGATAAAAAAACCCTTCCTTGTACTTTCACAAAACATAGTGCATACCATCATAGATCGTTTTGAAATCAAATAACCTTTTGACATCAATGACAAAATTTTAGCTTAGGGACTCAAAATGTCCAATAATATCCCCCTTTGTCATTTATGTCAACCCATATTCATTTTACTGAAACATGATCTTCTTTTCTACTCCCCCTGGGACTTTGCTCCCCCTGGCTAAATGCTCTCTCAAATATCAAATCTCTACCCATATCAAAAATATCCTCAATATACCCAAATATCTCCCCCTTTGACATCAATGGCAAAGGGTCACCTTTGGGGCTCGAGGCTAAGAATGAACCTCTTAGCTTAGCCCCTCCCCCATCTTCACATGAGGTGGTTTATTCTAGGGTGGGAGTCTGTTGGTCACGAATCTGCCATAGGAAAGGATTTTCTATAAACTATGCACCCTAGACCCGGCCAACATTGAAAGGCTGGGAGAAAGAGATGTCTCCCAGACCAATCTCCAGAGATGGCTGGTTCCCTTACTATTTCTAAGTTTGATTTCAGATTAGAGTTGCTGGAAAGGAATTATAAATGTGCAGAAAAAAATAGGAAAAACATGGAAAGAGATGGGAAATATAGTCGTAGGCTGAATTTGTTAGATCGGGAAAAGAACTCAGCAAGAATTAAACTTCAAGTGTATAACAACATATAATAACCGAATACTGCATAATCCACTTATGACCTTGCACAGACAACCTCTAGTATGGCATTCCAGAACTCACTTTCTTCTAAGCAATATTCAAACTCAAATGCAGAATTTAAATCTAACAATAGATTGGAAAGACGAGCATAATTGAGAAATACATGGAATAGAAGGAAATCATTACACAGAAAGACGCTTGCAAAATTAGAGGCCAAATATTTCTTATTTACGCAAATAACTTGAATGTTTCCAGCAAATGTCTCTCAAACTCCCGATCCCTTTTTCTGAGATCTACACTGATTTATATAGAAGTCTTGCTTCTTTACAAAATTTAAAACTTGCAACGAACCTCCTCGAGATCTACAACATGTGCAACGGAAACAAGGAAATGCTCCCCTTAAACCAGCATCGAAATAAGGAGTTGGTCATCTTCATTAAATTGTTGTTCTTGAAAATATGCTTTAAATCATTAGAAAAACCATGAACAACCGCTTTGAATAATGGAAATATTTAATTATGATGGCTTGGACACGTTCTTCTACCTTGCTCACATCGGAAAGTAGCAAAATATTTAATTATGGAGTGCTTTGAATCATCGAAACTCGCAAAACTTCATTGGACCGTTTGAAATGTTTTCTGGCGCGAAACTATAACAGGTCGCGAAAACGTGACAAGTCACAAAATCACGACGTCTTTCTACTCCATACGCTTTTGCAATTTGAACCCACGAAAATCAACCATGTTGCAAAATCATGACGTATTCGGATCCTTTGTCTCCTTCGCTACCCTGAACTGCGAAAATGCGATGCTGTGCGATCTCGCGACATCCGTACAATTATATTCCTTCTCTGCCCTATTGCTATGAAAATATGACAATGCATGATTTCACTACATTCTTCATCTTTTGTTCTCTTCGCTGCTTCAAACCGCAAAAACATGACACTGCACGATTTCGCTACATCTTTCTGTACTTGGTCCTTCTTCAACAATGTGTCGCAAAATCGCAAAATTTTTTTGCGTTCTCTACTGCTACCACTTCCTGTCGTGATTTCGTGATGTCTGCTTTGTGCTTGGTCTCATTTACAAAAGTGTCATGAAATTGCGACGCTGTTCGTGCCTTCAACTTTTTCATCCACCTTAACCACGACCACGCAACATGTAGTGATTTTGCTACATCTTCGTCTTGCTTGGCTTTATCCCACAAATTTCGTGAAATCATGACATATTCATTCCTTAAGCCTTTTTGTCTGCTTCTTGCCACGACCATGCAACACGTAGCGATTTCGCTACGTCTTCCGCCTTTTGCACTGTGATCAATATTCTGTCACGATATCGCTACCAAGTTGAGTCTCATTGCCTGTCGCTTAGTTATGTCACGATTTTGTGATGGTTTTCTCTGCTCTGCTCCATGCCCATTAGAAGTCACAAAAATGCGACATGTCACGATTTCACGACGATTTTGCTATGCTTCCCTAGTTGACCATTTTGACCACGATTCTTCAACACATCGCGATATCACGACGGTTTTACCCCCTACTGCCATTGACTATGCTGACCACGATTTTCCAACACATCGCGATATCGTGACGACTTTGTGTTTGTTTTCTCTCTCCTCAACCGACCCGCGATAACGTGACATGTTGCGATATCGTGACGGTTTTAAACTTTGGCTCTCCATGCTATTTTTTGTCACGATTTCACGACAGTCTTCAGAATTAGCTTATTTTTTGCATCAAAACCTGTAGAGGAGTTAGAATTTCAACAACTTATGCATGAAAAATCAATAATCAACATAATGTGGAAAAAATGCCAACATTCTTGGTGGCTCGCGGGGTATACAGTTTTGTTGTATGCACGAATCCTAGGCCTGAATCCATTGGGCAACAGAGTCAAGAAAAACTAAGAACAAAAAGCTGGCTGATGAAGTACATATCGACGGACTGTTGCAACAATTCTTGCTGAATGACTGAAAACTCAAGTAAATCTATATTTGGCTTAGCTGACCATGGAATGGAAATGATAAATGATGGAATAATGGAATGGAGGGAGTAATGCGGTAGATACAGTAACAGAGTGCTTCTTTGCTACCAGCTGCTATGAAAGAGAAATGGAAGGGAATGGAATAAACAAAATGATGACCAGCAAATGTGTAAGTTGTGGAATGAGAATGGAATGGGAAAATGAACTGTGGATAAATGCTTAAAACAACAATATAGTTAGAAGAAAAGGAAAAGAAGAACCAGGAATATTAGAAAAGGGGAAAAGAAACAACAGTAGTGGCTTGATTACTAGCAGAAGAAAAAGGAGTAGGATAAAGAGGGAATAAAGTGGGGAAGGGAAGAAATAAAGAGAAAACCACTAACTGCTGGGAAAGAAGAAGAAAAATAAAGAAACATGTACCTGCGGGCTCGCATGCAAAAAGAGCCGAAGTGGACAGAAGAAAACAATACTTTTTTTTTGTTTTTTGTTTTTTTTTGCTATATACAATAGTTTACGACATGATTGTCATGTCATCACCAGAAACCCAGTTTTAGAGGGTTATCCGGTAAATCTGCAGTGTCTCGACCAGATTTGATCATACTTGAGTCGGTCCTTGAAATTGGGATGATCTCTTCCTAAAATTCTCCATGTTGTAGACATGGGCAAATTGTCCTGCATGCTAGTACCCACACAATCGACAAATAATGTAGCAAAAAGATCTTCCACATGGAGGGCACCTGTAGGTACCAGTTGTAGTAATGACTAAAGCCAATACCACCATCTTGAAGGTTTCCCTGGTTGTGGACTGAGAACGGGTTCCTCCAACTCCAAGATGCAATCACAAAACCTTTCTGATGATAAATTTGCTTCCAGGATCTCTTCAGGCTCTTCCTCTTGATGAGGCATACTCGACAGGTTCTGGCTAAATACTTGCATGTTGTGCATGGTTATGCCCTCCTCAGGTTTTGGAACTTGAATCTGTTTCTCTCCTTGGATCATCTCCTGATAGACATTGCAAGCAACCATATGGTTCATTACTGGGAAAGTGCTTGCATATTCCCATCGTTGGCTTTGGATGAAATCTGCCTCTTGAATTCCACACAGCTGCATCTAAGGTTTCTGCATAGTATAACGGATCTGGTGTGAAAAATACTATGCGGGATAGACCGAAATAGGAACTACTGAAGAAAGTAATGGAGTTTCTCCCCACGGTAATTTTCTTGATAGAAGCAAAAGCTGCTCTGCTCGCACTGCTTCCTCAAATATTTGAGGGAACCTTCATTCACCTAATTGCAGCAAGAGGAGGCCTATGTCCGGATGGAAAGCTCGAACATAGAAGAGGTGGGCTTGGGTGGGTGTTGGTCGGATCATCTCTGGAATTCTCTTCCAACTTCTGCTGAATCAGACATTGAAGTCTGTGATGCTCTCTAGAGGTGCTCTCGTGATGTACATTAAAAGATGAAAGGGATCATGAGAGCCGTTAAAGGGATCTTCATCAAATCTTCTGATTAGTGCTCTCGCTAAATCATCCCATGAGCTGATGCTTTGATGCCTGAGTAGTCTATACAACTGCAACACCCTTCCTTCCAAAGATAGAACCAAAAGTCTGATCATGACATCCTCATGATTTATGCCATGGATGGTTGACAAAGTGGCAATATCTTCAATATGCTCTCGGGCCATGCCCTCGGTGCCATCATATTTTGTTAGGGCCTTCAGGGCACTTTTGGGAATCTCATGTCGGATTTGGAGATTCAGAGGGCCAGGATCATCCCATCTAGGACAAACCCTCGCCATTATAGCAGTGGTCTATGAAATCACGGCTATTGCCATTAAGTCAGAGTCACCAAGTAAACATTCTTTCCTCCATTTTGAGGTCAAGGCTGCTCACTAAACCTTGATTCCTCCGGGGTATCTTCTTTTAGATCTTAAAAAAAAACTCTACGATCAAGAAATTTGGATCTTCAGCTCAGCAAAGTCGCCAGATGAACTTACACATCTCCACTATGAGGTCAAGATAGCTCATCAAAATCTTGATACCTCCGGGTGTTAAAAAATGAAACAATCAGTCTCATCAATTATGGATCTTTTTTGACAGAAGAAGTCTATCCCACCGGGCATGCCAAAAACTGTTGGTCACGAATCTACCACAGGAAAGGATTTTCTATAAACTATGCACCCTAGACCCGGCCAACATTGAAAGGCTGGGAGAAAGAGATGTCTCCCAGACCAATCTCCGGAGAGGGCTGGTTCCCTTACTATTTCTAAGTTTGATTTCAGATTAGAGTTGCTGGAAAGGAATTATAAATGTGTAGAAAGAAACAGGAAAAACATGGAAAGAGATGGGAAATATAGCCGTAGGCCAAATTTGTTAGATCGGGAAAAGAACTCAGCAAGAATTAAACTTCAAGTGTATAAAAACATATAATAATCGAATACTGCATAATCCACTTATGACCTTGCGCAGACAACCTCCAGTATGGCATTCCAGAACTCACTTTCTTTTAAGCAATATTCAAACTCAAATGTAGAATTTAAATCTAACAACAGATTGGAAAGACGAGCATAACTGAGAAATACATGAAATAGAAAGAAATCATTACACAGAAAGACGCTTGCAAAATTAGAGGCCAAATATTTCTTATTTACGCAAATAACTTGAATGTTTCCAGCAAATGTCTCTCAAACTCCCAATCCCTTTTTCTGAGATCTACATTGATTTATATAGAAGTCTTGCTTCTTTACAACATTTAAAACTTGCAACGGACCTCCTCGAGATCTACAACATGTGCAACGGAAACAAGGAAATGCTCCCCTTAAACCAGCCTCGAAACAAGGAGTCGGTCATCTTCATTAAATTGTCGTTCTTGAAAATATGCTTGAAACCATTAGAAAAACCATGAACAACCACTTTGAATAATGGAAATCTTTAATTCTGATGGCTTGGACACATTCTTCTACCTTGCTCGCATCAGAAAGCAGCAAAATATTTAATTTTGGAGTGCTTTGAATCATCAGAACTCGCAAAACTTCATCGAAACATTTGAAATGCTTTCTAGCACAAAACTGTAACAGGTCGCGAAAACGTGACAGGTCACGAAATCATGACGTCTTTCTGCTCCATACGCTTTTGCAATTTGAACCCGCAAAAATCAACCATGTCGCAAAATCGTGACGTATTCGGCTCCTTTGTCTCCTTCGCTACCCTGAAACGCAAAAACGTGATGCTACACGATCTCGTGACATCCATACAATTATATTCCTTCTCTGCCCTATTGCCGCAAAAACATGACAATGCACGATTTCGCTACATTCTTCATCTTTTGTTCTCTTCGCTGCTTCAAACCGCAAAAATATGACACTATGCGATTTTGGTACATATTTCTGTACTTGGTCCTTCTTCAACAATGTGTCACAAAATCATGACATTTTTTTGCGTTCTCTACTGCTACCACTTCCTGTCATGATTTCGTGACATCTGCTTCGTGCTTGGTCTCATTTACAAAAGTGTCATGAAATCGCGATGCCATTCGTGCCTTCAACTTTTTCATCCACCTTAACCGCAACCATTGAACACATAGCAATTTCGCTACGTCTTCATCTTGCTTGGATTTATCCCACAAATGTTGCGAAATCGTGATGTATTCATTCCTTAAGCATTTATGTCTGCATCTTGCCACGACCACGCAACACGTAGCGATTTCACTACGTCTTCCGCCTTTTGTGCTGTGATCAGTATTCTGTCGCAATATCGCTACCAAGTTGAGTCTCATTGCCTGTCACTCAGTTATGTCACGATTTTGTGACGATTTTCTCTGCTCTGCTCCATGCCCATTAAAGTCATGAAAATGCGACATGTCATGATTTCATGATGATTTTGCTGCGCTTCCCTAGTTGACCATTTTGATCACGATTCTTCAACACGTCGTGATATCGTGAAGGTTTTACCCCTTGCTGCCGTTGACTGCACTGACCATGATTTTCCAACACGTCGCGATATCGCGACGGCTTTGCGTTTGTTTTCTCTCTCCTCAATCGACCCGCGATAACATGACATGTCATGATATCACGACGTTTTTAAACTTTGGCTCTCCATGCTGTTTTTTGTCACGATTTCACGACAGTCTTCAGACTTAGCTTGTTTTTTGCATCAAAACCTGTAGAGGAGTTAGAATTTCAACAGCTTATGCATGAACAATCAATAATCAACATAATGTGGCAAAAATGCCAACAGAGTCTCACTCCCAATTTTCCTCGGAGATACTCAAAAATTTCCTTTGAGAGTGGCTTAGTAAAAATATCTGCTATCTATTCCTTTGTAGTGACATACTCCAATATGACCTATTTATTTGACACCTATTCTCTCAAAAAATGATACTTAATCGGAATATGCTTTGTCCTGGAGTGCATTACCAAATTTTTTGAGATACTTATGGCACTAGTATTATCACATAGTATAGGAATGGGTTGATCATGCTTTATCCTGAAGTCTTCTAAAGTTCTCTTCATCCATAATACCTGTGTACAATTGGCTACTGCTACAATATATTCTGCCTCTTCTGTAGATAGTGATATTGAAACCTGCTTCTTACTTAACCAGGATACTAAACTCTCTCCAAGAAAGAAAGCTCCTCCACTTGTGCTTTTTCTATCATCAATGCTACCGGCCCAATCTACATCTATATATGTTGTGAGTGTGAAACTGTCACTTTTGGGATACCAAAGCCCAAAATCCATAGTTCCTTTTAGATACCTAAAAATTCTTTTTACTACTACCACATGTGTTTCCTTAGGTGTTGCTTGAAATATTGCCACTAATCCCACTGATTGTACTATGTTTGGTCTTGTAGTTGTGACATATAATAAGTTGCCAATCATGGATCTGTATAGTCTTTGATCTACCTCTGGAGATTCATCATCCTTACTCAACTTGCACCTTGTGACCATAGGAGTACTTATTGGTTTGCAATCTTCTAACCTGAATTTCTTCAACATCTCCTTGATGTACTTGGCTTGAGAAAGAAACACTCCCTTTCCTGATTGTGAGATCTGAAGACCAAGAAATAAGGATAATTCACCAAGCATAGACATCTCAAATTCATTTTGCATATTCCTAGAGAATTATTTGCACATCTTGTCATTGTTTCCCCCAAAAATTATGTCATCAACATAAACAACCACTATTAGAAGATCATTTCCTTCATTTTTGATATACAAATTACTATCTGCTATTCCTTTCCTGAATCCCTGTTCTTGTAGATACTTATCCAATCTTGAGTACCATGCTCTGGGAGCCTGCTTTAAACCATACAATGCCTTTTTCAATATGCATACCTGATCTGGTGTATCTGCTAGTATGAATCCCTCTGGTTGTTCAATGTAGACCTCTTCTTCTAACACCCCGTTTAGAAAAGTTGACTTGACATCCATATGATATACCTTGAAGTTCTTGAAACTTGCAAAAGCTAAAAACATCCTTATAGCTTCAAGTCATGCAACTGGAGCAAAAGTTTCATCAAAGTCAATTCCTTCTACTTGTGCATAACCTTTGCATACTAACCTTGCTTTGTTTCTGACCACTTGTCCATCTTCATTCAACTTATTTCTAAAAACCCATTTTGTGCCAATCACATTTTTGTCCTTTGGTCATGGAACAAGCTCCCAAGTTTTGCTTTTCTCTATCTGATCCAATTCCTCATTCATTGCTTCAACCCAAAATTCATCTTCACTAGCCTGAGTGAAATATTTTGGCTCAATCTTAGATAGCAAAGAAAAATTTGCTTGTTGAAATGGTTTTATTATTCTTCTCCTTGTCTGTCTTTCATCTGGATTTCCAATGATTTGATCTTTTGGGTGATATTTTTGTACATACCTGGAAGGAGTCTTAGGAAGAAGCCTTTGTATTTCTTCTTCATCATTGTCTGATTCTTCACAAAATTCTTCTTGACAACCTCCATCTTCTTGGCATACTGTTTGTTGAATTTGCTCTCTGGAATCTATCTTCTCATCAACTGTTACATTCATACTTTCCACCATAGTACGTGTTCTTTTGTTGTAACATCTGTAAGCCTTGATTTTTGTGGAATAACCAAGAAAAATTCCCTCATCACATCTTGGATCAAATTTACCCAAATTCTGATCTTCCCGTCTTATGTAACATTTACTTCCAAAGATCTTGAAATGTTTTACAGTAGCAGGTCTTCCTTTCCAAAGCTCATAAGAAGTCTTGTGATGATTTACCCTTAGTTGAGCCCTAGTAATTATGTACATAGTTGTAGCTACTGCTTCTTTCCAGAACCCATCTGACAACTTAGATTCATTTAACATAGCTCTAGCCATGTTTTCAACAGTCATGTTCTTCCTTTCAACTACTCCATTTTGTTGGGGAGTTCTTGTTGTTGAGTATTCTCTCTTGATTCCATGTTGTTCACAATATTCCACAAACTCATCTGAAGTAAACTCTCCTCCTCTATCATATCGTAGACACTTAATCCTTTTGCCTATTTCATTTTCAACCAACTTCTTGAATGCTTTAAATTTTTTGAAGGCCTCTGACTTCTCTCTTAGGAAAGTTACCCAAACCATTCTAGAATAATCATCTACAAACAACATGAAGTAACTCTCACCCTGAATACTTTACATTCTGGTAGGACCACACAAATCAATATGTATTAAACTCAAAGGCTCAGATGACATATAGCCTTTTGGTTTGTAAGTTGTCCTAGTTTGCTTTCCATGTTGACAAGGTGCACAAATTGTGTTTTGAGGTCTTCTTATTTTGGGTAAATCTCTAACTGCCTATTTATTGCTTATGCTGACTATGTTGTCAAAATTCAAATGACCCAATATTCTATGCCACAACCAGCTCTCATATTCTTGTGATAGAAAACATTTTTCCCCTTTGATCTCATTGAGCATGTATAAGTTGTTTGGGGTTCTTCTTGCATTTGCAATGATTCTTCCTGTTTCTGTTTTCCTTATCTCACATCTATCTGGATGGAAGGTAACCATATATCCTTGATCGCAAAGTTGACTTATACTCAGTAGATTGTGTTTTAACCCTTTGACATACAACACATTTTTGGTTTTTGTTTTTCCATTGTCTAGACTTAGAGTGCCTTTCCCAACAATCCTAGCTGATCCATTATCACCAAAACTTACTGATCCTCTATTTGTTTCCTTTAGGATAATGAACTTGTCTTTGTCTCCTGTCATGTGACTAGAGCAACCACTATCCAGATACCATTGTTCTTATTTATTTTGGGCATGTAGGGTTGTTTGTACTAACATAGATTTGGCCCTAACATTCTTTCTTTCATCCTTCCTAGTTGTTGGAATTGTTTTTCCAGACTCAGGAAATATCATTTTACACCATCTAGCCTTGTGCCCAAAATTATTGCATTTGTAACATATAACATCATCATCCATGAGAGGTGCAAAGGAATTGAAATTTCTATTGTATCTTGCATGATGAGTACAATGTGCAGCTATATGACCATATTTATTGCAAGAAAAACAATGACCATGAAAGAAATTATGTAACCTGTTTGGAGGTCTTGGATATTGTGAAGAAGTTATCCTCTTCTTGTGATTAACCTTTATCCAGGGTTCCTCTTTGCTTTCTTCCTCTCTGATGTCCTTTGCTTGCTTTTCTTTGTTTGAAGTTTTTTCCCTTTGGAAGCTTGATTCCTCTTTTTGTTTCTCATATTCTGTATTTTGTGGTATCTTGATCCCTTCTAGTTTATTCCTTAGGAGAATAATTTATGCTTCCAATCTTCCACATTCTATTTCCTTGGTTCTCAATAGATCTGTCATATCTTGCTCAATCTTCTTTCCTTCTTCTACCTTAATCTTGAATTTTGTAAGGTTCTGTATAAGTTCCACTCTCGCTTCTTCATCTTCCTGAATTTGTTCTTTCAAGCTAGAATTTTTTTCTCTAAGTCTTTCCAATTTTCTGAGAGCAGCAAAGAATTCTTCTTTTATATCAAACATACTTTCTTCTTCACTTTCTGAGGTCATGTGTGCTACCGAAGGATCCTCTTCCAAGTTGTTAAACTCTTCACGGAGAGACCCGCTCTGATACCAATTGAAGAACATGTGCTTATACTGAGAGGGGGGTGAACAGTATAACATAAAACTTTTCCCCAAATAGTAGCATCATCATTAATAAAATAGTAAACATCACGCAAAGCATCACACACATGAGAGACATCATTTTTAACGTGGTTCACCCAATGTGGGCTACCTCCACGGAAAAATATTTCTTCTAAATATTTCTCAAATAATCTCTTGGGAATCCTTCCCAATTACAATGTTTATGGACCTCTGTCCAAAGGAGATGTTGATCCCCTAATCTCAAGTTCATGGATCTCTTCCACAGGAGAACTCTTTCCCCTTATGCTCTAGCTAGTGATCTTCTAGAAGACTCTGTCTCTTTGCTACATTGATTGGTGGATCTCTCTCCACTTGAAGACTCCTCACTCAGATCTATCTTCAATTGTCTTGGTTGCTGGATCTCTATCCACTGAGACTCTGTCCTCTATACTTTGTCACCTCTAAAGCTCTATCAAATAGGTTCACTCAGAACCTTCTCAAATCTTCTCAATAGGCTCACTCAGAACCTGTCCAAATCTGCTCAATAGGTCCACACAAAACCTGCTCAAATCTACTCAACAAGCTCACACAGAACTTGTCCAATATCATAGAATCACAAAGAGAATTGTTAGAGACTCAATGTGTTCTATACTCAAATCCAATCTCAACTCAATTCAGAATATAGAATAGTTTGTTTCATGGAACTTGAACAACCACATGCATCCACTTGACTAGGCTCAATCAACTCAACTCAACCAATCACCTTAATGAACAACCCTTTCTCACAAACCCTAGTCCAAGCATGTATCAACCAACTCAAAATGTTTCCAACAATGCTCAACAACAAATCTCACATAACAATGATACTCATGTTCTTTTCTAACTCAAGTTCAAGTTCTTTGCACAATCAATGGGCTTCAACAACAATGCTTATAAAACAAGGTTTAATAACAACTCTCAATTCAGAAAACCTTGAAGCATTAACTCAACCACTTTCGAAAAGGAAACCACAATCAATCCTTTTCACTCCAATGATATTTTCAGAAATCAACCACCCAAATCAATCAATAGGAGAATGTGCCCATACCTTTTATGAAGATGAAGAAGCCTCTTTGGAAATCTGCCACAATCACAATATTCTCTTGCCAAACTTCATGAGGGTTAGGAGAATTTACAAAACAAATATCATAACCTTTTACACCTTATTTCTCCTAGTCAAAAATCACATCCACCTCTAGAAAATAATTAAAAATAATTATTTCCTTAATTAATTAAGCATAGCATGAATATCACCACAACCATTTACCATTCCCTTATTTCTCCTAAAAATCACTTTGCACTAATGCACAACTCACTAAGCTCCTTAATGCAAAAATTCCCACATCAAATAGTGCAAAATATAAACCACAACTCATAAATCACATCACCATAGTATACCCTCAATAATGGTGCTTGAAACCTTAGCTTTGACAAATTAAAACATTAATTATTCATTCTCTAAAAATTGCGGTGACGGGCATACCTTAGAAAATAAAATATTTTTCGGCTCCGAAGAATGCGGCGACAACAAACCATGCAAAAACGGGTTTCGGGTGACTCGAACCCAAGACCTGCAGTGAGTGCGCCTTTGCACTCCCTCCGCCCACCAAGTGGGCTAAGCTTCCCATGTGGAAGCTATTCCACCTTGTGCTCCTTATGCTTCTTCTTTTCACCCATGAGATTTTAAACAATGAACAACGCTTCAACCAATACAATGCTAAAACGATGCTCGCGGGAATCGAACTCACGACCTCCATGCTATCAACACCTTTGCACAATCCAAGCTGCCACTAGGCCATGCTGCCCAATGTGATTTGGGAAGTGGTCGTTGTCTACTTTTAACCATTCATTGCATCACATAAAACAAAACACAAGCTCTTTCCTTCGCATATACCACGCAAGATTATCAACGAGCAAGGATAATCGATTTAAAAACTTGGTGGCATATTTATATGCCTTTCCCTTCGCTTGGAAATATTGGTGCTTTTAAAACTACCCTCATGACGTCGGCGGACATGGCGGAAAACTTTTTATTTAATTTTAAAATTAAAATTTAAATTTTAAATAAATTAAAATTTAAACTAAACCTTTAAAATTAAATTTCTCCATCACCGGGGCACCTTTTTTGATGAAACGAAAAGCCAACTTGGGTTTTAAGAAAAACCCATTTCAAATCTTCCATCCATGGTTTTAAATAAAACCTTTTATTTTTCCTACCTTGGTTTTGATAAAAACCCTTCCTTGCACTTTCACAAAACATAGTGCATACCATCATAGATCCTTTTGACATCAAATAACCTTTTGACATCAATGACAACATTTTAGCTTAGGGACTCAAAATGTCCAACAATATCCCCATTTTTCATTGATAGTAACCCATATTCATTTATTGAAACCTAATCTTATTTTTTGCTCCCCCTAGGACTTTGCTCCCCCTGGCTCAATGCTCTCTCAAATATCAAATCTCTCCTCATATCAAAACTCTCCCCAATATACACAAATCTATCCCCCTTTGACATCAATGGCAAAGGGTCACCTTTGGGTCTTGGGCTAAGAATGAGCCTCTTAGCTTAGCTCCTCCCCCACCTCCACATGAGGTGGTTAATTATGGGGTGGGAGTCTCACTCCCAATTTTCCTCGGAGATACTCAAAAATTTCCTTTGAGAGTGGCTTAGTAAAAATATTTACTATCTATTCCTTTGTGGTGACATACTCCAATATGACTTGTTTATTTGACACATGTTCTCTCAGAAAATGATACTTAATCGGAATATGCTTTTTCCTAGAGTGCATTACCATATTTTTTGAGATACTTATGGCACTAGTATTGTAGACACCTATAACGTGTCATGCTTAGAGAAGCTAACCTCATAGACACATCCATAAGATTAGATGACATAATATTGGACTTTCCAAGCATCAATAGTGGTTCTCACCACTCATTTGGGGCCTTTTCAAGCCATCCAAGCGTAGCCACTCAAGCCAAGAGTGACCAAATCTTAGCCGCTCAATCCTAGAGTGGCTAGACCTTAGCCACTGCAAATGACAATGGCCAGATCTTAGTGGCTATAGACAATAGTGGCTAAACCATAAAAATATTTTTGTCTAAAAATAGGCCTAATCATAGGTGGAAGTGGTAGTCTGTATGCAATAAAGGTGAGCGAGAGTAACTTTGCATTCCTTTTCATTACCAGTTCACATAGGAGACTTGAGTTTGCATTTAGACTTTAGTTAATTGGCCTCCAAACATAAACAAAGGACAAAAGATTCTCATGCTAATGACCAGTTTACATAGGAGACTCAAGTGGGCAGTTATATTTCAATTTACTGGCCTCCAAACATAGATAAAAGACAAAAAGCTTCTCATGCTAACTCGCACTATGCATGTGAAATTAATTTCTAGGGCTTGGACATAGACCTAGGGTTTCACACTATAAATTGTGCAAGCCTAAGAGCACCAAGAATCAATCTATCTATTGATCTTGGAAGAGAGGAGAGACATCTTTTATCTAAGAGATCTTTATCTAGATAATTCATTAGGATAGGTCATTGAAGAGAGCTTTTGAGACTTGGAGAGTTCCCTTGGAGATCACGTATATGATGAAGCCCTGACATATTGGAGAGCATAGCACCCATTATTTCAACATCGGATACAAGATTTGATCCATAGATTTGGAGCGAAGAGGACGAGAGTCACTTTAGAGATCGCTTTCTTGGACAGTGGCCCACAGGTTTAGTTTAGAGTTTTAGAAATTAGATTCATTATTTTAGTATATCATTAGCTTATCATCATTTCATTCATTCACATTCATAGCATTAGTATAATTTGCACTTGCTTTCATTTGTTATATTCATTGCTAACAACCTCATCTAGGGAGGTATTCTCAAACATCTAAGTGTGTGTTGTTGTTTCATTACTTATAGGGCCACAGGTTCATCAGACGAAATCTGCAACATATGAGAGCAAAAGGGATCCCTCTAGGAAATAGGCCTGGAGAAGGACGCATCTGTAATCCCTCATACATTTCTGTGTGCAGAACCAGAAAGATTTTTGAAAGCACACCACCTCTTCGTAGAAGAGGCACTCTTTACCTATTTTTAACCTTATTATATCGAAATGGGTATTCCTAAGAGGGACCAACATGTAACCAGGTTTCAATACGAATAAAGAGATCCATCTTTGTTATTTACATGTTATATGCTTTTCATTGTCTTACATTTCATTTTGGGTTTTTAATACATTGCAAGTAGCGTAAAAAGAGCGGTGCATGCATACTGGGGTTGCTACAGATGGCAATCATAGTGGGACCTCCACTAATTTTTCATTTGCTACCATAATACTTAGTTTTATGTGTAGGTCTAGCTTCTCTAAGCTACAGTGGCTAGAAGTTAGTCGCTCAGAGCTACAACGATCAATAAATATTTAGCCACTCCCACTAACAATGACCAATAATCAGCAACTCTGGTCAACAACAGTTAGAAATGGAGAGTAGCAGACGACAAAAACAAGGTTCTCTGAGCTGGATTAGAGGTTGGTACAATCTCTTTGATATTCTATAGCTTTTTGTTTACTTCTATGTGTCTAAAATAGAGAACTTAAAGCACATTTATGTTTGGAAATTGAAATAATAAAAGGAGAAAGAATTAAGCATTTTGCATATCTTAGATCTTCTTTTAAATTTCCACTAGGCGTTGCTAGGAACAATGGCTTATGCCTGAAAAGTTCACCTTAGAATCCAACGTGCTAGACATTGTATGTTGTTTGCTTGCTTTGAGGCCCTGCTAGAGGCCATAGCTGCACAAAATAAAGTGCACTCATAAAAATCATAGTAGTTCATGCATATTTCTGAATATTGAAATATATTTTTGCACTTAGGCATATAGGAAAGACTCATTGCTGCTATATGATGCAATTTATGTTACACAAGATTAAAATGAAAACCACACATGCACGTACATTTAAACATTGGCGAGTTGGATTTCATCACCAACCTTCAATTCAGTCCAATGACATTGGAATTCATCTCCTTCCACGGGTTTACCCCTTAGAACTTCCTAGAAATGGATTGAGAAACTTACTTATAGTGATACTAAGTTACTTGTGCTCAAACTGTCTCCCACTGTTGGAAAAATTATTGGTTCAGAGTGGAAGAGCTAGGCGAAATCCCCACTGGGACTTCAATGGTGTACCCTAGCTTCTTTTGAGAAAATCATGTTTGGCATGAGTGTACTTGATTGTCACTATGGATGAGTCTTCTCATTCTTAATCCAAGAACAAGAATAAGAAATCAAAAGAACAACACATCAAAACACACCAAATAGTTTAGGGCACACTTAAATTGATAATCAAGATAAACATTTATTTGGTATTGTGTGGCTATTCCTAAATTGCAACTCAAAAGGTTAATTCATAAACAACATGTCAAAATAAGAAGTAAACACCCTTAGTCTAATACTTAGGGAGAGACTGAAGCAACTCATACCCATAGGTAGAGTCATAGTAACATTGAACGACCTACCCGTAAGACCGTGAGATGTAGCTCTACGAACCTAAGGGGTGATAAATCAACCCTTGGGGGATCTCCTCAAGAAACCCCAAGTAGGGAGCCACATCATGAAAAAATTCACATAGACAAAAAGATGCTTCACATCCATCCTCATCAAGGAGACATGAGGACACCTCAAGAGCCTCCTCTAAACACACAAAAACATCTCAAAGATGTGAGGAAGCTTCAAGGGCTTCCTCCTCACATGGACATAAATAAGGTTCCAAAACTCATTCTTCATATAGGGATGACGAGACTGCTACATCTCCATCCACATGGAGAAAACATGCCACCATAAATCCCTCTTCATCAAGAAGGCAAGCAAGAGTTGCAACACCTCAATATTCACAAGAAACATATGAAATAGGTCTGCCCACTAAAGTTAGGAAAATAGAGCTACATCTAGTCATAGAAATCAGATAGAAGAAATCCTTCACATAAAAGGAAATATTCTTGTAGATTATGACCTCATAGAAGTGAATGGCACCCCACGAGACCGACCATGGAAAAAAAGATAGCTAGACAGGTTGGATCAGTTTCCTACATGACCAACTCAAAGAACTATAGCTACTGAGAACTCTACATCTGGAATCTCATGAACTATGACTTCTAAACACATCTCTCAGTCTGGGGGTACCTCATAGCAACCCCATAGTAGATGCATGGAGTCTGATCATAGGGATACTCAACAATACACTAAAAAAGTCACATTAGCTAGCAAGAGCATAAGTATAGCAGAAACCTCCTCGAGGAATCTATGAGTCAAGACAACAAGAACAGAGTCAGATAAACATGAGTCTTTTGTGACAGTGCAAAATGACCATTTGAGGTGGTTAGAAAAAGTATTACATAAGGAGTGAGAGCTAGTGGAGGCTCTCAAACATGATAAACAAAGAGACAGACTCTTGCACCAATATGAGCAATGCTTAAGAGAATAAGCTGAGCGACTAGCTCTTAGAAATTTACAGACAAATGTTTGTGACCACCAAAGAACTAGATGCGCTCACTTGCTTAAGGAAAGGTACACTAGACAAGATAGCCTACAATGAAATTGCCTACCAAATCATGAACATAATCCAACTAGTGGGGAAAGAGCAAACATAACAAACCAGGATCACAATCCTAAGTCCCCTCATAGGAGAGAGGAAAATGAAACAAATCAAATGGATAGAGAGTTACCTCCATTGCAACTATGAGTAGGCCTATAAGAGGAGGAAATCCATGCATCAAAGGTATTTTGAGAGCTTGCTAAAAATATGAAAGCCTTTGAGAAACAAGAGGCAGCCAGGAACTCGCCAACATTAAGCAAAATACACAACCAACCATTTTTTCCATCAATCCCTAGCCCTCCATATCCTAAGCACTTTGAGATGCCTAGGTTAAAAAAATTTAAGGGTGAAGAGGATGCACAAGAGCATGTCACCAATTTTATCAATGCATATTTTCATCTTGAAGACAATGACGCTCTCATGCTAATAACATTCATAATGACATTTTTAGGTGCTGCAACTCAATGGTTCAACCAACTACCTAAGCATAGCATAACCAACTTTGAACAACTAGTAAATGTATTCTTAACATGTTTCTCCTTTGGTGCTAAGAAGAAGGTGAACCTTTCAGACCTGGACAACTTGAAATAGTATGATGATGATCCAGTAATGGATTATGGGAATAGATGGAGAAAAGTCATGGTGAAGTTATCATTCTCCATTCCCATAGAAGAGATCATTCACATGTTCACCAAAAGTTATTATAAACACATATCACTCTTGCTACAACTTCAAAAATATCCTTCATTTGAGAAAACTTTGGCACAGACCAAACTCATTGAAGACATAAAAGTAGATGAGGAAACCATTAAAATCCAAAACAAAAAGGAGTGGAACAAGAATGGTAAGAATGACAAGTACAAATAGAAGTAGGGAAAACCTACTCCAGTCAATCAAGTTGTATTGGCTACACCTAAGGATGGGGTGCATAATAACCCCATAACTATCAAGCGCATCCCTCGCCAACCAATTACGACCAAAGGAACAATTAGGGGTGAAACATAGAATGCAAGCCACCTTGCTATTTCACATCTCTAATAGAATCAGTGCAATCAATATTTAATCAACTGAGCAAGGCCAGGAGGATTATATTTATTGATATACCTCTTATAGATCCCAACCATCCCAAGC
Source organism: Wollemia nobilis (assembly GCA_028583015.1). NCBI lineage: Eukaryota > Viridiplantae > Streptophyta > Pinopsida > Araucariales > Araucariaceae > Wollemia > Wollemia nobilis. Next base: position 1,702,512 of record JAQPPZ010016886.1, on the reverse strand, counting down.
GAAAAGGATATAGGGAAGATCAATTTTGACCTTATCATAGGATACTGGGGCATGGAATTGAGGCTTGCATTAGTTTTAAGTATCAAGTGCAAAACATGATTGAGGTGGGAGAACTCAAAGTTGACAACCCATTGGATCTTGATAATAGAGACGGGCATATACATAAAATCGTTGCCCAATCACGAGGCCCCTAGAGAGCAAGGGGCCCAAGTAAATCAGGTTCGAGCTGATATACCTACCCACATATGTGTTGGGATGGTTGATATTGTTAACATAGCAACAAGGACTAGGTGATATGGTCAACCACAACCTCTGGTAGCTCCCATGAATGTCCCAGCCACACCTAGGCAGAGACAAGACAACCTTCCAGGTCCACCAACACGACCTGTGGTAACTATATAGAGTAGATTGGAGCAAAACCTACAGACGACTCCGACTAAGCTATCCATATATGAGCTCATACAATAGTACCCAAAGCATAGGGAGACTCTAATGGAAATTTTAAGGATAATTGAGCTCCAACCACAAGATGCAAATATATTCACTCACTTTGTGGGACAAGTACAAGAATTCCAAGAACCTATAATTCGATTATATGATTATGAGATTAAGACAGTACCTATTGCCTTACCAGAACCTTTGCTAAACATTGTGATGACAATAAATGAATTACATTTAAGAGGGTCTTGGTCGATACAGGTTCATCAATAAACATCATTACAACAACAGAAATAGAACACCTCAAGATCCCCAAGTCCAATATCATTCCAAGAGCTTACACATTAAGAGCTTTTAATGATGCTTTATACGATACTGTGGGAACGATAGTCCTATCCATCAAGGTGGGAAACAAGACCATCCCCATGATGTGTCATATCCTAGAAGGAGCTATGCAGTACAACATGCTCCTAGGGCATCCTTGGATAAGGGCCATGAAGTGCGTGCCTTTGATCTTGCACTAGTATGTCAAGTATGTGCATGAAAAGAAAGTCTATGTGGTTCTGGCCAATGAAGAGCCCTTTAAATACATCCATCATGTGGACATTCCATGATAATTTGTAATTCCTTCTACCCACCTATACATAGCACCTTCATATCCAACCACACAAATGGATAACAAAGACAAAAGTATAATAAAAGAGCCATGCACATCAACACCTCATGGTGCACTCAAAATAGTCAATGCTTCTAAAGTACCATCAATGTCAAAAACAAATGACAATTAGAAGCTAAAGGCACCCTTAGTTGAGGATGAAAGGCCCAAGGAAGCACAAACTATAGCCATTGTTGAAATGCCAAGTCCTATGGAAGAAGAAGATCTTCAAGATCAAGATGAAGATAGTGATTACCACTCTGCTTCTCCAGTATCATCCGTATGGTCATCCATGTCACATGCATAAATACCCTTGGCAAGCACATGCATAGGGGAGTACCTTGTGTAGAACATTACCTTTACATCTATCATTGAGTCTGCACAAAATATGGGAAGACCTAAGGACTTGAGGCTACCAGTGGGAACAATGGTTCCACTTGGAATACCTCCCAACCAAACCAATTTTGTCTATGTAGGCATGGACTATGCCCATAAGTCTTCAGACATAGAAGAGGATAGTGAAGAATTATTCATAGTCAATGTTCATTATCTCTCTAATCCCAAGTTTGCTCTAAGCTACTTTGAGCATTGCCATTGGCATGGCTATGGCCTTGGTATATATGAGTAGAGGCGCATGCGACCATACGAACCACAATATCATCTTCCCTCTGATAGGTTTGGGTTAGGCTATTATATTGGAGGTCAAGATGACTCTATTGCAGTAGCATTGGACATATTAAGCTTAGGGTTAGGAGAAGACATCAATTTCATTCCTTATCACCCCTTAAGAATAAGAAATTTGAGCAATAAACAAGTGGCCACGATGAACGTATCGCCACCAAAAATTTATCATTCAAACATATCAATTGATTCCACCCCAATAGGGTTCAACTCGTGGGATGAGGAGAATGGATATGAAGCAAGTGATGATGAGGTTCAAATTGGCTTAGCCTACTAGAGGCCTCACTATTTACAAATATTCATATGGTCCATCCACAATGAGAGTGGGTATACATCAGATGAAAGTGACTATGAATCAAAAGACTCGATAGAAAGAGTCTACTTAGGCCTGAGCCATCAAACCCTAACTTTGGGGCAAGAGACAAATGCAAATGGATTCTTCATAAGTGATGAAGAATATGAAGATAAAATGGAGATGGCCTACTTGGGGCCAAGACATGAGCCCCTTATCTTAGGACTGCATACCAATGCTAATGGTTTCTAGATAAGTGATGATGAATTTGAGGATGAGACCGAGATGGCTTATATTGGACCTCACCACTTGTGATAAGTCAGCGAGCTAGTAGAGAGAGAGGCGGCACTCCGTGCTATAGACCCTCATCTATGATTTTTGGGGAGACCTATTGACCTAGTTGCCATTCATTAGATGGTCAATCCCCCTCTACCTACATTCAGAGAGCGATTAGAGCCCAAGGATCCTATTGTCCATCTCTCTCATGGGCCAAACCCAAAAATTCCCATTCCTCCAGAGCCTCATCGTAAGTATGGAAGGGAAACCCCTGAGATAAGATTGCACCCATGTGGTCCTAGATATTTCATCCCATACATCAACATGATCTCCATTGATTTGACCACTCCACTTTATAATCCAGTAGATCATACCAAATCATTGCATCTTGATATAGAGGCTATTGATTGGAATCATGCTAATTTGGCCATAGAGCTTGAAGATCTCTTCCCCAATGAAGAGATGCTATAGCTATTCCATTTTACATCAGGTTATGCATATGACATCTTCCATGTTGATTTGGAACCTGAGTCACTAGATCCTGTAAATCCCACCAATGACATTCATTTGATACCCATGCCTCATTAGCTGGAGGATGGGTCACATATGGCTATAGAAGCGACTTTCAAGGTAGACATCAATGATGATCCTACCCAACCAAGAAAATTCAAGTTCGAAGAAATTCTATCTCTAGAGAAACAAGACATCCTAATTCCTCTCTCAAAGAGAGGCTAAATATTTTTTCTTAGAAAAACAAAGACATGCCAGGGATAGATCCAAAGTTAGTCGTTCACAACCTTTCATTGGATCCCATGAAGAAACCAATCAAGCAAAAGCTGAGGAAAATGCATCCCACCGTCACTTTGATGGTGAAGAATGAATTACAAAAACTACTGGATGGAGTATTCATAGTTCCTATAGACTACCCTGAGTGGGTATTGAACATGGTACCCATGGGGAAACCCAACGAAAGAGTCCGTATATGAATGAACTTTAGAGATTTAAATAGGGAAACACCAAAGGATTCATTCCCATTTCCAAACATAGATGCTCTTGTAGATGCAACCGCAGGTCATGAGATGCTCTCCCTAATGGATGGTTTTTTTAGATACAACCAGATCTAGATTAAGCTTGAAGATCAACATAAAACTGCTTTCATTAATCCGTGGGGAACATTTTGTTATAAAGTGATGCCATTTGGTCTCAAAAATGCTAGTGCCACATATCAGTGGGCCATGACATATATATTCCATGAATATATGCATAAGATCTTAGAGGATTACATGGATGACTTACTGGCCAAGTCATTGTTGCGGCAAGAGGACGCTGAAGTCCTTAGACAAGTATTTGATCGCCTCATAGAACACAATGTCTGATTGAACCTGAAGAAGTGCGTATTTGGTGTAACTTCTGGCAAGATTTTGGGATTCATTGTATCCAAGAGAGGCATCAAAGTAGATCCTATAAAGGTAAAGGCTATATTGGAAATGGCCAACCCTACCAACATTAGGGAGTTGAGGACCCTACAAGGCAAGATAGCATCCATCAAAAGATTCATCGTGCAATTATCAAAAAAATGCCGACCTATGAATCGGTTGCTATGAAAGGAGGTCCTCTTTCATTGGGATGAAGAATGCCATCAAGCCTTTGTAGAGATCAAAACGTATCTAGTCACACCGCTAGTATTGGCTCCACCAAGGCTAGACATACCATTTTTACTATATATATTGGCTACTAATTTTGCATTGGGCACCATGTTAGACCAAAAGAATGCACAAAATAAAGAGCAAGCTATATATTACATTAGTCACACCTTGGTGAGTTATGATCTAGGATATGCGTATGTCAAAAAATTGTGCTTAGCAATGGTCTTTGTAACTCAAAATTTGTGACACTACATGTTGAGCCATACGACCTACATCATATCAAAACAAAATCCTTTATAGTACATGATGAGCAAGACATATCACAATACACGTACCACAAAGTGAATCATGCGATTGATAGAATTTGATCTAGAATTCATAAGCCAAAATTCCATCAAGGGATAATTCATAGCAGATTAATTAGTAGAGGTACCTCTTTAGGATAACAAGCCTCTCACCATAGAATTGCCTGATGATGCAGTTTTTGCATTATCAAACCTACCAGAACTTGAAGAACCTAAGAAAGAAAGAGACATGTCATTATTTTTTGACGGTTTGAAGTATGAACAAGGGGGCGGATCATGGATTGTCTTTATCACACCGTAGGGTGCTCCATTGCCCTTATAATTCAAACTAGACTTCCCATGCATAAACAACAATACAGAATATGAGGCATTGATCTTGGGACTCCAAACAGTTGTAACAATGGGTATTAAAATATTGAATATATTTGGTGACTCCTTTCTCATAGTAAACCAAGTCAAAGGACTATTTAAATATAGGTGCCCACTCCTGAAGACTTATAAGGAACTTGTTGACACCTACCTAGCTCGGTTGGAATGGTACGACATCGAGGCAATCCCTCATACATCAAATAGATTTGCAAACACCATGGCATATTTGGGATCATTAATCCCTTAGAATCCATCTACTAATTTTACAACCATTCATGTGAAAGTGATTTCGTACTCATCAATATGCCATGAAGCTTTTGACAATCAATAATCAGTCAACATGATCAACATTGAACCAAACCAAGATTGGTCCTTCGTAGCCAGAGATTGCTTACAAAAGGCACCTTGGGGGTATTTGATCTCCCAAGGACTTGTGGAGTGTGGTGTAATCATACACCATAGAGTTTTTCCTAAATCCATATTCACCAGCTCAGGAATATAGGAAAAGTAAACCATATTTTCTATAGAAGTTGTGGCTTATCAGGATTGGCTTTACCAACTGTGGGACTTCCTAAAAATTGGAATAGTACAAGGTTTTTTGCATACTGAAAGGTGAATGTTCAAAAAAAAATAAACAAGATACATATTTCTATGAGAAATCCTCTATAGATGAGGATATGATGGAGTATTACTCCATTGTCTTGAGCCCCAGGAAGCATCCTGGGAAATTTTGCAAGCTCACAACGACACATGTGGAGGGAATTTTAGTGGCATGGCCATCACGTTAAGCGCATCTTGATAATGGGTTACTATTTGCCCACCATGGAAAATGACTGCTACGAGTATGTCAAGAAATGCATTAAGTGCTAGCATCATGTAAATCTAACACACTTACCATCGCAAGCCTTGCAACCCATCGAGGCAGCATGGGCATTATCACAGTGGGGACTAGACTTGATTGGGAAAATCTCACCCCCATCCTCAGGCTGACACACATTCATCATAATGGCCAAAAAATACTTCACTAAATGGGTGGAAGTGATCCCCTTAACATCAACAACTGGACCAAGTATTATGGAGTTTATACTCCATAATATCATAAGTCGTTTTGGGGTCCCTTCTAAGATAATATCGAATAATGGGCCATATTTCAAGAATAAAAGTGTGCATGCTTTAATGAAAAAATACCATATTCAACGTAGTTTTTCAATGCCTTATTATCCACAAGCAAATGGACAAGCAGAAGCCTTGAACGAGATAATAATTTCTATCTTAAGAAAGATGGTGCAAGACAATCACAAGGATTGGCACATGTAGTTACCTCTTGCACTATGGGCATACAGGACTAGTGTACGGACACCCACTGGGGCAACACCATTTTCACTAGTGTATGGCACTAAGGCCATCATGCCATTAGAGTTGGAAATTCCAACTCTATGCATAGCATTAAAGGACTTCATAGATGATGATACCATGCAGTAAGGTCTCCTTGATCAGTTGATGCTTCTTGATGAACGTCGAGTCAATGATTTAGAGAATCTTTGTGTTTACCAAGATCACCTTGCACGATCTTACAATAATAAATTCCACCTAAGGGAATTCAAGGTTGGAGATCTTGTGCTCAAAGAAAACCAGCAGAATTAGAATTTATCGCCACATCTGCAAGACAAGTTCATGGTAAACTGGATAGGCCCATACATTATTTCACAGAGGTTTGGGCCTGGAGCATATCACCTTATATCATTATATGGTGTTGAAGAGCCTGAACCTCTCAATATCATTCACTTAAAGGCATTCTACACATAAAAAAACAAAAACATTCAAATATATCAAAAATACAAAAAAAATTCAAATAGGTCAAAAACACAAAAAAATTATAAAAATGTAAAAATTCAAAATCAAATAAAAATGCTCCAAGGGCATCAAAGCTTCTTGGTCAAAATCAATTCAAAATGCTCCAAGGGTATTCAAACCGCTTGGTCAACTCCAATAAAAAATGCTCCAAGGGTAATTCATGCCACTTGGTCAAAATAAAAAATCTCCAAGGGTACTCCATGCTACTTGGTCAAAAACCAAAAATCCCCAAAGGCATAATAAGCCCTTTGGTCAAATAAAAAAAAATACAAAAAAAACATAAAAATAAAAAATACAAAAACAATTACATCTCGTATCTTGCATCCACATAATTGCATTACATTTTTACATCCATTACAATTGCATGTCATGAGAGCCTTAAAAGTGATACCAAAGTTTGTTGCACAAATCATTCAAATCCATACCTCCATCAACACGTGTGTAATTATGTTTTTCAACACAACCATTATTTGTTGCTATACATAATATACTAAGGCTTTTCGGTTAATCAACCACACCTAGTGATCTTATCAAATTTTGTGGAAAACAACTTTGATTAGTAGAAGGTACGGTCTAGCCGTGATAATGCTTTGGATATTCAAGATCCTATCACTAATTAAAACACTAAATTATTAGCTGGTACAAGGAAAAGATGAAAGTTGCAAAGCGATCTAGGTTACCTTAAGTGAAAAGGATCTTCCTTGCTTACCCCCCTGTGCAACCGGTTTAAAGGTGCTAAGAATTGGCAAAAGGACAAGCTTTGCCCTATCCAAATCCCTTACTTAAATCAAAATAAGAAAAAATCCAAAATAAAGTACATATTCAAAAAGCCAAGCATACAGTCCAGATTTCAAAGCAATGATCCGATAAATAAATCAGAAATTCCAAGAAACCTCACTTAAAGAAAAATCAATAAAAAATAAACAGTGATTTTTATCACTACATATGAGCAAAATAAATAGTGATTATCATCACTACAAGAATCCTAGCTCAAAGAAAAATCAATAAAAAATAAACAGTGATTTTCATTACTACATATGAGCAAAATAAATAGTGATTATCATCACTACAAGAATCCTTGCTCAAATAAAAATCAATAAAAAATAAACAGTGATTTTCATCACTACATATGAGCAAATATCCAAAGCCAAAAGGAAGAAAAGAAGGGAATAAATCTTGAATCCCTGGAATTCTCAACATTGTACAAAACTAGAAGGAGATATCCTTACACATGACGATATGTCTACCACAATTGCTTCATGCATTTGTGTAGACCATTGTTTGAATGTGGATGAGCTAGCTTAGGTAACCCAATATTTCTATATTCCAAATAAGTCCAACTTAGGACGAGACGAATACTTGAGAATCCCTGATCTTAGCAATGGGCTGAAATAATCCCACCTAAAATAGAAGGAAATGCTTGAGTTCTATCTCAAAATATACAATCACTTGCACACATAGAGATCATGAATATCCAGGTCCATAGTAAAAGCCTTACTTTTCAAAAGTCTAGAGTGGGCAGTAGAAAACTGTTGATAGGGTAACTAGAGTGTTTGAATCTCTGGAAAGTCCTAAAAACAATTCTTATATAGCAACAAATAATATCATCATTCACACCATTACTTTCTTTATAAGATTCTATAAATTAGGGGGTGTCAACATAGTAGTACAGATACTGCATATATATTAGAAATAATATATAGACGGCCACTGACTACTCTATATATTTTAATTTATATAAACTTATAAAGAAAATACATTACACACCATTACATCTCATATATGAATACTTAATAAATTCTTATGATAAGAGTGATTATTTAAATTCATGATTATTTTTTTACTTTCTATGGTATCACCCATTAAGATTGTCAATGTCATATGCATTCCTTATGTTCTAAGTGATTAGAGCATACATGTTCGTTTATACCATCCCATCACATAAATTAGATGTATACAATTAAAGCAAAATTAAACATGCATTTAACAATAACATTGCATCCACGAACACAAGTCATTAATCGTCCATCATCGCATCATAGAGCACATCATAAAATATATAGGCAATATCCATTTGCATACAATCATGAATTCATCATTCATAATCAAAATACATCACGTCATATCATTAGATCATATAAGCATTTACACATCCATATAAGCATATACAATATCATCTATCATCTAACATATACATCAAATCATCATAATGCCATCATCACATCATGTCATAAAATAAAATAACAACAAAAATATGAGCAATAAACGATACACGTAATGAGTCATAATGAAAATATATCATAAAATTATGTGTGTCAAGTCCATGGATATACAAAAATTCCTGTGGGCTACAGTAATATAGGTCATTCGACCTCAAAAATGAATAAAAACCAAGTGAACCATCAATCAAATACTAGGCCTACACCCCTTACAACATCGCCCCCTATGGACAGATCTCTGGGAGAATGGTGCGAGATGGACCCTGCTGGTCTCTCAGTATGAGTCTGAGCCCCATGACTAGGCCAGATGGAAGACTACCTTGTGATAGAACTCCTACTAACCTATGACCCACCTGTAGCCCCTATCTCCCTAGGGATGGCTCCTAGCCTCCTGATCTACCTTGAGAGAGTGATAATCTGGGCTACATCCTCAACAATCTGGACATCACTCTCATCTAGTAAAAGCTATAGAAGACTGATCTCACCCTCAAGAGTTGCCCTTGAAGGACCCTCAGGATTAGGAGGAGCAACAATAACTTGCATTCGAGCAACTCCTCCCAGAGTGACCTACAAATCTTGTACCTGATCTAACAACTATGCTATAGTAGTATCCCTCTAAGCTATGATGGCATCGTGTTGCTGTACCTATATCTTGGCCTACTAGAGCTCGGCCTCCACATCATGTAGCTATGACCTAAGAGGAGAATCTCTCTCCTCAGGCTCCATCACCTTCTTCACCTCCTTAGGAGCCTCCTACTCCTCCATTGTCACCTGCTTTGCCTACTAGCCCTACGCCACATTCCTAGCACAAACCCTGCACCCTGATGGATCTGCCCCATCTTCGCCATCATCCTCTTAGCCCAGACTGCCCTCACCATACCACATTAGGTCACCCCACCATCATGTAAATGCATCTATAACTCCACCAGCCACTCTAGGATCAACAATTGGGGCATCCTCCTTGTTAGCCAGCTCTGTAACCTACTGGGGAGGGAGGTCTCTCTCTACTCTGATGCACCTATACAAAAATAGTACTAATGGCACATCCTGCTACAACCCATACTGACGAATAAATTGAGAGTAGAAGAAGTTCTCCTGGATGTTAACCTTATGGTCAATGAGCCATCACTCGCATCACATCCTAGTAGTAAAGCTGGCAGGGTCATCCTAATCAAGACACTCATGATACGGGCACCATATGACATCTCCAACCTGAAGTCCAGTAAAAGTATTAGTGTAATGAGGTAGCTCCCCTAAAAAAGTGTGGCTATTGCACTCCTCGCTCTCTCTAGCCCATATAGTACCATAGCACTACATCCACCTATCCACAACTATGATATTAATAGGAAGTCCCTTAGGGTGATCTACCCTAATGTGCTCCCATACCTAGATCTGCAAAAGCTAATTGCAAGCGATGCTAACACAACCCCTCCAACAGATGTGGTATAGCTCATCATAACACTGAGCCAATAGAGACCTAACCCACGCATATCTGATAGGCTCCTCACTATCCATCTAGTACTGAACCATCGCAAGGAGGTTCTAAGGCAACCTCAAGCTTGAGAAATATAGGATAAGGACATTGTTGATGACCATCAGCAACACGACATACCTCATTGTGAAAACATGCTCCTGGTACCAGTGGATGATAGACACTCCACCAGACTTGGTGTCCTTGAGAGCATCTTCAAAGCTCCCTTCGAACACCCGAGTGAAGGCAGCCACCTGATCATTAGTGGCCAAAGAAACAATGGCCACCCCCATCAAAAGGAATTTGAAAGATCCTATATACATCCTCTGGCATAATGGTCATCTTGCCGGTCGGGAGGTGGAAGGTATTAGTTTGAGGGTCCTAACGATGGTCCAAAGCCATAAGGTAAGCCTGGTCCAACATAATGTGAGATAGTCTAGTAACATACTGGAGCTCACGAGCCTTAAGCCACCTCCAATTTGTGTCATCCAAAAGAGGTAGAAGGTCATTCATGAGCCTCGGGTCCCGAGCCCGAGCAATAAGGATCTAAGCAAAGCAAAATAAAGATGAAACATAACTACAGTGCATCTAAGGCATAAATCCTAATAAAACATAAAAAAATTTGACACTCTCCTAAATCTGAGCAAATAAGGGGGGATAAATACACCTAGGCATGCAACACATGCTAAAGAGTAGTTCAAAATTTCAAAAAAAAAATCAAAAACTATCTCAAAAAATCCAATAAAAAGAAAAAATTTGTGCAAAATCGGCTAAGGGGTTTAGCCACTACCACCTACAACGACAAGGATGTGGCAGCTGGAGGCAACAATGACCAAATTCCAACGATCAAATTTTTGACTGTTGGGGTTCAAACTTAGTCACTCTGAGTGATAGCGGACAAACTTCTGCCACTCTGAGCGACAATGACTAAAAGGTAGCATGACAAACCCATGAACCCTAGGCCATAAAAAAAAAAAAAAAAATCAACAGAAATGGGGACCAATCCACCACTTAAAAACCTAAACTAAGCCTAACTACGGATTTCATTCATTACCAATAGGTTTAGTGGGGTTCATTTGCCATTTACTTAATGAGGTTCACTTTTACCCAAAAGTAGAAAAGAGGGTAGGGTTTGAAAGAATACCCGAGAAGCTCTGACTCCTCCAACAACTAATGCCTCACCTTGTGCAGCCATGTCCTCGACACAGGTAACTTTAGAAATCACAACTGTTGCTGTCCAACCAAAGCTTTGAATAGTGAATTGATAGCAAATGAAAGTGATAGGTCAAAACCCTAAAAACACATTTTTTATATTTTCAAATTATGCCTTGGTCGTTGCTGGCATCAGCGGCCTAAACTTTGTGGTCACTCAAGGCAACAACGACCACAGGTAGAGACTTAGAGGCCGCTGGACCTAACAACGGCCTACTTCATAGATAAAAATAAGAAAATTCCTTCCATGGGGGATAGCAAAAATATTAAATAAATGCATTTTGATAAATTAAAATCATCTTGATGACCAAAATAACAAAAAAATATAAAAGCATAATCTCAATCAAGCCTCGTACCTAGTTACTCTATCCACTCGATGATTGCAGTGATTCACACTCCATGTACTTCAATGAGATAAGTAGGCTACCATAAGGCCACTTGGGGCAAAAGCATTTCATTTTGGAATTACGATGTGCCACCTTTCAATCCCAAAGAAGATCAAGATGGTCAGACTGCTCCATAGGTGTGAAAGGATCATCCTAATTCCCCTGTGATATCAAAAGCATTAAGCCAAAGTGATACAATATGAACATAAATAGAATCACCCATACTAACTCCCTAAGAAGTCTACTGATAGCTGGACCGCTCCTTGGGATAGGGATGGATGATTATCATAAATAATGGGAATCAAACTTGGATGTGGGATTGCCCATTAAAAGCAAAAAATGCTAGAAAGGAACTAGATTAGTCATATTGGTCAAGTGACTTATCGCTTCATTCATTGTCATTTCTTCACCAATCCATTATGTGAGGAAGTAGTTCAAAAATTCAACATAATCATAATCAAATCAACAAAATATCACTCGATCATAACAAAATTGTGTTCGTCCTATGAATCATTGCATACAACAATCACAAATTTCCCTTGTTTACTGGGAACATAAGTAGACATGACATATTCAATTGTAGCTCTCCTACCGATCAAAACTATTATAGCAGCTAAAGCTACCCGATTGAGTTTGAGGAATGAGTGCAATTTAACATGCCCATGCCACTGAGCTAAGTCCTCTGAATGTTAAGGCAATGATTCAAGGAATGCACACCATCTTGCATGATTGGTCCATCCAACATTGATCAGACCATTGATCACCATACACCCTACAAAAATATTAGTCTACAATTTTGCTCAGCATTGTATTTTCCACACAGTGCATCATAAAAAGAGGCATCTCAGAGACACCTAAAACGTGTCATGCTTAGGGGAGCTACTCACATAGACACATTCATAAGATCATATGATATAATCTTGAACTTTCCAAGCATCAACAGTGGTTGTCAACACTCATTTGGGGCTTTTTCAAACCATCCAAGCCTAGCCGCTCAAGCCAAGAGCGACCAAATCTTAGCCGCTCAATCCTAGAGCAGCTAGAACTTAGCCACTGCAGATGATAGCGGTTAGAACTTAGTCACTACAGACGACAACAACTAAACCATAAAAGCACTTTTGTCGAGAAACATGCCTAATCACAGGTGGAAGTTGTTAGAATATATTTCAATATTTCATTTGTTAATTAATTCAATCGTAACAATCTTATATTGTTAGATTGATTAATATTAGGCTAGTTGTTATTTGTTACAACTCCGCCTATATTTGTCTCGGGTGGTTCCACAACCTCCGGGCTAATCCTGGCCCTATTGTTTGTATTTATACTTCGTCAAATTAATCAAATGTGTTCCGCTTCTCACATGGTATCAGAGCAAACGCCACTCTCTCCGCCACTCTCATTTTTTTAAATGATCTCGTAGTAGCGTTGAGAATCGCCGCTCTGGAGGCACAACTTGGGAGTTTGAGAAATTTTTTTCTCAGAATTTGATAGGCTAGGGAGGTTGAGAATTTTTTTTTAATTTCTCATTTTTTTTCATTGAAATTTTTTTTGACCATTCGATCGAAGAGGTGAAGCGTTCGACCGAAGTCGAAAGAGGATCGAAGGTCGAAAGAGGAGATCGAAAGGGCAAAGATCGACCACACGGTCGACAATCGAAAGGGCCTACATGTCATGGGAGCCAACACCGCGGCTACCCCATGACCCTCTCGGGTGAGAGCCTCTCCCCGAGAAGAGATACTCCATTGTGGAGTAAAGGGTCTAATAAACCCTTCTAAGATTGCCCTTCCCATCCGTGTGGGATAAAAGACATCGAAGCCTCCGAAAAAATGAAATCAAACCAACACAACACGTCATTTTCTTCTCTGTCACCTGCGAACGACGTCAAACCGGTATTGCACCTCCTATTTTTCGTTAACTGTGGTCACAGTGCCTTCGAAGGAGGAGTGTTTTTTTGGAAGGTAGAGGCCAATCGGAGAACATTGGCTGGATCAGAATTTGATCCAAGTCCTCCAAAACCCTCCAATACCGATTTTCTTCACACATCGGGCGTCAAAGGCAGACATCGAGCTGGTTTGTTCTCCCCTGTTCTGCATTTTTTAAAGATTTTGATTGGTCTAAATGCTATTGCACAGGAGAAATGAGCTCAGAGAGCTTTGAGTTGAGTGATTTAGCTAGGTTTTTTGGCTCACTGTGAGCCCGCCACCTCTCAGCCACCCGCGCGCCACCACAGCGCCTCCTCTGTGCCACCCCCGAGCTGTCGGTGGATCCGCCCGAGCAGCGCCACCTGCGCTCCGCCCGAGCGGTGGTGGAGGAGGGAGCGCCGCCGCGGAAGGCTTTACGCCTTCGAACGCAGTTTAAGGCGGAGGGCGCCGAGGATTACTCCCGGATCAGCCCACTGGCTCACCGGTTGTGAGCCGAGTGGTAAGGGCTCCGGGAGCCCTCAGGTCACGGGTTCGAGTCCCGTCGACCCCCCTGCACAAAGGTATAAAAATATTTTTATTTTTTTAAGTTTTTTTTCTTAATTCTTTAATTTTTAGTTAAATTAAATGCAACTTTAATTTTCTTTAAATAGTTTTTTAAAGGTTATTTTTTTGAGTAATCTTTTTTTTACTATGAAAATTAAAAGTTATTTTTTTAACTATTCATTATAAAAGAATATTTGAAAAATTCTTTATAAAAGAAAATTTTAAATGGGGGAGTGTTTTTTTTTTGACAAATCAAGGGGGGATTGGGAGTGATTTTTTCTCAAAATATTGAAGGGAAAATAGTGAGCAATTTGTTTTCAAGCATTTCTACAAGAAACTTGGCAAAACTTGTAATAGGTGCATTCTCGGTGGTAACCGACACCTAGGGTCATTTTTTATGCTTTAATGTTGTATGGATGCTTTCATTTTTCAGCATTTACTTCTAAAGCATAAAGCATAAAAAAAAATAAAATAAAAAATAAACCCATTTTTTTTGCAAATTCACATTCAGCAGAGAGATACAGAAAGTGCCAGTTTCTTTTGCTATTGTTTCACTCCATCCACTACCCCAATCACTCTCGTGTTTAGGCTTAAATCCAGATGAAAGTTTGGATATCCAAAGTGTTTAGGGGAAGTTACGCCCCACGCATGCGGATTGAAGGCTTTCTAAGGTCGGTGCCATCAACGAGGTGATTCCCTTTCAATACCGCCTAAGTACCACGTATCGTATAATCATTAAAATTACCTATAGTCTCCCTCACGTAAGGGCGGGTAATTTTTTTGGTTTTTCAAAATACCTATAGTCTCCCTCATGTAAGGGTGGGTATTTTGTATGGTATAATGGCCTGGAATTAAGGTATATCGAAGGGGCGACCATTTGGTGTTATAAGGAACCTTCACAATGTCTGCAAAACTAATGACTGATGCTCATCAGTTATTGAAAGGTCCAAATTATACACCATGGAAAAATAAAATGAAGGCAATCCTAGAGATGGATGATCTTTGGGAAATTGTTTCTGGAACAACAGTAAGACCTTCATCTACAGCTGGAGCAACAACTCTAACTGCTGATCAGAAAGACTTTGACAAGAAAGATAGCAAAGCAAAGGTGCTCATTTTGCTTGTTGTTTCTGATGAAGTTCAACCTCATATTGTTGACTGTCCAAATAGTAAAGCGGCATGGGATGCCCTTAAAACTATATATGAAGGGAAGAATGACTCCACCATTCTATTCCTTCAGTCTCAATTACATAGTCTAAGCATGAAACAAGGAGAGACGGTTGAAAACTTTCTTTGCAGAGTGTCTGAGTTGAAAGGAAAATTGAATTCCTTAGCAGCACCAGTTGATGATAAGCTCCTTACCTCAGTGGTAATGAGAGCTCTTCCAGATTCTTTTAGAGTGTTGATTACCTCCATTCATGTATCACAGAGACAAGTTACCTATGTTGAGTTGGTAAATATGCTTCAAGAAGAGGAGGCACGCCAACTACAACGAGATGATTCTTCTAACACTGCCCTATACACCAACAGGAAGGGGCAAAACAAGAAGAAGGGTAATTTTTAGAAGGGAGGTAGTTCTCAAAAGGATTCAAAAGGGAAACAAACTCAACCTCAATAGAAAAAGAGATATTGCAAGATCTGTGACAAAGAAGGTCATGATACAAACAGATGTTGGCATAAGAATAAACAATCAAAATAGAAAGGCCAGAACAAACCACAAAAGAACAAACAACAACAAGTGAATGTTGTTGTTGAAGAATCTGACATGGATTCTGAGAGAGCACACAAAGTGCTCATGACTACCACAGTATCCAAGCAGATGGATCCTATTTGGTATGTCGATTCTAGAGCCAGTAAGCACATGACTGGTGAGAAATCATGGTTTGAGTCTTTTGAGGCCAAAGAGGGCAAACCTGTCACTATTGCCGATGATAAAACCTACAAGGTTCAGGGAGAAGGAATAGTCTCTATTACTCTTCCTGATGGCAAGTGCCATATTGAGAAGGTTCTCTATGTTCCAGGATTGGCGAACAACTTGTTGTCAATCACACAAATTTTGGACAAAAATATGGTTGTAAACTTTAGTGTTGAGGGGGGCAAGAAGTGTTGTTCTATCACCAGGAGGGGTAAGAACATTGCAACCACTTCATATAAGCATGGCTTATTTGCCCTAGATACTATCTCTTCTCCAGATGTAGCCATGATTGTCTCTACAAAGGAGGCAACTTCCCTATGGCACAAGAGATATGGACATATGAGTTCTGGTTACTTACTTGAGTTAAGTAAGTATGAAATGGTAAAGGGTCTTCCTTCCCTTTCTACCACATTGCCAGTTTGCTCTGACTGCTTGGCAGGAAAGCAGCATAGAGTGCCTTTTGAAAGGAGCTCTACACGAGCAAAGAAACCTCTAGAGTTGGTTCACACCGATCTGTGCGGTCCTTTAAGTCCCAACAGTTGTGGGGGTAAGAGGTATTTTTAGTTATTCATGGATGATTACTCACGAAAGATGTGGGTATTCTTTCTTCAACTGAAATCTGAAGCATTTGGCTTTTTTTAGCAATTCAAGAAATCTGTTGAAAAGGAGTCAGGGACTTCTATCAAGACCCTCCACTCAGATCGAGGGGGGGAGTTCACCTCTAAAGAATTTTTTGAGTTCTTGACTGAAAATGGGATCACACGACAGTTGACTACTGCTTATACTCCTCAGCAAAATGGTGTTGCTGAAAGGAGGAACCGTTCCATCATGGAAATGGTTCGTTGCATGCTCACAGGAGCTAGAATTGGGCAACAATATTGGGCAGAAGCAGTCACCACAATAGTATATCTGTTGAATAGGGCACCCACTAAGGCCCTACAAGGAATGACTCCATAGGAAGCATGGAGTGGCAGAAAACCCTCCATCTCTCATCTACGCATTTTTGGTTGTAAAGCATTCATGCACATACCAAAAGAAAAGAGGAAGAAGCTAGATGAGAAGACACTGAAGTGCATTCTTCTTGGGTATGATGAGCACTCCAAGGGTTATCGATTGATTGATCCCTTAACCAAGAAGATACACATCAGTAGAGATGTAGTTTTTGATGAGGCTTTCACATCAAAAAACACATCAGATGTATACCTAGACCTTGTGGAAACTAAGGTTGAGAAGTCTCCTTCATCCAAGGTTGGAGGTCCTTCTTCATCTTCTTCATCTCCATAGAAGAAGAATCCAAAGTGGTATACAAGTATGATTAGAGACTCTAAGCTATCCACTCCACCAGATTTGACATTGGATAGGCCTCGTACTCGCAGCATGGCTCGACAGGAGAAAGCTGCAACAGAGATTACTAGGGTTGATGATCTGTGTCAGTCTTTTGAGGAACTTTCTGTAGATCCAGAGAGAGATACAAAAGATATGGATATTGATGATGACAGGGTGTTTATGTCCTCAATAGATGAACTTGAACCTGCATCAGTACGAGATGCTCTTGGTGAGCCTCAGTGGAAGGCCGCTATGGATGCTGAGTATAAGTCTCTGATGAAAAACAAAACTTGGAAGCTTGTCGATCTGCCATACGAAAAGAAGCCCATAGGCTGCAAATGGGTGTATAAATTCAAGTATAAGGTATATGGGACAATAGATAAGCATAAGGCCCGACTTGTTGCAAAGGGCTATGCTCAAAGAGAAGGCATTGACTATGAGGAAACTTTTGCACCTACTGCTCGGATGACAACCATTCGAGTTCTTTGTGCTATGGCAGCACAGTATGGGTGGAAAGTGCACCAAATGGATGTCAAGAGTGCCTTTCTAAATGGTGATCTCCAAGAGGAAGTCTACATGACTCAACCGAAAGGATTTGAAGTGGAAGGCCAACAACAAAAAGTTTGCAAATTGGTCAAATCCTTATATGGTTTGAAACAGGCCCCTCGGGCTTGGTACATAAAAATGGATAATCACCTACTGCAACATGGATTTAAGAGATGTCCATCGGATGCAAACCTCTATTTCAAGAAGCAAGGCTCTGAAATAGTGTTGCTTGTACTCTATGTTGATGATCTGCTCATAATAGGGAGTTCAAAAACAATGATCTCTTCTGTCAAACAGGATTTGAGTGAATCTTTTGAAATGATAGATCTCGGACTTCTCCATTACTGTCTTGGCCTGGAAGTGAACCAGAGGGAGCACTACATCAAAGTGTCCCAAAAAAAATATGCCAAGACACTACTAGAAAAATATCGCATGACTGACTGCAAGCCGATGGCAACACCAATGGAAATAGGTCTTCAGTTATCATGATATGACAAATCACCTCAGGTAGATGCTACTCTCTATCGTCAGCTGATTGGGAGTCTCATATATCTGACCAACACTAGGCCAGATATCGTATTTGCTATCAATTATCTTTCGAGGTTCATGCAAGAACCTAAGACTACACACTGGAAAGCAGCAAAGCGAGTTCTTCACTATGTCCATGGCACAATGGAATATGGCCTAGAATATAAGAAGAACAACAAATTCTTCTTACAAGGATACATGGACTCCGACTATGCCGGATCATTTGATGATCGTAAATCAACTTCAGGATATTTGTTTCATCTTGGATCTGGTCCTGTCTCTTGGCACAGCAAGAAGCAACAGGTGGTTGCTATCTCATCAACAGAGGTAGAATACCATGCCGCACGTGAAGTTGTGTGCGAAGTGATATGGTTGCATCGCATCTTGACAAGTATGGGTCTTCCATCAAAATCTCCAATACACTTGTTCTGCGACAACATGGGTGTTTTGAACCTTGTTAAGAATCCAGTGCATCATGAATGAACCAAGCACATTGATACACAATGTCACTTTATTCGAGATGAAGTACCAAGGCACCACATTCAGCTTCAACACATCTCCACCAATGCTCAAGTTGCAGACATATTCACTAAGGCACTTGCACGTGTCAAATTTGAATTGTTTCGCAATTCTCTATGTATTTCAAAATAATGGGGGGATGCTAGTATAGCTAGTAGTTACATGTTTCCTAAAATATTGTAATAAGGGGGGATGTTAGAATATATTTCAATATTTCATTTGTTAATTAATTCAATCGTAACAATCTTATATTGTTAGATTGATTAATATTAGGCTAGTTGTTATTTGTTACAACTCCGCCTATATTTGTCTCGGGTGGTTCCACAACCTCCGGGCTAATCCTGGCCCTATTGTTTGTATTTATACTTCGTCAAATTAATCAAATGTGTTCCGCTTCTCATAGAAGTGGTAGTCTGCATGTAATAAAGGTGAGCGGGAGTAACTTTGCATTCATTTTCATGACCAGTTCACCTAGGAGACTTGAGTTTGCATTTAGAATTTAGTTAACTGGCTTTGAAACATAAACAAAGGACAAAAGCTTCTCATGCTAACGACCAGTTTGCATAGGAGACTCAAGTGGACAGTTATATTTCAATTAACTGGCCTCCAAACATAGAAAAAAGACAAAAAGCTTCTCATGCTAACTTGCACTACGCATGAGAAATTCATTCCTAGGGCTTGGACATAGACCTAGGGTTTCACACTATAAAATGTGCAAGCCTAAGAGCACCAAGAATAAATCTATGTATCGATCTTGGAAGAGAGGAGAGACATCTTTTATCTAAGAGATCTTTATCCAAAAAATTTATCAAGATAGGTCATTGAGGAGAGCTTTCGAGACTTGGAGAGTTCCCTTGGAGATCATGTGTATGGTGAAGCCCTAATGGATTGGAGAGCATATCACCCATTATTTCAACATCGGATACAAGATTTGATCCATAGATTTGGAGCGAAGAGGACGAAAGTCACTTTAGTGGCCGCTGTCTTGGACAATGGCCCACAAGATTAGTTTAGAGTTTTAGACATTAGATTCATTGTTTTAGTATATCATTAGCATAACATCATTTTATTCATTCGCATTCATAGCATTAGTCTAATTTGCACTTGATTTCATTTGTTATATTCATTTCTAACAACCTAATTCGGGGAGGTATTATTGGATATCTAAGTGTGGGTTGTTGTTTTACTGCTTACAGGGCCATAGGTTCCTCGAACAAAATTTGCAACATATGAGAGAGCAAAAGGGATCACTATAGGAAATAGGCTTGGATAAGGAGGCATCTATAAGCCCTCATACATTTTTGTTTGCAGAACCAGGAAGCTTTTTGAAAGTGCACCACCTCTTTGTGGAAGAGGCACTCTTTGCCTATTTGTAACCTTATTGTGTCGAAATGGGTATCCCTAAGAGGGACCGACATGTAACCGAGTTTCAATATGAATAAAGACATCCATCTTTGTTATTTCCATGTTATATGATTTTCATTGTCTTCCATTTCATTTTGGGTTTTTATACATTGCAAGTAGCATAAATAGAGCGGTGCGTGCATCCTGGGGTCGCTACAAGTATTATCACATAGTATAGGAATGGGCTGATCATGGTTTATCCTGAAGTCTTCTAAAGTTCTCTTCATTAATAATACCTATGTACAAATGGATACTGCTACAATATATTCTACCTCTGCTGTAGATAGTGATATTGAAACCTGCTTCTTACTTAACCAAGAGACTAAACTCTCTCCAAGAAAGAAAGCTCCTCCACTTGTGATTTTTATATCATCAATGCTACCGGCCCAATCTGTATCTATATATGCTATGAGTGTGAAACTATCACTTTTGGGATACCAAAGCCCAAATTACATAGTTCCTTTTAGATACCTAAAAATTCTTTTTACTGCTACCACATGTGTTTTCTTAGGTGCTGCTTGAAATATTGCCACTAATACCACTGATTGTACTATGTTTGGTCTTGTAGTTATGACATATAATAAGTTGCCCATCATGGATCTGTATAGTCTTTGATCTACCTCTGGAGATTCATCATCCTTACTCAACTTGAAACCTGTGACCATAGGAGTACTTACTGGTTTGCAATCTTCTAACATGAATTTCTTCAACATCTTCTTGATGTACTTGGCTTGAGAAAGAAACACTCTTTTTACTGATTGTGATATCTGAAGACCAAGAAATAAGGATAATTCACCAAGCATAGACATCTCAAATTCATTTTGCATATTCCTAGTGAATTCTTTTCACATCTTGTCATTTTTTCCCCCAAAAATTATGTCATCAACATAAACAACCACTATTAGAAGATCATTTTATTCATTTTTGATATACAAATTACTATCTTCTATTACTTTCCTGAATCCTTGTTCCTGTAGATACTTATCCAATCTTGAGTACCATGCTCTGGGAGCCTGCTTTAAACCATACAATGTATTTTTCAATATGTATACCTAATCTTGTGTATCTGCTGGTATGAATCCCTCTGGTTGTTCAATGTAGACCTCTTCTTATAACACCCCATTTAGAAAAGTTGACTTGAAATCCATATGATATACCTTGAAGTTCTTGAAACTTACGAAAGCTAAAAACATCATTATAGCTTCAAGTCATGCAACTAGAGCAAAAGTTTTATCAAATTAAATTCCTTCTACTTGTGCATAACCTTTGCATACTAACCTTTCTTTGTTTTTGACCACTTGTCCATATTCATTCAACTTATTTCTAAAAACCCATTTTGTGCCAATCACATTTTTTTCCTTTGGTCATAGAACAAGCTCCCAAGTTTTTCTTTTCTCTATCTGGTTCAATTCCTCATTCATTGCTTCAACCCAAAAGTCATCTTCACTAGTCTGAGTGAAATATTTTGGCTCAATCTTAGATAGCAAAGACAAATTTACTTGTTGAAATGGTTTAATTATTCTTCTCCTTGTCTGTCTTTCATCTGGATTTCCAATGATTTGATATTTTGGGTGATGTTTCTATACATACCTGGAAGGATTCTTAGGAAGAAGCCTTTGTATTTCTTCTTCATCATTGTCTGATTCTTCACAAAATTCTTCTTGACAACCTCCATCTTCTTGGCATATTGTTTGCTGAATTTACTCTCCGAAATCTATCTTCTCATAAATTGTTACATTCATACTTTCCACAATAGTACATGTTATTTTGTTGTAACATATGTAAGCCTTGATTTTTGTGGAATAACAAAGAAAAATTCCCTCATCACATCTTCGATCAAATTTACCCAAATTTTGATCTTCTCGTATTATGTAACATTTAATTCTAAAGATCTTGAAATGTTTTACAGTAGCAGGTCTTCCTTTCCAAATCTCATAAGGATTCTTGTGATGATTTACCCTTAGTTGAGCCCTAGTAATTATGTACATAGCTGTAGCTACTGCTTATTTCTAGAACCCATATGATAACTTAGATTCATTTAACATAGCTCTAGCCATGTTTTCAATAGTCCTATTCTTCCTTTCAACCACTCCATTTTGTTGGGGAGTTCTTACTGCTGAGTATTCTCTCTTGATTCCATGTTGTTCACAATATTCCACAAACTCATTTGAGTAAACTCTCCTCCTCTATCATATTGTAGACTCTTAATCCTTTTACCCGTTTCATTTTAAACCAACTTCTTGAATGCTTTAAATTTTTCGAAGGCCTCTGACTTCTCTCTTAGGAAAGTTACCCAAACCATTATGGAATAATCATCTACAAACAACATGAAGTAAATCTCACCTTGAATACTTTACTTTCTGGTAGGACCACACAAATCAGTATGTATTAAACTCAAAGGCTCAGATGACATATACCCTTTTGGTTTTTAAGTTGTACTAGTTTGTTTTCCATGTTGACAAGGTGCACAAATTGTGTTTTGAGGTCTTCTTATTTTGGGTAAATCTCTAACTACCTATTTATTGCTTATGCTGACTATGTTGTCAAAATTCAAATGAACCAATATTATATGCCACAACTAGCTCTCATATTCTTGTGATAGAAAACATTTTTCCTCTTGATATCATTGAGCATGTATAAGTTGTTTGGGATTCTTCTTGTATTTGAAATGATTCTTCATGTTTCTGTTTTCCTTATCTCACATCTATCTGGATGGAAGATAACCATATATCCTTGATCGCAAAGTTGACTTATACTCAGTAGATTGTGTTTTAACCCTTTGACATACAACACATTTTTGATTTTTGTTTTTCCATTATCTAGACTTAGAGTGCCTTTCCCAATAATCCTAGCTGATCCATTATCACCAAAACTTATTGATCCTCTATTTGTTTCCTTTAGGATAATAAAATTGTATTTTTCTCCTGTCATGTGAATAGAGCAACCACTATCCAGATACCATTGTTCTTCTTTATTTTGGGCATGTAGGGCTATTTTTACTAACATATATTTAGCCCTAACATTCTTTCTTTCATCCTTCCTAGTTGTTGGAATTGTTTTTTTAGACTCAAGAAATATCATTTTACACCATCTAGCCTTGTGCCCAAAATTATTATATTTGTAACATATAACATCATCATCCATGATATGTGCAAAGGAATTGAAATTTCTATCGTATCTTACATGATGAGTACAGTGTGCAGCTATATGGCCATATTTATTGTAAGAAAAACAATGACCATGAAAAAAATTATGTAACCTGTTTGGAGGTCTTGGATATTGTAAAGGAGTTATCCTCTTCTTGTGATTAACCTTTATCCAGGGTTCCTCTTTGATTTCTTCCTCTATGATGTCCTTTGCTTTATTTTATTTGTTTTTGATGTTTCTACCCTTTGAAAGATTGATTCCTATTTTTGTTTCTCATATTCTGTATTTTGTGGTATCTTGATCCCTTACAGTTTATTCCTTAGGAGAATAATTTTTGCTTCCAATAATCCACATTCTATTTCCTTAGTTCTCAATAGATCTGTCATATATTGCTCAATAATAGTTCTTTATTCTACCTTAATCTTGAATTCTGTAAGGTTCTGTATAAGTTCCACTCTCACTTCTTCATCTTCCTGAATTTGTTCTTTTAAGATAGAATTTTTTTCTCTAAGTCTTTCCAATTTTCTAAGAGCAGTAAATAATTCTTATTTTGTATCAAACATACTTTCTTCTTCACTTTCTTAGGTCATGTGTGCTACCTAAGGATCCTCTTCCAAGATGTTAAACTCTTCACAGAGAGACCCGCTCTGGTACCAATTGAAGAACATGTGCTTATACTAAGATGGGGGGTAAACAGTATAACATAATTTTTTTTCCAAAATAGTAGTATCATCATTAATAAAATAGTAAACATCATGTAAAGCATCACACACATGAGAGACATCATTTTTAATGTGGTTCACCCAATGTGGGCTACCTCCACAGAAAAATATTTCTTCTAAATATTTCTCAAATAATCTCTTGGGAATCCTTCCCAATTACAACATTTATGGACCTCTGTTCAAAGGAGATGTTGATCCCCTAATCTCAAGTTCTTGGATATCTTCCATAGGAGAACTCTTTCCCCTTCTGCTCTGGCTAGTGATCTTATAGAAGACTTTGTCTCTCTACTACACTGACTGGTGGATCTCTCTCCACTTGAAGACTCCTCACTCAGATCTATCTTCAATTTTCCTAGCTGTTGGATATCTATCCATTGAGACTCTATCCTCTATACTCTGCCACCTCCAAAGCTCTGTAAATAGGTTCAATCAGAACCTTCTCAAATCTACTCAATAGGCTCACTCAGAACCTGTCCAAATATGCTCAATAGGTCCACATAGAACCTACTCAAATATGCTCAACAAGATCACATAGAACTTGTCTAGTATCATAGAATCATAAAGAGAATTGTTAGAGACTCAACATGTTCTATACTTAATGCTCAATATCAACTCAATTCAGAATATAGAATAGTTTGTTTTATGGAACTTGAACAACCACATGCATCCACTCGACTAGGATCAATCAACTCAACTCAACCAAGCACCTCAATGAACAACCCTTTCTCACAAACCCTAGTCCAAGCATGTATCAATCAACTCAAAATGTTTCCAACAATGCTCAACAACAAAGATACCCATGTTCTTTTCTAAATCAAGTTCAAGTTCTTTGCACAACCAATGGGCTTCAATAAAAATGCTTATAAAACAAGGTTTAATCACAACTCTCAATCCAAAAAACCTTGAAGCATTTAACCAATCACTTTAGAAAAGGAAACCACAATCAATCCTTTTCACTCCAAAGATATTTTTAGAAATCAACCACCATAATCAATCAATAGGAGAATGTGCCCATACCTTTTATGAAGATGAAGAAGCCTCTTTGGAAATCTACCACAATCACAATATTCTCTTGCCAAACTTCATGAGGGTTAGGATAATTTACAAAACAAATATCATAACCTTTTACACCTTATTTCTCCTAGTCAAAAATCACATCCACCACTAGAAAATAATTAAAAATAATTATTTCCTTAATTAATTAAACATAGCATGAATATCACCACAACCATTTACCATTCCCTTATTTCTCCTAAAAATAACTTTGCACTAATGCACAACTCACTACGCTCCTTAATGCAAAAATTACCACATCAAATAGTGCAAAATATAAGCCACAACTCATAAATCACATCACCATAGTATACCCTCAATAATGGTGCTTGAAACCTTAGCTTTGACAAATTAAAACATTAATTATTCATTCTCTGAAAATTGCAGCGATGGACATACCTTAGAAAATAATTTTTTTCGGCTTCGAAGAATGCGATGACAACAAACCATGCAAAAATGGGTTTCAAGTGACTCGAACTTGAGACCTGTAGTGAGTGCGCCTTTGCACTCCCTCTGCCCACCAAGTGGGTTAAGATTCCCACGTGGAAGCTATTCCACCTTGTGATCCTTATCCTTCTTCTTTTCACCCACGATATTTTAAAAAACGAACAACGCTTCAACCAATATAATGCTAAAACAATGCTCACGGGAATCGAAATAATGACCTTCGTGCTATCAACACCTTTGCACAATCAAAGCTGCCACTAGGCCACGCTGCCCAATGAGATTTGGGAAGTGGTCATTGTCTACTTTTAACCATTCACTGCATCACATAAAACAAAATACAAGCTCTTTCCTTCTCATATACCATGCAAGATTATCAACGAGAAAGGATAATCAATTTAAAAACTTGGTGGCATATTTATATGCCTTTCCCTTCACTTGGAAACGTCAATGATTTTAAAACTGCCCTCATGACGTCGACGGACATGGTCGAAAACTTTTTATTTAATTTTAAAATTTAAATTTAAATTTTAAATAAATTAAAATTTAAACTAAACCTTTAAAATTAAATTTCTCCATCACCGGGGTACCTTTTTTGATGAAACGAAAAGCCAACTTGGGTTTTAAGAAAAACCCATTTCAAATATGCCATCCATGGTTTTAAATAAAACATTTTATTTTGCTTACCTTGGTTTTGATAAAAAACCCTTCCTTGCACTTTCACAAAATATAGTGCATACCATCATAGATCTTTTTGACATCAATGACAACATTTTAGCTTAGGGAATCAAAATGTCCAACAAAATGGTTTCTCATATATCTTTTATAGCGAATTAAACAAATGTCTTTTTCCAGTCATATGTTTTCTTACCCCTGAATCTATATACCAATGGCCCATGGCTTATGTCACCTTACTATATTAAGTATGTGGTCAAACTTGATAAAATTCTATTACCATAAAGTTTTGTAGAATCCCTTATATCTCCCAAGTGTTTGCAATTATGGTCTTGATTAAGTGTTTGTTTTAAATTTCCTTTTTGAGTTGATACTCTAATGTTTTGTTCAACTCCTATTGATATTTGCACTTTTAATTTGATGAAGTTCTCTACTTTTCAATACTCTATTGTTAGCGTAGCTATATGGTTATTCCATTATAGGGCATATTGTTATATTGTTGTAACTTTTGCTATTCTTGCCTAAGGTAGTTCCATATTTCTTGGACTATTCTTAGGGTGCATAGTATTATTTATTCATCTAATACAATGCCTCTAATGTTCAATTTCCTATCATGGTATCAAAGCCTGTATGAGAGTTTTAATTAAAAAAAAAAAAAAATGTTGGAGACCTGTTGTGCAGAGAGTAGCCACCTCGTGTTTTAATTTAAGGAGGACCTGAGTTTAGAACCCAGATCAGCCCCCGGGGTCACTGACAAGTGAGCCGCGTGGTGGGTTCTGGGAACCCATAGGTCACGGGTTCGAGTCCCGTTGACCCCCCCACATAAAAAAAAAGGTATTTTTTTTTTATATAGTTTTTTTTTTAATTATTCTTTTTTTTAGTTAAATTAAAATTTAATTTTAATTTATTTTTAATAGTTTTAAACTATATAAATTAAAATTAATTTTTTTTTAACTTTAAAACTTTAGAATAGTTATAAAAATTGCTTTATAAAGAGAAATTTTTCAGGGGGGGCATTTTTTTTCAAAAATCAAAGGGGGAAAGTGAGTAATTTTTTCAAAAACAAATTTGACATTATTGTAAAGGTGCATTCTCGGCAGTGCCCGACACCTAGAGGTTTATTTTATGTGGGCACTTTTATGTTGTATGTTGCATTTTTTTTTGCTTTGCACTACATCATTAAAAGTTAAAATCAAATTCACTCCCTAAGTCCCCAGAATAATTAAAACCCATCTGTGCAATTTATTGCACTACAACGTTCGGTATTTGTGATACCTCTGGCCAGCACTTACAGGTAAAGCTGTCATGATTGTGCTACTGTATCCGTCGCCTAATATAGCTGCCAAAATGACGTCTGAGCTTGTTCTCTATAAATCGTCACGGAGAGATAAGTTTACCATTTTTTTGCATTTTTTTTACTCCATTCATTACCCTAATAGTTCTTGTGTTTAGGCGTAAATCCTGACGAATGTTCTGAAATCCAAAGTGTTTAGGGGAAGTTACACCCCATGCATGAGGATTACAGAATTTCTATGATAGATGCCATCAATGAGACTATTCCTTTTTAGTACTGCTTAAGTACCACGTATCGTATGATCTCTAAAAATTACCTATAGTTTCCCTCACGTAAGGGCGGGTGATTTTTTTTTTGATCTTTCTAAATACCTATAGTATCCCTCATGTAAGGGTAGGTATTTTGTATGGTATAATGGCCTAGCAAAAGGTATATTGAAAGGGGGACCAATTGGTGTTATAAGGAACCTTCACCATGTCTACAAAATTAATGATTGATTCTCATCAATTGTTGAAAGGTCCTAATTACACACCATGGAAAAACAAGATGAAGGAAATCCTAGTAATGGATGATTTATGGGATGTTGTATCTGGAGAAAAAACCAGACCTTCATCTACTACTGGTGCTACAAATCCATCTGCTATTCAAAAAGACTTTGACAAGAAAGACAACAAAGCAAAAGTGCTCATTTTGCTTGCTGTGTCTGATGAAGTTCAACCCCATATTGCTGACTGTGAACATAGTAAAGAGGCATGGGATGCCCTTAATACTATATATGAGGGAAATAATGATTCCACTATTTTATTTCTTCAATATCATTTACATAGTCTAAGCATGAAGCAGGGGGAGACAATTGAATTTTTTCTTTGTAGAGTGTCTGAATTGAAGGCAAAGTTGAATTCTTTGGGAGAACCAATTCATGACAAACTCCTTACCTCAATTGTATTGAGAGCTTTACCTGATTCTTATAGGGTGTTGATCACTTCCCTTCAGGTGTCACAACCAAAATTTACTTTTGTAGAGTTGGTTAATAATCTTCAATAAGAAGAGGCATGCCAACTACAGCGAGATGATTCTTCTAACATTGCCCTCTACACCAACAGAAAGGGGCCAAAAATGAAGAAGGGTAATTTTATGAAAGGAGGTGGTTCTCAAAAGGATTCAAAATGGAAACAACCTCAACAACCAAAAATATATTGCAAGATATATGACAAAGAGGGTCATGATACAAATAGATGTTGGCATAAGAATAAACAACCTAAATAGAAAGGCCAGAACAAACCACACAACAAGAACAAGCAACCCAAGGTGAATGTTGCTGTTGAAGAATCTAAATCGGATTCTAAGTGGGCACACAAGGTGCTCATGATTACCACAACATCCAAGTAGATGGATCCTGTATGGTATGTTGATTCTGGCGCTAGTAAGCACATGACTGGCGACAAATCATGGTTTGAGTCCTTTGAGGCTAAAGAGGGCTAACCTGTCACTATTGCTGATGATAAAACCTACAAGGTTCAGGAAGAAGGTACTATTTTAGTTACTCTTTCTGATGGCAAGTGTCAGATTGAAAAATTTCTCTATGTTCCAGGATTGGCGAACAATTTGTTGTTAGTCACACAAAATTTGGACAAAGATATGGTTGTGAACTTTAGTGTTGAGGGAGGCAAGAAGTGTTGTTCTATTACCAGGAGGGGTAAGAAGATTGCAATCACTTCATTTAAGCATGGCTTATTTGCATTAGATGCTATCTTTACTCCACATGTCGCCATGACAATCTCTACAAAGGAGGCAACTTCCCTAGGGCACAAGAGATATGGGCATCTTAGTTCTGGTTACTTACTTGAGATAAGTAAGTATGAGATGGTAAATGGTATTCCTTCCCTTTCTACCACATTGCCAATGTGCTCTGACTGTTTGGTAGGAAATTAGCATAGAGTACCTTTTGAGAAAAGCTCTACAAGAGCAAAGAAACCTCTGGAGTTGATTCACACTGATATGTGCGATCCTTTCACACCCATAAGTTGTGGGGGAAGAGGTATTTTTAGTTATTTGTAGATGATTACTCATAGAAAATGTGGTTGTTATTTCTTACTCTAAAATTTGAGGCATTTGGTTTCTTTCAGCAATTCAAGAAATCTGTTGAGGAGTCAGGGGCTTCTATAAAGACTCTTTG
This sequence comes from Wollemia nobilis, assembly GCA_028583015.1. Taxonomy (NCBI): domain Eukaryota; kingdom Viridiplantae; phylum Streptophyta; class Pinopsida; order Araucariales; family Araucariaceae; genus Wollemia; species Wollemia nobilis. Next base: position 1,672,494 of record JAQPPZ010016886.1, on the reverse strand, counting down.
CTTAGATCGAGGGGGGGATTTTACCTCTAAAGAATTTTTTGCATTATTGGCTACACATGGGATCACGATACAATTAACTACTACTTATACTCCTCAAAAAAATGGAGTTGCTAAAAGGAGGAATCGTTCCATCATGGAAATGGTTCGTTGCATGCTCACAGGAGCTAGTCTTGGGCAACAATATTGGGCAAAAGCTGTCACCACAATAGTATATCTGTTGAATAGGGAACCCACAAAGGCCCTACAAGGAATGACTCCACATGAAGCATGGAGTGGTAGGAAACCCTCCATTTCTCATCTATGCATTTTTGGATGTAAAGCTTTCATGCACATACCAAAAGAGAAAAGGAAGAAGCTAGATGAGAAGACATTGAAGTGTATTCTTCTTGGCTATGATGAGCACTCTAAGGGTTATAATTTGATTTATCCCTTGAAAAAGAAGATACACATTAGTAGAGATGTATTTTTTGATGAGGCTTTCACATCAAAAAACACATCATATGTATACCTAGACCTTGTGGAAACTAAGGTTGAGAAGTCTCCTTCATCAAAGGTTGGAGGTCCTTCTTCATCTTCTTCAATACCTCAGAAGAAGAATCCAAAGTGGTATACAAATACAATCAAAGATTCTAAGCTATCCACTCCACTAGATTTGACATTGGATAGGCCTCGTACTCACAAAGATGGCTCGATAGGAGAAATATGCAACATAGAATACTGGGGTTGATGATCTGTGTCAATATTTTGAGGAAATTTCTATAGATCCAGAGAGAGATATAGAATATATGGATATTGATGATGATAGGGTGTTTATGTCCTCAATATATGATCTTGAACCTGCATCAGTGCAAGATGCTCTTGGTGAGCCTCAGTGGAAGGCCGCTATGGATGCAGAGTATAAGTCTTTAATGAAAAAAAAAACTTGGAAGCTTGTCGATCTATGTAATGTCCCTTTTTTAGGAACAACAAACCCTTACTACGAAAATGCAAAAATTAAGTACAAGGAAATAACTCAGAAATTGCTCATAAAATAACACAATTATGAGGAGAAATCAGCCAGTATCATGTATTAAATATTACCAAACCAATATAACAGCTAGAATGGACAAATGGGTCCTTAAGGAACTCAAAATGTAGATACAAACTCCCACAAGTGGGATGAACTAACCCCAAGGCTAAACATATGCAAAAACTCCTCAAAAATGACCCCAAATACAAGCGTAGGGTTTGGGGCTGCCAACAAATCTAAAACACATGACACAAATGCTCCCAAAAATACTACGAACTCCTCAAAGATGCCTATTTTTTTATTTTTGATATTTTAGGGCAATAAAACCTACAATGATATTGCCAAGACCCCAACCATGCACCTCCAATGCACTATGGGAATGAGCAAGACCTACAATCTCAACTCATTTAACCTCTAGGGTTTCAATATTCAATTCTGATATCAACATAACATGCCCAAAATAGGATGTCTCACTCCATTATATAGGGTGAGGTTCTAATTTGGAGTTGACATCTCCCAACCCTAAAATCACTTAAAGTGCCTTATTACAACATAAAAACATAAAACATAAATAAACACAACTTAAGTTATATCTCCTAGTCACATGAACCTCTTTTTCACTTTTATAATTAAGTGTAGGAGACATTTACAAAAAATATTTATTTTTGGGACATTACAAGTCCACCCTCCTCAAATTGCTTGTCCTCAAGCAAAGTCAAAGCTGGAGCATCTAAAATTTTTGCACATTCCCAAGTAGCATCCTCCATAGGCAAGTCCTTCCACTTCATAAGATATTCTTTGACAGTCCTACTCCTAAGCTTTCTCTCCCTTGTCTCAAGGATCAATTCAGGTTCAAGAATGAGCTTTCCTTCATCATCAAGGGGTGGCAAATCTGAATATGGCTGAATATGTTGGCCCAAGGCCTTCTTCAAACAAGAAACATGGAAGAAATTATGTATTTTACTTCCACTTGGAAGTTCCAAAGCATATGCAACTTGTCCAACCTTACTCAACACCTTGTAAGGTCCATAAAATTTGGGTTTGAGTTTTTTTGCTCCACTTATTTTCAATGTAGACTATTTGTAGGGCTGCAACCTAACATAAACCAAGTTTCCCACCTCAAATGAGTGCTCACTACGCTGCTGATATGCATACTTATTCTGCTGATTTTGTGCCGTAAGAATATTGTCCTTCAAAGCATTAAGAATATCTTGATTTTTTGCTGCAAAGTCTCTAGCTTTTTGGACCCTTGAATCACCAAAAATCAGATCTGAAAAGTGTGGGGCATCATAACCATAAAGTGCCTTGAATGGAGACATTTTTATGGACATATGATAAGTAGAATTGTAGCAATATTCACCAAGGTGCAGCCATTTAAACCATGCCTTTTGTTGACCTGAAACATAATTTCTCAAATATCCTTCAAGCCATTTGTTAACAATTTCAATTTGCCCATCAGTTTGGGGATGGTAGCTAGTACTAGGAGTCAATTTAGTACCACATAGCTTAAAATATTCTTGCCAAAACATGCTAAAAAATTTGCTGTCCCTATCACTCACAATGGATTTAAGCAAACCATGCAATCTGAAAACTTCTTTAAAAAACAAATCAGCAACTTCTATGTCTGTACAAGTTGTTGAAATGGCATAGAAATGAGCAAATTTTGTCAATCTATCAACAACAACAAATATGCAATCCTTCATGTATACCTTAGGGAAACCAGTAATGAAGTCCATGGAGATAATTTCCCATTTTTGATTGGGAATAGGAAGTGGCTGAAGTAAACCAGCTGCAGCTTCATGTTCCCCCTTGTTTTCTTGGCAAATAACACATTCTTGAATATGCAAGAAGACATCCCTTTTCAAACCCTTCCAATAGAATATTTCTCTAACCTATTTGTAAGTCTTGTAGAAACCTGGATGGCCTACAAGTGGAGCATCATGCATGGCTGTAATTAAAGCTTGTTTTAGCTTCGATTCAGGTACTAAAAACACTCTTCCCTTGCAAAAAATCAGTCCTTTATGACTGAACCTGTCATATTCAACTTGCCCATTTATTAGTTTAGAACAAAAATCATTCTTTGCATATTCAGCCATAATTTTCACCTTCCAATCAAAAGAAATAATGGAAAGAGAATGAAAAGTAGGGTGCCTAGAAAGTGCATTAGCAACTGAATTCTTCTTACCCTTTACAAACTCAATTTCAAAATCATATGATTGCAACTTTGTTACCCATTTTTGCTATCTTTCATTCAGTTCAACTTGCCCCAAGAAGTATTTCAAACTGTTATGATTAGTTTTGACCACAAACTTGCCACACACTAAGTATTGCTTGAATTTGGTCGAGGCATGCATGATAGCTATCATCTCTTTATCATAGATGCTGAAAGTTTTCTCCACATTTGAGAGCTTTCTACTCTCATAAGCAATGAGGCATCCTTGTTGCATAAGTACAGCTCCAAATCCAACACCTGAAGCATCACAAGCAATAGTAAAAGCAACAAAAAAATTAGGAATAGCAAGTAAAGGAGTGGAAGTCATTACATATTTCAGCTTTAGAAAATCTAAAAGAGCCTCATTGGACCATGAAAAGGCCTCTTTCTTAGTTAATTTAGTAAGGGGGGCAGCCAAAGAAGAAAAACCCTTAATGAACCTCCTGTAGTAACTGCATAAACCCACAAAACCCCTCAATTCCATTAGGTTGGATGGTATAGGCCATATTTATACAGCTGAAACTTTAGTTTGATCAACCTTCACCCCATATTTGTAAATAATGTGCCCAATCTCAAATAAATCAGCAATGGTCTTTTCAATCTCATCTTTGAAAACCTTAGGATGCCTATAAGGTTTAATTATGATAGGTTTACTATTTGCTTCCAATTCAATAACATGCTGAAAACCTCTACTAGGTGGCAAACCTTTAGGTAGGTCAGAAAATACCTTAAGATATTTTTGTAGTAAACCTTGAATTTGAGGATGATAGGTGGCTGATTTTTTCCCTTCTGAACTAAAAATTACAGCTGCCCACTCAACGTCCTTATGCCTTATCATCTTCTCCATTATTTTGTATGAAACCTCCAAAATTTTGCAAGAATATTTTGACCCATTTTCCTTGATTCCTTGCAACACCACATCTTTCCCTTCAAGCACAAATTTTAGTTCTAATTTATGATAATTAGTAACATAATCACCAAGTGAATACAACCATTGCACACCAAAAACCATATGTGGAATACCTCCTAAGGGAAAAACAAAGAATTGCTCATCTACTTCCATGTTGCCAAAATTAATTTTTATGTTTCTTACCACTTTGTTGCATGTGATAAGATCACCATTGCCAATAGCAACACTAAAACTAGGAATGATAGCTATAGGAAGATTCTTTCTAGTGGCAAAATTCTCATCAACAAAATTGTAAGTAGCACCACCATCTATTAAAACAATAACCTTTTCATTAAAAGATCTACCTGGTACCTTAATAGTGCGAAATTGATTCAACCCACTTAAAGTGGCTAGGGAACCTTCAGGAACTTCCTCATACTCCCTTTGTGCTTCCTCTTCCAAAGGGTGTCTCATTTGCCTCATAAAAATTAGGATTATCAAAATCAGAATCAGAATGTAATTCAATGATTTTCATACCTCCTTCTCTGCATTTATGACCTCTTTGCCAAGGAGACTTGCAAATGAAACACTTGTTTTGTTTCCTTAGCTCATATTTCTCTTCTTGTGTCAAGCGTGGGCCATTTGGGGGCTTATTAGGTGGCTAAAAACTAGATCTAAAACCTTCTCCATGCGTGGGATTCCTGCAATACAAATTTCTCTCATTTCCACCTTGCTGCGTGAGGTTTCCTTGCTACCCATACTGCTGTCCAAAAACTATTTTTATGGCTACAAAAGGTGGTCTAGCAAGTGGATTATGTGCAAAATATTTCTGTCTAGGAGGTAAAATAGATTCTAAGCTTAAATATCTCTTAATGGCATCTTCAAGAGTGGCTGGTTCAAAAGCTTTAACTAATCCCTTCACAGGTTCCAACAAACCATCTATAAAAAGAAAAATTACCCTCTTGGGTGAAATATTTTGTACCTGAACTGAAAGTTGTTCAAACTCCTCCACATAGGCATGAATGGATGAAGTTTGCTTCAAAGTGGCAAGCTCCTTGAAATACTCTTCCACATTCCTCCTTTCAAACTTGTTCAAAACCCTGGTACAAAATTCATCAAATGTATCAATATCACCATGCCCTTGGGTTACTAACCCATGATGCCACCATGAGTGAGCACTACCCTCAAGGTGGAGTGTAGCAATCTAAACTGCATCAGCCTTCGAAATAGGCTCCAAGGTAAAATAAGTCTGCAATTATTTGAAGCCATGCCCTAGCTGTAAGACCATCTTGACCATTAAATGAGGGAATGGTCACCTTTTGATGCAAAAAGGGCTTCTTTTTCTCTTTTTTAGCCTCAAAAATAGATTTACCCACAATATTCAAATATTTATCAAAAGAAATTGCTGCCCTAAAACCCTCAGATTTATTACTATAAGAAACAAACCATTCATTAATTCATCAGTTACCTCATTTTCCTTCGGTGGAGGTGGTGGAACAAGGAACATAGGCTTGGACGGCCTAGGAAAGGGAGGGTGTGAGTTAGATGATGAATCATGCCCATTGTTGTTGCCTCCCCTTTCTCCTTCCCTCCTTGTGCCATTTGGATTGTCCAAAGTTGCCCTCAATTCTTGTTGATTTGTCTCTTGTAAGGACACCATTCTTTGCAGCATGTCAAGTAGGGCATCAAATTTTTGCTCAGTCCTATCAACTGGCCTTTGGGGCTCCTCAACCTCTTCCCTATTTGACATTTCCAAAGCGAGTCTGTTTCTCCTAGTAAAATACTGATGAATAGGAGGACGATGCATAAAACCCTATCAAACCCTAAAAAGATGGAAATCTGAAATTCTGAAAATTCTGACCACCAAATTTTTTTTTGAAACCACAAAACTGCAAATTGGTCAAAAGGGTATCCAAATCTGCAATTTTTATTTTTTGAAAAAAAAATCCCTAAAAATCCATGAATCCCCTAAAAATCCGCGATTTTCACTAGGGCACAAATTTTCACCACAAAAACACACTTATCACCACGAATCATAGGTTGGCAAGATTCCAGCTCTGATACCATTTGTAATGTCCCTTTTTTAGGAACAACAAACCCTTACTATGAAAATACAAAAATTAAGTATAGCAAGGAAATAACTCAGAAATTGCTCATAAAATAACACAAGTATGAGGAGAAATCAACTAGTATTATATATTAAATATTTCCAAACCAATATAACAGCTGGAATGGACAAATGGGTCCTCAAGGAACTCAAAATGTAGATACAAACTCCCACAAGTGGGATGAACTAACCCCAAGGCTAAACAGATGCAAAAACTCCTCAAAAATGACCCCAAATACAAGCGTAGGGTTTGGGGCTGCCAACAAATCTAAAACACATGACACAAATGCTCCCAAAAATACCACGAACTCCTCAAAGATGCCTATTTTTTTATTTTTGATATTATAGGGCAATAAAAATTGTAATGATATTGCCAAGACCCCAACCATGCACCTCTAATGCACTATGGGAATGAGCAAGACCTGCAATCTCAACTCATGGAACCTCTAGGGTTTCAATATTCAATTCTGATATCAACATAACATGCCCAAAATGGGACATCTCACTCCCTTATATAGGGTGAGGTTCTAATTTGGAGTTGACATCTCCCAACCCTAAAATCACTTAAAGTGCCTTATTACAACATAAAAACATAAAACATAAATAAACACAACTTAAGTTATGTCTCCTAGTCACATGAACCCCTTTTTCACTTTTATAATTAAGTGTAGGAGACATTTACAAAAAATATTTATTTTTGGGACATTACAATCTACCATACGAAAAGAAGCCCATAGGCTGCAAATGGGTGTATAAAGTTAAGTATAAGGAATATGGGACAATAGATAAGCATAAAGCCCGACTTGTTGCAAAGGGCTATGCTCAAAGAGAAGGCATTGACTACGAGGAAACTTTTACAGATACTGCTTAGATGACAACCATTTGAGTTCTTTGTGCTATGGCAGCACAGTATGGGTGGAAAGTACACCAAATGGATGTCAAGAGTTCTTTCTATAAATGGTGATCTCCAAGAAGAAGTCTACATGACTCAAACGGAAGGATTTGAAGTGGAAGGCCAACAACAAAAAGTTTGCAAATTGGTCAAATCCTTATATGGTTTGAAATAAGCCCCTCAGGCTTGGTACATAAAAATGGATAATCACCTACTGTAGCATGGATTTAAGAGATGTCCGTCAGATGCAAACCTCTATTTAAAGAATCAAGGCTCTAAAATAGTGTTTCTTGTACTCTATGTTGATGATCTACTCATAATAGGGAGTTCAAAAATAATGATCTCTACTGTCAAACAAGATTTGAGAAAATATTTTGAAATGACAGATCTCGAAATTTTCCATTACTGTCTTGGTCTAGAAGTGAACCAGAAGGAGCACTACATCAAAGTGTCTTAGAAAAAATATGCCAAGGCACTACTAGAAAAATATCGCATGACTGACTGCAAACCGATGGCAACACCAATGGAAATAGGTCTTCAGTTATCACAATATGACAAATCACCTCAGGTAGATGCTACTCTCTATCGTCAGTTGATTGGGAGTCTTATATATTTGACCTACACTAGGCTAGATATCATATTTGCTATCAACTATCTTTCGAGGTTCATGCAGGAACCTAAGACTACACACTGGAAAGCAGCAAAGCGAGTTCTTCACTGTCCATGGCACAATGGAATATGGCCTAGAATACAAGAGGAACAACAAATTCTTCTTACAGGGATACATGGACTTCGACTATGCCAAATCATATGATGATCATAAATCAACTTCAGGATATTTGTTTCATCTTGGATCTGGTCCTGTCTCTTGGCACAACAAGAAGCAACAGGTGGTTGCTATTTCATCAATAGAGGTATAATATCACATCGCACATGAAGCTGTGTGCGAAGTGATATGGTTGCGTTGCATCCTGACAAGTATGGGTCTTCCATAAAAATCTCCAATACACTTGTTCTACGATAACATGGGTGTTTTGAATCTTGTTAAGAATCCAGTACATCATGAGAAAACCAAGCACATTGATACACAATGTCACTTCATTCGAGATGAAGTTCCAAGGCACTGAATTCAGCTTCAGTACATTCCCACAAATGCTCAAGTTGCAGATATTTTCACTAAGGCACTTGCATGTGTTAAATTTGAATTGTTTCACAGCTCTCTTTGTATTGCTGAATGATGTAATCAGGGGGATGATAGTATAGCTAGTAGTTATATTATTACCCAAATAACGTAATAAGGGGGGATGTTAGCGTAGCTATATGGTTATTACATTATAAGACATATTGTTATATTGTTGTAACTTTTGCTATTCTCGCCTAAGGTAGTTCCATATGTCTTGGACTATTCTCGGGGTGCATAGTATTATTTATTCATCTAATACAATGCCTCCAATTTTTGATTTCCTATCATCTATAGTTGGATTCCTTTTGTCCCTTTAGTTTGTATGAGATACAAGTATGAAAATAAATTCCAACTTCTAACCAATTAATGAATTTGCTTCCTTTATCCTTGAATTGATTCAATTTTCTAAATTCTAATTTTCTAGGGTTTGATGTAGTATTCCTTATATCTCCCTAATTTCAAATATTAATTGAATAAGTTATAAATTTCACAAAACTATGTTTTGATGTTGAATTCCTTATGGCTCCCAAATGTTTAGAAATTTAGAAATTAGGAAAATTGTAAAATAAAAAATTCCTAATTTGATGTAGGAAACCTTGTTTCTCCAAATATTAAAGTATTTGCAAATATTAAAATTCTCTTGCAAAAATAAATAATTTAATTTTAAATTAACCTTTCAATTAACTTCAAGGCTATCCAATAAACAATATTACTTATAAGATTTAATCTCTTAATTGAGCCCCTTATTTCTCCTACTTTCTAAAATAATCCTCCTAACAACTTATCATAATAATAAAAATATTATTAAGAAATTATTTTTTTTTTATGAAATATTTACCTCTTCTAGATAATAGATGTTATGATACCCAATTTGTAACTAATGTTCATGTATTGCTCCAAGGCATGAGACTTGCTACTGCTAGATGCTGTTGATCCTATAGTGTTCGGTCGCCCTCCTCTTGACAATGAAGATGTTGGTCAATATGGTGGTTTCAATAGATGTCAAAACTGTGATGGTGGTTATGCTCTTTTAGCAAGTGATATATGTAATAATGGTGATAAAATTGAATTTGCAATCCTCCTTCATGCGCCTCAACACACAAGCTATAATTAGACCTGTAACACCTCTAAAATGAAACTTTGGAAATAGTTCACGTCCACATCAATGAGTTTATCAAATCTTATTTCCTATAATAGTCCAAGGTCTATGAAAACATCTTCACCAGTCAAGCTTGAGCATGTACAGGGAGAAAAATATTTTTTGAGGTGGAAACGACTGTTCCACCAATGGCATTATCTATCACGAAGGGCTCTTTCTAGATAGTGTGCAATGGTTTTGTGCTGCGTCTTCACAAGTAGTAATATATTTCAACTTCATCCTTCATAATGATGGTAGCGACTAGGGTGTAACACCTTAACAAATAGTAGAATGAATTGGCACTACGAGAAACCCTCAATCTCATTCTCTTATGGGGGTCTAAAAAATATTTGAATCCTACAACACCACCACTACTACATCCGAGTTATTTATGTTGGAAATTTTGGGTACTTTGGGTACATTGCCTTTGCTCAAGTATATAAGTTTTCATTGATGTCAAGAAGCTTTTGAAGGAATTTTATTTGATGTCAAATAATTTATTTTGATGAAGGTTACAGCATAACAGTTTCAAAGGTCTTTTGCAAACCCAAAGCTAACAGGTTCGAGAGAAAGAGCTCGCAGAGAAAAAGTGTCGCGATATCGTGACATGTCGGGTTTTCATGACCCGAAGGACAGAAAAGAGCTAAGGAGGAAAAGTGTCACGATATTGCGACATGTTGCATTTTCGTGACTTAAGTAGGAGAGAGAAAACAAGTTAGAAAAGTTTCACGATATCGTGACATGTCACGATTTCACGATGGGTTACAAAGAATGCGTACGGGTGCATAAAGTGTCACGATTTCGCGATAGGCAGAAAAGAAAGCAGACGAAAGCAAAAGTGTCATGATTTCACAACATAAACTGAAAGCAGGTCTTCTATAGGAGAAGTGTCATGATTTCATGACAAAAGTAGAGAGGAAGTCTATGAAGACAAAAGTGTCACGATATCGCGACATAAGTGAAGACGAAGTCTGTAGAGGCAGAAGTGTCACGATTTCACGACAAAAGTAGAAAGGAGGTCGACGAAGGGAGAAGTGTCACGATATCGCGAAAAAAGCAAAGTTGATGCTGACAAAGACAGAAGTGTCATGATATCGTGACAAGAGCTTAGTTGAAGTCGACAAAGGTTGAAGTGTCATGATATCGTGACAAAATCCAAAAGAAAGTGTACGGTTGCAAAGGTGTCGCGATATCACATGTTGTAGTTTCACAGCAAAAGCTACAGAAGAGTTACAGAGGCAGTTGAAGCCGACAAAGTTAAATGTGAGCCGAAAAAGATTAGGGTTTGTAGTCGATGAAGTTTAGGGTTGTGCAGCCAAGTAAAGATCAAGGTTACAGTCGACTACGATTAAGGTTTTGATCTTAAAAGTGTTATTATAAAAGGCAGGTTGTTTTGAAGAGTTGGAGGAATTGTTAGTTGCGACGTTCGTAGATAGAGTGTAGAGTGAGAAGTTCGATCACCGAGAGCAGAGTGCAAAATTCGATCGAAGTGTGCAGAGTGAGCGAAGAGTCATGGTGAATTGTTCTAAGTGCCACTGTGATTGCACAAAGAGTGCAAAGGTTGAAGTTTGACCAAGTGCGGCTGTGATTGCGCAAAGAGAGTAGAGGGTGTAGAGAGCACAAAGGGCAAAGATGAACGTGGAGTGCTGCTGTATGAGGATAGAGGTGCATTGGTTCTTTGAGAAGAACCTAAGGACATATTTGGTTGCTGAGCTGCTATGGACATGATCATAGAAGGTAGAGGTCTCTTAGGCTAAGCATTGAGGACAGGAGGTCTTCGATGGAAATTAGTTCCACGTGCTGGAAAGAGGTAAAGGCAGTTGATCTTTTGAGGGATCATTTCCAAAGTAGAGGGGAAGGTATCTCCTTTGAGCAGAGGCTCATAAATCCAGAGCAGATGGGAAGGTATCTCATTTGAGTAGAGGCTCATAAATTTTGATTGGGGGAAGGTATCTCCTTTGGGTCGAGGCTCATAAACATTGTAATTGGGAAGGATTCCCAAAGAACTTTGAGATAACTTTTAGAGAAAAGTTTTGTGGATGTAGCCCAGCCATTCTAGGTGAACCACGTTAAAATTGGTGTCACTTTATAGATGATATTGTGCATTGTTTTGATATTGCTTTGGGTATATTGCTTTACTATTTTGAAGTATAAAGAAAAAAGTAAAAAGAGGTCTTATATTGTTCACCCCCTCTCAGTATAAGCTTGTGTTCTTCAACCGGTATCATAGCAGGTGCCTTCAAAAAGTTTAACAGCATGAAGGAAAATCTAGTAAAGAACACAATGGATCATTCAAGTAGCAATGCAACACCTATTCTTGATGGGTCAGATTTTGGTCTTTGGAATGCAAGGATGAAGGTTCATCTAATGGCACTTGGTAATGAGGTATGGGAAGTGATTGAAGATGAGTACACTATTCCTGTACATGGTCCTAATACTAAAGAAGAAAGGCTCCTACATCACAACAATTCAAAAGCAATGAATGCAATCCTGAAAGGCTTACAAAAAGTAGATCTCACCAAAGTGATTCACTGTAAGACATCTAGTGAAATGTGGAAACAGTTGAAAGTGGTTCATACAGGTGATACAAATGTCAGAAAGGCCAAGTTGAGAAACTTCAAAGATATGTTTGAACAACTCCAGATGAATGATGATGAAAAGATTAGTGACTACATGCTTCATATGGATGAGGTTGTTAACTCCATGAAAGACTTAGGTCTTGAGCTTGCTGAAAATGATGTTTGTGATAAGATTTTAAGATCTCTTCCTAATAGATTTAGTGAAAATATTTCTGCTATTGAGGAAGCTAAAGATTTGGATAAGTTGAAAAATGATGAGCTCCATAGTATACTTACAACATTTGAGTTGAGAACTCAAGTGAAGGTTGATGTCAAGAAAGAGGCAACTTTCAAGGCTACCAAGAAATGTTGAGCAAGGTGTTGCAAGAAGTTTGTCATTGTTGTCAACACAGGCAGTTAGATCTAATGATGCAGTGGACAGACAGTTCAGGAGTCATTCAGATGCAGAGGACAAAAATTCAAAGGATAGTCAGATTATGTAAAGTGCAATTCCAGGAAAACAGAAGTGACCCAGTTTCAAAAATTCGAAGAAAAAGACAAGTTAGAAAACTGTCGCGATATCGCGACATGTTTTCTGTCGTGATTTCGTGACAAGTCGGAGGAGAGAGAAGGCACAGCCGAAAATGTCATGATTTCACGACAAAAATGAGGAGAGAGAAGGCATAGCCAAAAATGTCATGATTTCATGACAAAAATGAGGAGAGAGAAGGCACAGCCGAAAATGTCATGATTTCACGACAAAAATGAGGAGAGAGAAGGCGCAAGGCAAACTGTCGCGATTTCGTGACATGTTGGAGGCCAAGAAGCTAAGTCGAGAAACTATAGCGATTTCGCTACATGTTGGATTTTCGCTGGCCGAAGCAAGGAGAAAGCGTTAAGTGGAAAAGTTGTAGCGATTTCGCTACATGTTGGATTTTCGTTGGCCGAAGCAAGGAGAAAGCGTTAAGTGGAAAAGTTGTAGCGATTTCGCTACATGTTGGATTTTCGCTGGCCGAAGCAAGGAGAAAGCGTTAAGTGGAAAAGTTGTAGCGATTTCGCTACATGTTGAAATTTCGTTGGCCGAAGCAGGGAGAAAGTGTTAAGTGAAAAGTTGTAGCGATTTCGCTACAAGTCGAAACTGCAAGACACAAAGGTGTAGCGATTTCGCTACAAGTCAAAAGTGCAGAACACAAAAGTGTAGCGATTTCGCTACGAGTCAAAAGTGCACAACACAAAGGTGTAGCGATTTCGCTACAAGTCAAAAGTGCAGAACACAAAAGTGTAGCGATTTCGCTACAAGTCAAAAGTGCAGAACACAAAGGTGTAGCGATTATGCTACAAGTCAAAAGTGCAAGGCACAAAAGTGTAGCGATTTCGCTACAAGTCAAAGTTTCATGGGTCGAAGCAAAGTTGGAAGCACAAGGCACAAAGTTGTAGCGATTTCGCTAGTGCATGAAGCGAGAAATGTACGAAAGCCAAAAGCATCGTGATTTCATGACAAAGATGAGGATGACATCAACAAAAGTTGAAAGTGTCACGATTTCGTGACAGGTTGCAAGAAAAGCCTCTGGAAGCCGAAAGCGTCACGATTTCACGACAAGAATGAGGATGACGTCAACAAAAGTTTGAAGTGTCACGATTTCGTGACAAGAACGGTGGCAAAGCTATCAAAGGCCAAAAGGGTCACGATTTCATGATAGCAAGGACAAGAAGGCGTATGGCTACAAAAAGTGTCACGATATCGTGACATGTTTCTATTTCACGACAATAGTTATAGGAAGGTGACAGAGGTGGCAGTAGCAGTTGAGGCCGACAAAGTTGAATCTGGGTCGAAATATTTTAGGGTTTGTAGCCCACAATTTCTAGGGTTTGGAGCTGAAAATTTCTAGGGTTTGGAGCCGACAATTTCTAGGGTTTGCAGCTGACAATTTCTAGGGTTTTGCAGTCGACATTCTTAGGGTTACAGTCGACTGTTGTTTAAGATTTGTTCCTAAAATTTCTTCTATAAAAGGAGGGGTACTTCGAGTTTGAAAGGATGCTGTGTGAAGATAATGTGCGAATGCGAGTAGAGTGTTTGTGCAAGTGAAGTTCATGTCGAGCAGAGAGCGAGTCGTATCGAACTTGTGCGAATGAGGTGCGTGGGGTGCAGATGTTGAGTCATATCATTTCAAGCTGAGTGCGAAGTCGTAGTTTGAGTTGAAGCGAAGTGTGCATATCGTGATTGCATGAATTAAGAGCATGGTGTGCAGAGGTTGAGTTCTAAGTGTGAAGTGATAGCACATAGACAACAGAAGTGATCGATCATCTGATTGCAGTAGAGAGTGCGAAGAAGTTCACAGAAGCGGTCGGATAGTGCGAAGCATTTTGCACAGAAGCAACAGAATGCAGAGAAACAATAGACTGTGAGAAATAAGGTGAAAGTTTTATTCTATAATTTTCATTATCATTATTGACTTCCAAGTTGCAGCTTGGCATAAGGGGTTGGTGCCTCTTTCCAGTAGGTGCTGGTAAATTAGGAGTTGGTGCTCCATTCTGTTTGAAACAGATAAAGCTAAGGGGTTGGTGCTCCTTCCAGTTGGTGCTTGGTAAAAGATATTGTAAAGTTGTAGCTTTGCATTGGCTGGATTTGGATGGTAGTCCAAGCAGTCGTTTTGAGGAGTAGCCACATTGGTGAACCTCGTTAAATTACTGTGTTGTGTGTCATGCTTTCTTGCTGCATTTGATATTTCTTTTATCAGTTTTAAATAGCTGCTGGATTTAAAACTATATATATTAGAAATTTTAAAGATCACACTGATTCACCCCCCTCTCAGTGTCACTGTGATTACAACAATTGGTATCAGAGCCAAGTTCCTGAATAGGCTCAAACAGCTAGGGTGATCTTGGAAGTGACGCAATGGCAAGTGGTGAAGGGTTCTCCTCGAACAAAGCACCATTGTTTGATGGAACTAATTATGCGTTCTAGAAAATTAGAATGCAGACATATCTCGGTGCTTTGGGTTTTGACATCCGGGGTGCGGTAGTTAATGGTTACAAAGCTCCCGCCACCGCTCCAACAGACACTCGCTGGTAAAAAGGCATTTGAAAATGATTCAAAAGCAAAAAATGCCATCATGTGTGGACTAGTGGAGAGTGAGCTAGTCAAGATCATAAATTGTGAATCAACAAAAGATGTATGGGATAAACTAGAGAACATTCATGAAGGAGATGATAGGATCAAGGAGGCCAAGCTTCAAACACATCGAGCTCAATTCGAATCTTTAAAGATGGACAATGATGAGAACATAGAGACTTTCATGCAAAGAGTCAATGGGATCACCAATTCAATCAGAGGTCTCGACAAAGATATAAACGATGCTACTATCGTGAAAAAGGTATTAAGATCGCTCCCTCCTAGATTTGATTCTAAAGTCTCTGCCATAGAAGAAGCCAAAGATCTAAATCATTTTAGTATGGATGAGATGCATGGTTCTTTGACTGCTTTTGAAATGAGAATAGGAAGGTCTAATCCCACGGATAGAGAAGCTGCTTTCAAAGCCCTAAAAGGCAAAGTCACAAAACCTGAGTCTGAAGAAGAGGATGTATCAGATGAAATGGAAGCAAATTTTGTCAAAAAACTAAGAAAGGGAAAAGGAAAGTACAGAGGAAAGCTACCATTTAAATGCTTTAACTACGGAGGCATTGGGCACTTTGCGACAAAATGTCCTCTCAATGAAAAGAACCAGGGTGAGGAAACTTCGCACCAAGAAAGAAGTGACTGGAAGAAGAAATCAAACTTCAGGAAAGGCAATTTCAAAAAGAAAAGTTTTATCTCCCGAAATGCGGATTCTTCAGAGGACAGACTCTAGTGAAGACTCTGAAGAAGGAACAAGTGAGGCTCTCTTTATGGCGTTTGAAGTAGAAAAATCAGAAGAGGCAGAAAACACAGAAAAGAGAGAAGGAATGAACTCTAAAGTGTCTATTGAAAAAGGTGAGGCTGAAGTTGATTTAGAAGGTGAGCTGGTTTCTGCTCTTATGGAATGGAAATCTGAGAAAAGAAAGAATAAAAAACTATCAAGGAAGCTTGAGGATGCAAATGACATTATAACCAGTCTAAAAACACAAACAGAAGAGTACAAGAAAATGTCCGAAGATCTTGAAGTACAGGTAACCATGAAGATAGATTACTGTTGCAAATTGGAAGAAGAAAATGTTGGTCTTCGAATATAGATACAAGAGTTGGATCAAAAAATTAGCTGCCATTTCAAGCGTGAAGAAAGTTCGATGAAGCTGGACAAAATCCTAAGCGATCAAAGACCCGCAGGTATCAAATTTGGTCTAGGCTTTATTGAAGGAGAATCATCAAATGGACCAAAGGCAAGCAATGTTGAATGTGAAAAGAGTAAAGACAAGAAACAGGCTGTTGAAAGAAAAACAAATCAGGCAAAAGAAAGCAGTAATGCCAGTCCTAAAATAGGAACTGACAATGATGGTTTTACCAAGGTCACACATCAAAAGAAAAGAAGATCTAAGGCTCTTGCAACATCTTGGCAAAAACCATCTTTCAGGTTCAATCATTACTTTTATGGTTTCTGTTTCAAATGTAATGGTTATGGGCATAAAATTGCTAACTGCAAGTATAATGTAGGTCCAAGAAGTTTCACTAGTAGAAATACCTTTGCTCCTCTAATGAGTTATGCAGTAGAATGCTTTAATTGTCACAACTTTGGGCACATTGCTAGAAACTGTCATAGTACTTCTGTTTCAAATCAATCTCAAAAAGAAGAATTCAACCATATAGGGCAAAACATAATAGAAATATTTCTGAAAGATATGTGCAAGATTCTGAAAAGGGGAAATCCAAGTTAGAACCCAATACCATAATCAAAATAGAATGGAAACAGAAAGAACAGCTCAGGGAAGAAAAGGAATCTTTAATAGTGCAGACAACTTTCGGGGCTTAGAATAAATGTGTACCATGGATTCTTGACAGTGGTTGCTCAAGTCATATGACAGGTGATAAACAAAAATTTGAAAAACTACAGAAATATGAGGGTGGCTTCGTGAAGTTTGGAAATAATGATGGAGCCAAAATAATAGGAAAAGGATCTGTCAAAATTAGTGAAGGGAAAATCAAGTCAGAAGAAGTTTTATTTGTGGATGGTTTGAAACACAACCTATTAAGTGTCAGTCAAATCTGTGATAAAGGACATGAAGTAGTCTTCAAAAAGCAGGGTTGTGAAGTCAGAAAAATAAACAGTGGGAAATTGATAGCAATTGGTTCAAGGACGTCTGGAAATTTGTACACTCTCCAGAAACTTTAGAAGGTACGTGTTTCATTGGACAAGAAGAAGAGAACTGGCTGTGGCACAAGAGGCTTGGACACATAAGTTTTGATAATTTGGTGAAAATCAGCTCGAAACAAGCAGTGAGAGATATTCCAACCATTAAAAAACCTTCAAACAATGTTTGTGCTTCATGTCGAAGGGAAAGCAAACCGAGTCTCATTTAAAACAAAAGAATACCACACTAGTAGGCCCTTGGAACTTATTCATACAGACTTATGTGGACCCATGAGAACTCAAAGCATAAACGACGACAAATACTTTATGTCGTGTATCGATGATTATTCCAGAATGACATGGATATTTTTCCTAAAAGATAAAACAGAAGCTTTTGAAATGTTCAGATCCTTCAAACAACTAGTTGAGAATGAAACAGGAAAAAGGGTCAAATTCTTACGATCAGACAGAGGAGGAGAATTCATTTCGAATGAATTTATAGAATACTGTGAAAAACATGGTATCAGGAGACAATATTCAGTAGCTAGAACTCCACAGCAGAATGGCGTAGTAGAAAGAAAGAACAGAACTATACAGGAAATGGCACGCACCATGCTGGGAGAAAATAAAATAGCAGATAGATTCTAGAAAGAAGCAGTTCACACTGCAGTATACATCCAAAACAGATATATGTTAAGAACTCATGAATGCAAAACACCTTATGAGTTGTGGTTTGGTAGAAAAGCAACAACAAAACATCTCAAAGTATTTGGCTATAGGTGCTACATCAAAAAAACTGATGACAACCTTGGGAAGTTTGAAGATAGAGCAGATGAAGGTGTTTTTGTTGGGTATTCATCAAAAAGCAAAGCTTACAAATGCTACAACAAGAGACTCAAGAAAATTGTGGACAGTGCAGATGTTAAATTTGATGAAGGTGGGAAACGATTAGCTGACTTTGAGGAAAACTACCCAATCTATGAAGAAGTCGTTGAAGGAGATGAGGTGAATGAAACAGAAAATAAATCTACGTTTGATTCAGATGAATTAGTCGATGACTCAGAGGTGCAAGAAAACAAGAAATTCAAAACAGGCAGCTGGTAGAAAAATCATCCAAGAGACCAAATAATTGGAGATCCCACAGCTGGTATTCAGACAAGAAGGAAAGTAATAAGTAATTACTCTCTTTTATCTAGCATTGAGCCCAAAAACATAGATGAAGCAAGCAAAGATGATAGCTGGATGAAGGCAATAAATGAAGAGTTAGATCAGATTGAAAAGAACAGAACTTGGGAATTAGTACCTAGACCTACGAATAAGAATGTAATCGGCACCAAATGGATATTTCAAAACAAATTAAATGAAGACGGACAGGTCATTAGGAACAAAGCAAGACTGGTTTGTAAAGGATATGCACAGGTCGAAGGCATTGATTTTGAAGAGACTTTTGCACCAGTGGCAGATTAGAAGCAATTAGAATGTTTCTGGCCTTAGCAGTTCACAAAAACTTCAGAGTTTATCAGATGGATGTAAAATCTGCCTTTTTAAATGGGAAACTCGAAGAAGAGGTCTATATTGAACAACCGGATGGCTTTCAAATTAGTGAGGATCCTAACCTTGTCTGCAAATTAAAGAAAGCATTATATGGATTAAAACAAGCACCACGGGCATGGTATGCAAGGCTAGATAACTATCTCTCTCAACAGGGATTCAAGAAAGGTTTAGTGGACAGTAATCTATATGTAAAAACAGAAGGTGGGCATCTCATTGTTCTAGTTGTCTATGTAGATGATATCATATTTGGCAGCAACAAAGATGAATCTTGTAAAGACTTAGCAAATAAGATGCAGAATGAATTTGAAATGTCTATGATTGGTGAACTGTCTTACTTTCTTGGGCTACAAGTTAATCAAAATGAGAAAGGCATATTCATTTCCCAAATCAAATATGTGAAAGAAATGCTAAAGAGGTTCACTATGGAGGACTGTAAGCCAATTAGCACTCCCATGACAACAGGCTGCAAATTGAGTAAAGAAGACAAATCTCCACCTGTAGACCAAACCATGTACAGATCTATGATTGGAAGTTTACTATATTTAACAACTACCAGACTCGATATTCTGCAGGCAGTTTGCATGGTAGCTAGATTTCAGGCCAATCCCAAAGAGACTCATGTGACAGCAGTTAAAAGGATTTTTCGGTATCTCAAGGGCACCATGGAGTATGGGTTGTGGTATCCAAAAGGCAAAGACTTCACTCTTATATCATATTCAGATGCAGATTGGGCTGGATGTGTTGATGACAGAAAAAGTACCAGTGGAGGTGCATTCTACCTGGGGGACAGAGTTGGTTGCTTGGCACAACAAGA
Source organism: Wollemia nobilis (assembly GCA_028583015.1). NCBI lineage: Eukaryota > Viridiplantae > Streptophyta > Pinopsida > Araucariales > Araucariaceae > Wollemia > Wollemia nobilis. The sequence goes on along the minus strand of JAQPPZ010016886.1, from coordinate 1,652,877 downwards.
AGCAAGAGTCAGTTTCTTTATCAACAAGTGAGGCAGAATATATTGCAGCAACAACATGTTGTACACAAGTCTTGTGGATGAAACAAACTTTGAAAGATCTTGGTATTAATTTCAGTGAACCAATATCAGTTAAGTGTGATAACACCAGTGCAATTAACATCTCTAAGAATCCAGTTATGCACTCACGGACAAAACACATTGCTATAAGGTATCATTTCTTGAAGGAGAAAGTTGCAGAAGGAGAAGTTAAATTGGATTTTGTCCCAACTACAGAACAAGTAGCAGATATTTTTACAAAACCATTGCCCAAGGAAGTGTTTGAGTACCTTCGAAGCAAATTAGGAGTAGTTACACTTCCTAAGAAGTGACTAGCTACAGGGATCACTTTCTCAGGGGGAGCATTTGAGTATTTGACTATTCTTTTGCTCATGATCATAATTTGTGCTAGATGCAACAAATTGTGCCTGAGAATTGTGAGGATGGACTCAGGGGGAGTCTGCAGCAGCCCTTTGGTATTATTGACAAAGGGGGAGAAGAGTTACGAGGAATGTACACAAGTGTTGCCAACAATTCCAAAGGGGGAGATTGTTGAGCAAGGTGTTGCAAGAAGTTTGTCATTGTTGTCAACACAGGTAGTTAGATCTAATGATGCAGTGGATGGACAGTTCAGGAGTCATTCAGATGCAGAGGACAGAAGTTCAAAGGATAGTCAAATTATGTAAAGTGTAATTCCTAGGAAAACGAAGTGACCCAGTTTCAAAAATTCGAAGAAAAAGACAAGTTAGAAAACTGTCGCGATATCGCGACATGTTTTCTGTCGTGATTTCGTGACAGGTCGGAGGAGAGAGAAGGCACAGCCAAAAATGTCATGATTTCGTGACAAAAATGAGGAGAGAGAAGGCGCAGCTGAAAATGTCATGATTTTGCGACAAAAATGAGGAGAGAAGGCGCAGCCAAAAATGTCATGATTTCATGACAAAAATGAGGAGAGAGAAGGCGCAAGGCAAACTGTCACGATTTCGCGACATGTTGGAGGCCAAGAAGCTAAGTCGAGAAACTGTAGCGATTTCGCTACATGTTGGATTTTCGCTGGCCGAAGCAAGGAGAAAGCGTTAAGTGGAAAAGTTGTAGCGATTTCGCTACATGTTGGATTTTCACTGGCCGAAGCAAGGAGAAAGCGTTAAGTGGAAAAGTTGTAGCGATTTCGCTACATGTTGGATTTTCGTTGGCCGAAGCAAGGAGAAAGCGTTAAGTGGAAAAGTTGTAGCGATTTCGCTACATGTTGAAATTTCGCTGGCCGAAGCAGGGAGAAAGTGTTAAGTGAAAAGTTGTAGCGATTTCGCTACAAGTCGAAACTGCAAGACACAAAGGTGTAGCGATTTCGCTACAAGTCAAAAGTGCAGAACACAAAAGTGTAGCGATTTCGCTACGAGTCAAAAGTGCACAACACAAAGGTGTAGCGATTTTGCTACAAGTCAAAAGTGCAGAACACAAAAGTGTAGCGATTTCGCTACAAGTCAAAAGTGCAGAACACAAAGGTGTAGCGATTATGCTACAAGTCGAAAGTGCAAGGCACAAAAGTGTAGCGATTTCGCTACAAGTCAAAGTTTCACGGGTCGAAGCAAAGTTGGAAGCACAAGGCACAAAGTTGTAGCGATTTCGCTAGTGCATGAAGCGAGAAATGTACGAAAGCCGAAAGCATCACGATTTCATGACAAAGATGAGGATGACGTCAGCAAAAGCTGAAAGTGTCACGATTTCGTGACAGGTTGCAAGAAAAGCCTCTGGAAGCCGAAAGCGTCATGATTTCATGACAAGAATGAGGATGACATCAGCAAAAGTTTGAAGTGTCACGATTTCATGACAAGAACGGTGGCAAAGCTATCAAAGGCCAAAAGGGTCACGATTTCATGACAACAAGGACAAGAAGGCGTACGGCTACAAAAAGTGTCATGATATCGCGACATGTTTCTATTTCGTGGCAATAGTTATAGGAAGGTGACAGAGGTGGCAGTAGCAGTTGAGGCCGACAAAGTTGAATCTGGGCCGACAGATTTTAGGGTTTGCAATCGATAATTTCTAGGGTTTGTAGCCGACAATTTCTAGGGTTTGCAGTCGACAATTTCTAGGGTTTTGCAACCGACATTCTTAGGGTTACAACCGACTGTTGTTTAAGATTTGTTCCTAAAATTTCTTCTATAAAAGGAGGGGTACTTCGAGTTTGAAAGGATGCTGTGTGAAGATAATGTGCGAATGCGAGTAGAGTGTTTGCGCAAGTGAAGTTCGTGTCGAGCAGAGAGTGAGTCATATCGAACTTGTGCGAATGAGGTGCGCGGGGTGCAGATGTTGAGTCATATCATTTCAAGTTGAGTGCGAAGTCGTAGTTCGAGTTGAAGCAAAGTGTGCATATCGTGATTGCATGAATTAAGAGCACGGTGTGCAGAGGTTGAGTTCTAAGTGCGAAGTGATAGCACGCAGATAGCAGAAGTGATCGATCATATGATTACAGCAGAGAGTGCGAAGAAGTTCACAGAAGCGGTCGGATAGTGCGAAGCATTTTGCATAGAAGCAGCAAAATGCAGAGAATACAGATTGTGAGAAATAACGTGAAAGTTTTATTCTGTAATTTTTATTATCATTATTGACTTCCAAGTTGTAGCTTGGCATAAGGGGTTGGTGCCTCTTTCCAGTAGGTGTTTGGTAAATTAGGAGTTGGTGCTCCATTCTGTTTGAAATAGATAAAGCTAAGGGGTTGGTGCTCCTTCCAGTTGGTGCTGGTAAAAGATATTGTAAAGTTGTAGCTTTGCATTGGCTGGATTTGGATGGTAGTCCAAGCAATCATTTTGAGGAGTAGCCACATTGGTGAACCTCGTTAAATTACTGTGTTGTGTGTCATGCTTTCTTGCTGCATTTGATATTTCTTTTATCAGTTTTAAATAGTTGCTGGATTTAAAACTATATATATTAGAAATTTTAAAGATCACACTGATTCACCCCCCTCTCAGTGTCACTGTGATTACAACAAGAAATCCAAGGGTAAACAACTTCAAGAGAGTGATGAGTCTTCTAGTGATGAAGAGGCATATTACAGCAAGAAAGGCAAGTTCTCTAGAAAGCACAAAAGCATGAAAAATATAAGATGTTTCAATTGTGGAAAGTTTGATCATTATGCTACTGACTGTACTATTCCCAAGAATTAAAGTGATGAAGATAAATAGGATTCTAAGAGCAAGGATTCTGAAAAGCACAAGCATCACATGAAGAACAAATATGAGCACAACAATCACGAAAAGAGGTATTCTCACAAGCACAAGAAGAGTTTCTACCTAGACAAAGCAAGTAAGTGTTCTAGTAGTGATAGTGAAAGTTCTTCAAGTGATGATGAAAATGAGATGTTGTTCATATCAGAAAAAGAGGAAGAATCGAAACATAGATTCATTATCATGAAATGTCTTAGATGTAGAAATTTTTGTCACCTTGAGGATGATTGCACAAATAATGATTTGGTTTCTAGTATGTATGAGGATGCTTTAGAAAACTATAAGGAAGATGCTTGTATGGTTTTTGAAAAAGGTAGCACCTCTAGTGATAAGAAATCTGAAAAAGGCTTTGATGATTCAGAAAGCAAACAAATAAAGGATCTTGAAAGTGAACTTATTAATGCTCTTAGTGCTTTGAAAAAGGAAATAAAGAAGAATGCTAGACTCAAGGATAAGTTAGATGAATTTTGTATGGAGAGAGATGATCTTATAGAAAGTCTTGATTTCTCTATAGCTAAGACACAAGAACTCAAGGATGAGTTAGAGTCTAAGGTTCTTGAGTATAGTGAGTTAGAACAAAAAATGGCTTCTTTGAAAGAGGAAACTAAAGAGTACAAGGATAAGCTTTACAGGTTTCAAGATAGCTCCAAAAAGGTTAAGTCACTCATCAAAGGTCAAAGAAAGACAACAGATAAAACAAACCTTGGTTTTGTTAAGCCACATAAGGAACAAGTTGGAGAGTCTAGTAAGAGACTCCAAAAGAAAGAGAGTTCTGATGAGGAAAGTATTTCAGATCATGAGTCCTTGAATGATAGATGCACAAAAATAGAAAACAGAATTTAGAATGAGAAGAAGAAGTTTTCAGGACCCAAGAGGTCAAATAAAGGAAAATTTCAAGGCAGATGTTTTGCTTGTCATAAGTTTGGTCACATGGCTTCACATTGCATGGCTCAAGTGAAGAAGGTAAACAACAATTTCAAAAGTGCTAGTTTATTTCAAGGGTATTGCTACTCTTGTCAATAGTTTGGGCACAAGGCAGTCTATTGCAAGGTAAATAACAGGAACAGGTTTGATCAAAACATGTTTGGTCAGAACAGGTTTGGTCAGAACAGGTTTGGCGAACAGGTTTGGTCAAAATAGGTGGATTCAAAGATTAGGTTTACCTCAGAGAAACAACATCATCAAGTGTTTCAAATGCAACAATGAAGGTCACATAATCAGACAGTGTAGAGCTGAAATTCTAGATTACAGGAACATGAACAGTGGCATGATCAGGTCCAAGGATCAAGGCATGGACAAGAACAGGGATGAGAACAAGAACAAGAACATTGACAAGAACAAGAATATGGACAAAGAGTTCAAGAGAAGGCCCGACAAGGAAGTTATAGATGCCGATGATGATCGGTGCCTAATGGGAGTTTTACTCCCACCCCGAATTAATCACCTCATCGGGAGGTGGGGGAGGGACTAAGCTAAGAGGCTCATTCTTAGTCCCGAGCCCCAAAGGTGACCCTTTGCCATTGATGACAAAGGGGGAGAGATATGAGTAAGGGGGAGAGCTTCAAAGTGAAGAGGAAAGCTTCAAGTCAGGGGGAGAAAAACTTCAAAGGACGTTGGTTAGTTGTTAGCACAGTTGGTTTTAGTTTTGGCTCTTGAGAAGTGTTTTCAGTAAAGGTTTGTCATCAATGACAAAGGGGGAGATTGTTGGAAATTTTGGGTACTTTGGGTACATTTCCTTTGCTCAAGTAAATAAGTTGTCATTGATGTCAAGAAGCTTTTGAAGGAATTTGATTTGATGTCAAATAATTTATTTTGATGAAGGTTATGGCATAACAGTTTCAAAGGTCTTTTGCAAACCCCAAGCTGACAGGTTCGAGAGAAAGAGCTCATAGAGAAAAAGTGTCATGATATCGCGACATGTCAGGTTTTCATGACCCGAAGAAAAGAAAAGCGCTAAGGAGAAAAAGTGTCGCGATATCGTGACATGTCGGGTTTTCGCAACCTAAAGAATAGAAAAGAGCTAAGGAGGAAAAGTGTCGTGATATCGTGACATGTCGCATTTTCACGACTTAAGCAGGAGAGAGAAAACAAGTTAGAAAAGTGTCGCGATATCGTGACATGTCGTGATTTCATGACAGGTTACAAAGAATGCATACGGGTGCAGAAAGTATCATGATTTCACGATAGGCAGAAAATAAAGTAGACAGAAGTAGAAGTGTCACGATTTCATGACAAAAATTGAAAGTAGGTCTTCTATAGGATAAGTGTCACGATTTCATGACAAAAGCAGAGAGGAAGGCTATGAAGATAGAAGTGTCGTGATATCACGACAAAAGTGAAGATAAAGTCTACAGAGGCAAAAGTGTCACAATTTTGTGACAAAAGCAGAAAGGAGGTCGACGAAGGGAGAAGTGTCGCGATATCACGACAAAAACAAAGTTGATGCTAACAAAGATAGAAGTGTCACGATATCACAACAAGAGCTTAGTTGAAGTCGACAAAGGCTGAAGTGTCATGATATCATGAAAAAAGCCAAAAGAAAGTGTACGGTTACAAAGGTGTCGTGATATCGTGACATGTAGTTTTGTGACAAAAGCTACAGAAGAGTTACAGAGGCAGTTGAAGTCGACAAAGTTAAATGTGAGCCGACGAAGATTAGGGTTTGCAACTGATGAAGTTTAGGGTTGTGCAGCCGACTAAAGATCAGGGTTACAGTCGACTAAGATTAAGGTTTTGATCTTGAAAGTGTTATTATAAAATGCAGGCTATTTTGAAGAGTTGGAGGAATTATTAGTTGCGACGTTCACAGATAGAGCGTAGAGTGAGAAGTTCGATCACCGAGAGCAGAGTGCAAAATTTGATCAAAGTGTGTAGAGTGAGCGAAGAGTCATGGTGAATTATTCTAAGTGCCGCTGTGATTGCGTAGAGAGTGCAAAGGTTGAAGTTCGACCAAGTGCGACTGTGATTGCGCAAAGAGAGCAAAGGGCATAGAGAGCACAAAGGGCAAAGACGAACGTGGAGTGCTACTGTATGAGGACAGAGGTACACTAGTTCTTTGAGAAGAACCTAAGGACAAATTTGGTTGCTGAGCTGCTATGGACATGATCATAGAAGGTAGAGGTCTCTTAGGCTAAGCATTGAGGACAAGAGGTCTTCGGTGGAAAGGAGTTCCATGTGTTGGCAAGAGGTAGAGGTAGTTGATATTCTGAGGGATCATTTCCAGAGTAGAGGGGAAGGTATCTCCTTTGAGCAGAGGCTCATAAATCTAGAGCAGAGGGGAAGGTATCTCCTTTGAGCAGAGGCTCATAAATTCTGATTGGGGGAAGGTATCTCCTTTGGGCCGAGGCTCATAAAAATTGTAATTGGGAAGGATTCCCAAAGAACTTTGAGATAAATTTTAGAGAAAAGTTTTGTGGACGTAGCCCAACAATTCTGGGTGAACCACGTTAAAATTGGTGTCACTTTGTGGATGATATTGTGCATTGTTTTGATATTGCTTTGGGTATATTTCTTTACTATTTTGAAGTATAAAGGAAAAAGTAAAAAGAGGTCTTATACTGTTCACCCCCCCTCTCAGTATAAGCTTGTGTTCTTCAATTTACTGTTGTGATAAAATTTTGTAATTATTATCTTAAAGATACATCTTGTTCTCTGCTTATGAAATGTGGATTTTATCTCCATTTTAGGTATATATTTTCTCTTTGAAATACCTATCAACAACTTTGAACAACAAATTAAATACAACCCTCTTTGGACCTTAGAAGCTATGTATTTTTATTGCTACCCAAAATGGTGAAGTTGTAACTAAGAATTATTCAACTTCCTCCTCCAAATATACTCTCCTCTAACTATTCAAACTCTGCTTTCAAATGGGCATGTTGTCGGATGACGATGATTATCCTAAAATATTCTTATTAGAAGCTTCTTCTGCTTGCACTCTCCTATCATGAATCTTCTTCAACTCTACAATGAGGGTTTCTCTGGAATTCTACTCCTCCAAATACCTCTAATAAATATTTCCTCTATCCTATCAATAATTTCTTGTGGCTTTCCTTTGATCCACCATGGATATAATACCACTGTTAGTTTTTGAAGATATGAACTTAAAGGAAATCTAGCCAAAAGTAATGAAATAAGATTTGAATATTATAACTAAGTTAATGGAATTCTAACCAACAAATAAATAAGATAAGAAACTTTAGAAAATAACTCATGAAATAGCTATTACAATAAACTCACAAAAATTTAAACTTGATACAATATATGGAGCTCTCACTAGTGCATGCCATGGATCATGCATGCTTCACTATTACAATGCTTGGTCACATATAGATATACTAGTATGTGAATTTTCAATATCCTACTCTAAATACTGCATGATAGACACTTGTATACATGCACAACTAAGGACACTTGTGACTCCTATTCTAAAGACTCATGCACATGTGGACTACATGTACATTTACATTATTGCACATTCTAACACTTGTGCATTTATTGCTTCTTCCCCAAGTAACTACTTAACCTAAGATAAAATCCTATTCTAATGACATAACCAAGATAAACCAAGTGATGTAATATATATTTTCTAACATATTGTGTTTTAGATTAGTGAGTAAGTTAATATTTCATGTAATGTAATAATGAATAGGAAATGCACAAGTGTCGTGTAAATATGTGTGCAAGTGCTATGAGTGTAAATGTACACAAGTGCCGAACATGTAAGAGTGCACATGTGTCCTTAGAATAGAAAATTGAAGAGTTACAAATAAGAGTGAAGGTCAAGAGTGCAACATATGAGGAGTCACATACAATTATATATTTATGACAAAGCATTGTAATATTCATCAAATGTGCAAAGCTTTATGCTTGCATTAGTAGACCTTTATTCAATAGCATTTTCAGTATTCTATGTGCAATATTGCAATAATGTTCATATGATTATTTTGTAAGTATTTATAGGTTATACCGTTTGATGTTATATTCTAAGTTATTATATTTGATTTTTTATACTACAAATTTTATATATTTAATCCTATTATTACTTTTCTATGGTAATTTATATTAAGTATTATAGCATCAAAAGCTAGCAGTGGTATTAGAGCCACAATAAGATTGCTTGCACATGTATTTGAAAGTTGAAAAAGTTAAGAATATTACCACTAGGTAAGAAAATCCAATGAAGATAAGTATTTCCACTGAGTTGAAGAAAAAATAGTGAAGCTAAGGATATTACCACTGGGTAGGAAAATCCAATGAAGATAAGTTTTTCCACTAGGTTGAATAATAACTAGTGAATATTAAGATTTCAAAATTTATCAAGAAAGAACCCACTCAGGAGAAAGTTGGTCATTGCCATTTTGCTTTAGATTACTAATAATTATAGAATTTTTATATTAATTATAGAGAAATTTATCTAAGTATTTTTCTACAATAGATAGAGAAGACTTTCATCTTTGATTGCTTGAAAATTATGAGCTTGCCTCATGTAGGGATTGGTTCAAGATATAGTTAAGTCTCAGATATAGATCTTGATAAAGGTTTCAAGTCTCAAAGATAGACCTTGATAGATATATTGAATTAACCTATTTGAAGAATCTATTCGAAATAGAAGATAGTCTACAATATAGATTTAGATCTTGAATATAGACCTTGATATTGACAGAGAAAGGAGACTCTAGAAGAGAGGTCTCATAGAAGAAGACAAAGGATACTTGAAAAAAGTGCCATTGAAGGTAAATCAAAGAGACCCAAGAAAGAGGTCCTAATGAAGACTAAATATTGGTTCTTAAAAAGAAAAGACACCATTGAGAAAAATTGAAGTTAGTAAGAGACTTCAAGAAAACAAGAGGTCTTAAGCATAGAAAGATAAGAAGCTAACAAGGTTATAAGTTTTAGAATATAGAATTGAAGATTGATAAAAAAAGCATCATAAAAGACCATATAGATAGCAAGTTTTGAAAGGTAACTAAGAAGACTTGAAGGTAGAATATGGAAGGCAAGTATCTTGCCAAAGTTTGAATGTTATTGAAGACTTCAAGACAACAAAAAGTTTTGAAAAAAATCCAAGTTAAAGGACAATGTAAGAACTGCACAAGGAAGAACAACTAGAAGACCAATATAGAGGTAGAGTCTACATTGAAATCAACCTATAAGGACTACAAGTTCAGATAACATAAGACAATAAGAAGTCTTTAGGGTGGAAACTTTTTGGGAGATAGAGTTCAGGGCAACATTCATAGTAACACCATAGTCTAAGAGAAGTTCCATAGGAGCACCATTCATAGTGAGCAAGGAGATTTACAAGTTTGTGAAATTTAACAAGGGAGAAATAGAGATAGAATATCTTTATGCTAGTATAGATTCATTGAAGGAGAAGCTATGTTATAAACATAGAGATAAGAAAAATAAAGGTATGTATAAATGACTTGGCCAGTAAGTCATTGATATAATCTTCTAGGATCTTATGCATGTAGTCATGGAAAATATATGTAGCACCAATATTTTTAATACCAAATGATATTACTTTGTAACAAATGTCCCCCATGGAGTAGTGAACATGGTTTTGTGTTGGTCTTCAGATTTAATCTGAATATGATTGTAACAAAAAATATCATCCATGAGGAAGAGCATCTCATGACCTGCAGTTGTGTCTATAAGAGCATCTATGTTAGGTAATGGGAATGAATCCTTCGGTGTTGCCTTATTAAGGTCCCTAAAATTCGGGTAGATACGAATCCTTCCATCAGGTTTTCCTATAGGTACCATGTTTGATACCCATTTTGGATAGTTTATGGGTACAATAAAGACTACATCCAATAGCTTTTGCAACTCATTCTTTGCCATCAATATGATGGTTGGATGCATCTTCCTAAGTTTTTTCTTGATTGGTTTCTTCACAAGATCCAACGAAAGGTTATGAACAACCAATTTCAGATTTAGACTTGACATATCTTTGTATGTCCAAGCAAAGAGATTAGGTATATTTTTCAATAGAGGTATGATGTTGGCCAATTATTTTGGAGATAATATTTCCCTAAACTTAAAGTTATCTAGATCAGAAGGATCATCACTGATGTCCACTTTAAAAGTTTTCTCTATTGACATATGAGACCCCTCCTCAAGTTGGTAAGGAGTGGGGGTCAAGTGAATGTCATCCGTTGGATTTAAAGGTTCAAATGAATCATGGTTAAAATTAGAATGAAGAATATAATGTGTGCAACCTAGTGCAAAATAAAATGGTTGTAATATTTCTTCACTGGGGAAGAAATTTTCAGGCTCTAAGGGTGAACCAACACGATCCCAATCAATAGAATCTAAGTTAAGACACAATGGTTTAGAAATATCCACTAGGTTGTGAAGTTGTGTGGCCAAATAAATGGAGATTATGTTGATGGATGATATAGAATATCCAAGACCATGTGGGTGTAACTCTACATTTTTTATTTACCTTCCATACCTAATATGAGGCTCTAGGGGTATGGGGATAATAGGATCCAGTCTATGGACAAACAGGAAGATGGGATCGCTTTGCTGAAGTAGCTCTCTAAATGTAGGAGGATCAAGAAAAATCATACAATGAATTATGTCTAAATTGGCCAGTATTCCCCTAAGGTGAGGGCCAGGATATAATTTTTGGTACATCTCATCTATGTCAAATGGTTCATGGTGATGGCGCAAGTAGTGAGGTCCAAGATAGGCCATTTCGGTCTCATCTTCTTAATAACTATAATCTATGAAGAACCTATTATCCATTTCCAATGGCCTTGTAATGTGACGTACATGTCTAGGCCTAAGATAGGCCATCTCAATCAAATATTCTGACTCATAGCCACTCTCATCTATGATGTATCCACTTTCTGTATTAGTTGGTTCAACGAAGTGACATAAATATCAATGCCCATGATAGGCCAATTTGGTTTCATCCTCAAACTCACTTATGATGTACTCATTCTCTTATCATTCATAACCATAGCCTGGTTCATCTTTCCATAGGATGATTCCCAATGGACTTTCTTAGAGAGAGAAATTTGGATGATACTCGATGGGTTCTTCTATATTGACCATAGCCACCCACTTGTCACTCAAGTAGCTTCTGGTGGATTGATAAGGATTCCATTCGATGTATTCCTCAAACCCTAAGCTCATTCTATCTAGGGATGCCTCTAATGAATCATCATAGCTTCGGATATGATATCCTAGATCAAATATATCAGTAGGTAACCGATATCATGGTTCAATTGGGTTCCATCAACCTTGCTCATACAGAACCAAATCATAGTTGTGCCAATGTTTGTGTTTGAAGTATCTTAGAGCAAAATTAAGAGTAAAAAAGTAATTAAAATTCATAGTGAATGAATCATCCTCATCCTCTTCAATGTTAGAAGCATCATGGACACAATCCAACCTAGCATAGATGAAATTGGTCTAGTTAGGTGGGATCGCCAATGGTACCATTATTTATATGGGAAGGTTTGGGTCTCTTGGTCATACCATGTCTTGCGCAGACTCGATAATTGGAGTGAAAGTAACATTCTACACAAGATATTCCTCTAGTATTGTATTATCTAGGTGAACTATCACCTGAGGTGTAAATGATGCTTATGATGATGCAGGTGAGGTAGATTGAGGTACCTCCTTGACTATGTATTGGGAATATTCATCCTACTTAGGATTTGGAATTTTTGCTATTGCTATGATTAAGAGTTCCTTAGGTCTTTCCTCCACCAAGGGTGCTTTTAGTTTTAGAGAGTATTTTGCCTTAGACGTTGTTGATTTCTTAGAAGTTCCAGTGCCTTTAGGAGTTGGACGTGGCATCAATGTGGATGGGTTACCTCTCATTGATTTGGATTTGCTTCTTGGTTGTGCAATAGGGGATGATGGTATAATGTATAGGTGCATGGATTAAAGGACAAAATACCTTGATAAGTCAACCTGATGAACAAATTTTAATGGCTCTTCATCCGATGGCACCATATGTACTTGTCCTTTGTGTACATATTTAATGCATTGGTGCAATATCAAGGGAATGCACTACATGTCCCTTATTTAGGTATGCCCTAGGAGGATATTATACTGCATGCCCTCCTCAAATACATGACACATCATGGGATGGTCTTATGCACCACCTTAACAGGTAGGATGATTGTACCCACTATGGAGCATAGTGCATCATTGAAGGCTCTTAATGTGTAGGAGGTAGAGATGATGTTTGACCTAGGGATATTCAGGTGCCCCATAGCCTTGGTTTTTATTATGTTAATCGATGAACATGTATAAATTAAAACCCACTTGAAAGGTATGTCATGGATACATGTCATGATGTGTAGAGGAGGGTCTTCTATGGTAGCAGGGACTATCTTTATTTTGTGATTGTAAAAAAGAATCACAAGCTCTTGAAACTGTTGTACTTACCCTACAAATTTTGTAAATGCATCAGGGTTCTGGTATTGGAGCTCAATTGATCTCAAGATTTCTATTAAGGTCTCCTTGTGTTTGGGAGAGTTTTGAATGAGATTGTATAGTGATAACTTGGCCGATGTTGTTTAGAGATTTTACATAAGTCTATTTTGGACAATTATCACAGGTCACACTGGTATACATGGAGGATTATTTTACATTGGCCTCTGTTGAGGTGTAGCCGGGATACAAATAGGAACTGTTGGAGGCTCTGGTTGGTTATATCATTGGCTTATTGTAGCCATGTTGACTATCTCAACCATCCCAATGCATCCCTGAGTGGGAGGTTCAACTTGGATTTGGTTTACTTGAGCACATTGATTTCTAGGGGCTTCATGGTTTGGCAACGGGTTCCTAAATATACCCATATATCTATTATCGAGTGCTAATGGATTATTAATTTGTAGTTAACCCTTCTCAATCATATTTTGGACAACGTGCTTGAAATCGACACATGCCTCGATATCATGCCCCTATTGTCTATGGTAAGGGTAGTATTGATCATCCCTATATCCCCTTGGATTGGGAAAATTAGGATCAAGAATTTGTACTTTGGGAAATCTATTTCTCTATGCCTCGCTCAGTTGATTGAATATTGATTACATCGATTCTGACAAAGGTGTGAAGTAGTGAGGTAGCCGACGTTTCCTATCTCAATTTTGGTTTTTCTAGTTGTAAATGGCTGGGGGAGGCTAAGCTTGATATTTCTATGGTTATTGGCTATTTTCCCCCTTGGGTGTATTTAGTACAACCTGATTGACTGGAGTAGGCTTGGCTAGCTTGTGCTGATTTCAGTTGTTGAGGTTTTTGTTGTTCCAATATTTCTTGTTGTAGGTCTTAATATCTCCTTATTCAAATTTAATATCCTCTATTAGATTGGCTTGTACAAAGACTTCCTCGAATGATTCATATTTCTACAACTGCAAGAGCAATGAGATATACTTAGCGCAACTCTTAGTAAACATTTGGGTGAGCTCAATAGTGGGAACATAAAATGGTAATTTTACCATTATTTTTCTCCATTTGTTCCTATAGTCCATGACTGGCTTATCATTGTATTGATTTAGATTGGCTAAGTCGAACAAGTTTACTTTATTCTTGATGCCAAAATAAAAGCATTCAAAGAATACATTCACTAGCTACTCAAAATTGATGATGCTATGCTTGGGTAGTTGATTGAACCACTCAATTATTGCGCCTGATAATATCATGATAAACGTTCTTAGCATCAGGGCATCATTCTGCTCAAGTTGGAAGCATGTGTTCATGAAATTTTTCACATGCTCTTGCACATATTCCTCTCCCTTAAAATTATCTAAAATAGGCATCTCAAAGTATCTAGGATAATCAAGAGTTGGTACCAAAGGGCACAAAGGTTGATTGTGTATCTTGCTTAGGGTTGGCTTCTGTCCAACCATATCTTGCTTCTCAAGAGGCTTGGATCTCTTAGTGAGTATCTTGTATGCCTTCGAAGAGATGATCTATTACTCCTGAAGGTTTAATATAGGTTTTCAGGGAGGTGACTCTATATTTTTTTCTTTGTACATCTATATTAATCTCCCACGACTACAAATGAGGGTTCAGGATACATCTATTCTTGATCCTCCATTTTTGCTTGTTCTTTTCTATGCTCTACTGGTTCTATATATAGGAACTATTGGTGCTTTGAAGCATGATGTGATGTGCAGTGAGTGCATTCATATCTTTGTTTAGTGCATCTCTCATGATGAGAAACGACACATCTATCAGATTGGTAATACTCATTGCCCATGTGTAAGTTGGCTCAAGCCAACCTATTTGCTTGTTATTCAAGCTCTATTTTTTCCTCTCTCAAGCATTGTTCATTTAGGCACAAATACATTTTTTTTCATGCTTCCTCATATTAGAGGATGTATAGGCACTCTTGTTCTACACGCAATACCTCCTCCTTGTCTTGGAGTAATTTTCTCTGATATTGCGCGTCTTCATACAAACTATGCATATGTTTAGATTGATCTACCACTAAATGTCCATGAATTTGTAACTCTATACGAGGAGTCCTTATGGATAGGACATTTTATGAGGCTCCTACTATGCTTTTGTCCTTGTATATCAGGGCAACATGGTCAGTGTACAATGACCTATATTCAATAATCCCATGATCAAAAGTAGTGTACATGCTGCAGGGGTACATTGAAGCTTCTCCCAACTCATTAGTATACCTCATTGTTTGATGGCTATGTAAAATACTAGAAATGGAATGCACAGTAGCATTGCTTCTTTGATTTGATCTTGAGAGAACCTAATTCTAACTCATCAAGCTATCTGGATCTCCACAACAGATCTCGTGGTGTTCCATTGGCACTAATGATATTGTGGTCTATTGCTATCATACCATGTCTAGGGAGGCTAGGAGTTGTGGTGGGTCTGTGATTAGAAGCAATCCTTGTGTCTTATCCCTTAGTGGGCTGATCTGTCCTATGTCTATCATGTGAATATTGGGGCCTTGAAGCTCCCTCATGGATTTCATGAGAAGAACTTAGATATAGTTCTCTAGCTGGGGTTTCTCGAGGAGTACTCTCATGAGTTGATTTATCCTCCCTAAGGATCGTTGAACTTCATTTAGTGGAATTATGTGCGGGTGGATCAACATTATTATGATTATGATTATGGTTGTGCTGAGCATCAATTTCCACCTGTGATGGAACGAGGACGGTTGCTCCACGTGAAGATCGTGACAATGTGAAATTATTTATTGTGTATATTTTAAAACATGCAAATAAAGTAGACAAAATGTTTATCTCTTTTAAATTTTCTTGGTGTTCCTAAAATTGGTCTTGTGTGTTTCATATTTGTTGAAAAATTAAACTACTCTCATAATGTTTTGAAATTTGTTGATGTAATGCTTGAATAGTTTAATGGTTTTCACCTGTATTCTCGCAACCCGACAATCGATAGTGAAATTCTGATCACGTAAACCCACTAAAGTGTGATTATGAAATCCACACCTAGTCACAGAGCACAAGTCCTACCATATCCTCACCTTGTCTCACCTGGTCAGTGTCATACCATTCGAAGAGAAGTACATGTAAATATTCTAGGCTATGTCAGTTCTTGGATTTGGTATTGTCCAATATAAAGGGTTCATGGGATTTGAGCCAATGGATGGAGATAAAAGCCACCGTCGTTGAACTCTGCTAGTGGTTGGGTATGAATTCCAACTCACTAATATTTAGATAAGATATGGTGTGTGATTTTTCCTTTTAAATTTTGCATAAATAAATAGATGCATCATGAAGCACTATTGCTCTTTCCTATATGCCTAAAAAGAAAAATTTTATTTTAAGAAAATGCACGTCTAAATGATTACATGAATTTTAGAGAATGCAAGTTAATTATGAAGAAATGAGGGTGGATTGAAATCATAAGTCTACTATTCCTAGCAATGGCTAGTAGAAAATCTAAGAGAATTTAATCATTTTTCCTTTAAATTTATTTATGTTTTCTGATTAAAATAAATTTCTCTACTACATTCTAGAATTTAAACATAGATAGAGAAACACAATATTACAAAGAATCCCACCAACCTAGAATACAAGCTTGTTGATATCTTGACTATCTACTGTTGCATATTTTTTGTCGATCACTGTTGATCAGAGCGACTGTGATAGGCTATTGTATTTGAAAGTGGATAAGCTTCGATAGCTGCTGTCAACCATAATAGTTGCATCTGCATACAGAAAACATGCAAAATATCAACAAATCAACATAAAAATATGGAGTCCCTATCGTGATCGCCATCTGTACGATCCTAAAAATCATACACCTAATCTATTTGCATCATCATATTAAGCACAAAACCATGAAAGCATGAAAGACAATGAATTAAAAAAACATGAGATCTCTTTTCATTAATTCATATTGAAATCCAGTTACAAATAGGTCCCTCTTAGGGATACCAAATGCTTGATACAATGATTACAAATGATGAAAGCCCCTGAATGAGGATGGTGTACTCTGCAAGCTTCTTAGATTCAACACAAATTTTTTCAAGGGTTTATAGATGCCTTCTTCTCACTTGCTTAGAGGGATATGATGCCAAAGATAATTTGAATTAGTCCAAGAACCTGTGATCTGCACTTAGAAAACAACATAAAATTATTAGTAGTATATGAGGCCTCTCATGGTGAAGCTCTTTCTGAATATTTGCATAAAATATGATATGAAAGTGTGACAAAAGCATAAAGGTGCATAGATAAGCAAAGATGCATAAGTAACTAGGAAATCACCATGCAAATGCAATAGGAAAGATAGATTTATGTTAATCTAAGATGATAAAGAAGAAGCAATAAGAAATCTATGCTAAAAACTTAAGAAATAGTGACTCAAACCCTAGCCTCTATTGCTCAGGACGACCATGCCTATAGGCCACTATCGACGATAGAAACCACAAACTGTGATGTTTTACCTCCAAAACTATGGGTTACGACACTCAATCATTCATCCTAATTGATGTTCAAGGGTCGCCTTCATGTGTAGAGATGGATTGGTGGTGAAAATCATGGGGATTCATGTAATATTGGTGTAGATTTGTGAAAGATGCTTCTTAGTCCTTTGTAAGCTCCATGGATGGTTGTAGGCTTAGAAATATGTGATCAGGCAACGCTTCGACTCTCCTCAAGGGTTGTCAACTTGCTACTCACTCGAACAGGACTTTGTTGCATAAAAATTTGGATCTAGGGGCTCTATACTTGTTTCTGGGAGGGTGCATATGTAGGCATCCCAAATTCTAGATCTTGGCTTCTTGGAGAAGCCAAGATCCATATTTGCATGAAACTAGTCATTGGGGAGAAAGACCCAGTTCTAGACTTGCATGGAAGTGGCAGTTAAGATGAACTCTAGGAGATCCATGCCAAAAACCATTTGAATTCAATGTAAGTTCAGTCACCATGTGTGATTCAGGCTCGTATTCATGACCAATTTGTATTTCAGTTCTAGCCACTATCCACAGTAGCGGCTAGTTGTGGCCGATCTAAGATTTAGAAGCCTAGGTTGGTGGTTGCTCTAGTCAACAACAACCACACCTGAATTGGCCAGAACTATCCCTTGTGAGTGGTTAGGACCACTTATAGCTCTTGGAAAGGTCCAAGATCAGTCATATGGTCTTCAGATATGCTCATATGAGTAGTCTCCTAAATAATATGTATTTTAGGTGTCTACATCACTAAATAGAGTTCCATACCTCTATTTAATAAAAATAAAACATAATTCATTTAATTGCACTAAATAGAGTCCCGTACCACTAAATAATAAAAATAAAACATAATTTATTTAGTGAAGTCCCATACCTCTAAATAAGAAAAAAAAACATAATTCATTTACTTTCACTAAATAGAGTCCCATACCTCTAAATGATAAAAATAAAACATAATTCATTTACTTTTTTTTAATGAAAAACCTTATATTAATTAATATTAATCATACAAAAAGGGCAGATGGAATTAGCACATCCCACAAACCATAAAAGTCGCTACATGGAGGAAGTCACACCTCCCCAATAAAAGTAGAGTCCAAAATACATTACTACAGTCGTCGTGAGCAATCATTACACAAACATCCCAAGACATAATCATTAAACAAAGATCAAGGAACAAGACAAAATTTATCTTCCTCTTTGACACACTGCCAAATGCCATTCAAAGAGACTGGGGTAGTCCATCCTTCTTTTGCATAACCACCAACTAGAGTCCGTTGAGGAGGACACTAGCTGACTCAGCTTGAAATTTTTAGTAGAATACATGTTGCTTATAAGCTGCGATCTCTTCCACCTCTATGATAGCTTCTCCTTTCCCAAGAAAAGTGCTTGTTAGAATACATGTTATGCGTAACCTACGACCTCTACTACCTTTGATAGTCATAATTGAATAAAATCTATGCTTCAAGTATTGGGCTTTGGTCAATTTTTCATCAACACAATTTACATGAGGATTTGTTAGGATTCATAATATCCATGACATCCTCATAATCACCTAGAACTTGAAGTGAACTGAAGGAATTAGCACCTCCACTAAATTTACCCTCGCCCGAGGATATTTGGCGATGCTTGTCAAAGCTCAGGCCCAAGCTATCCCTTGAGGGGCTTCAAGAATGATGAAATTTAAAAGATTGTTCCTCTGTATCCGTGGAGTATGTGGGCACCATCGATGAAAAAGTTGGCATGGTAGTAGGATGAGCCTCCACAACAATCAAGGTCCAAAGAGAAGCTAAAAGCAGTTGAGTAACTACAGGGGTAGCCGGGGTAGCATTCGGGACCCCTATAACTTGCATTGTGGGTTGCATGTTAACAACAAATGGTGTGATGGCTTTAGAAGATTGCATAGAGCTAGTGGGGGCTTGCATAACTTGGATATCAATGGGCTTGGTCTGAGTAGACTGCATAGAGGTATTGGCCTGCTTAGAGTGCTTAGAAGCATGATTTTTCTAGGTAGTAATCATTTTCCAGTCACATTGGTATTCTTAGGCCTCGTTAGACTGAGCTATCGAGGTAGTCAAAGGGGGTTGGGTCTGTTTGAACTTCCACTCCATCAATGGGTAATCTTGAATCTTGTGAGCAACAGACTAGCAATGATAACAAGTATTCGATAAATTGATATAAATGATAGGTTACCTAATGGAGGTATCACCAATCTAGATATCTATGAAATACAATAGGTCTTTGGTAAGGTTGACTTTGAAACAAGCCTGCTTGGTTGGTCGAGCTAAGAAAAATTGTTTAGGCTCAAGACATACAAACTTACTCAGGTAAGAGGCGAGTATTTGCAAAAAATACCAAAAGGGGATAGGTAAATCTGGGAACTCAATCCACACAAGAACTTCCAACTTAGCTTGGTCACTGGTTGTGAAGTCATGAGTATAATATTGCAAAATTAACAGGAAATTTCTCACCGTCCAGGGACCTTTGGCTAACATTTTTTAATCTTGAGTAGGATCAGGAAAGCAAAAAAGGAAATAAACCTTAGTGATAACATTCTCAACTATCATACCATGCAAACCCTAAACTTGTTGCACCTAGGACTTAATGAGGGCATCATTGGGAATTTTACCCAGGGAGTACTTGACAAGGGTATGTGACTCAAAACAGTGGCAAGCATTATGAAACTCATGCAAGGGAATGTAAAAAACAAGGATAGTACTCTTACCTTGTGAAACACTTTTCAGATAAACTTTCTTGAGTGCTTCCTTGGTGCCATTGCTCTCCCCAGTAGATTCAATAGCAACTGAGCTAGACATTTATGAATGATGGTAGACCCAAACCCTAGCAGAGTAGTTTTTCCTCATCAAACCCTAGACATAATTCATTTACTTTTACTAAATAGAGTCTCATACCTCTAAGTAATATTAAAATATAATCTATTTAATTTCACTAAATAGATTCCTATACCTCTAAATAATAAAAATAAAACATAGTCTATTTACTTTCACGAAATAGAGTCCCATACCTCTAACTAATAAAATTAAAACATACATTATTTAATTTCACTAGACAGAGTCCCATACCTCTAAATAATAAAAATAAAACATAATTCATTTATTTTCACTAAATAGAGTCCCATACCTCTAAATAATAAAAATAAAACATAAATAATTTACTTTCACTGAATAGAGTCCCATACCTCTAAATAATAAAAACAAATCTTTCCTCTTACTTTAATTAATTCATTTTTTCCAATTAATTAAAATAATACTCTTTAATTAATTCATTTCAAAATAACTAAAGCAATACTCTTTAATTAATTCATTTCAAAATAACTAAAGCAATATTCTTATTCAAAGCCAAGAGGGTGGTCCCTTTGGCAACCTAAGAGTCTAACTGCACCAAGACAACGTGAAAGACCACACTACAAAAAAGGAATAACAGGGGTACACAACAGATGATGAATGCCCATAAAATTGGGTAGGAGTTAAGAGATACCACCTCACCGTTTGCCTATGTGGCACACATGAAGTTCACCAACCATGGCTCAAACATCATAAGAGTAGTTAACTAAGGAGAGAAAGTGATTTCTTAAACACAAATAAAAATAAATATTTCCTCTTACTTTAATTAATTTCTTTCTTTTTCCAATTAATTACAACAATAATATTTAATTAATTTATTTCAAAATAACTAAAGCAATACTCTTTAATAAATTTATTTCAAAATAACTAAAGCAATACTCTTCTTCAAAGCCAAGAGGGTGGTCTGTTTGATAACCTAATAGTATAACTCCAGGAAGATAATGCAGAAGATCACACTACAAAAAAGGCATAAGAGGGGTACACAATAGCTGATGAATGCCCACAAAGTCAAGCAGGAATTAAGAAAAACCACCTCACCATTTACCTACGTGACACACATAAAGTACACCAACCATAGCTCAACCCTCACAACAACATTCAACTAAGGAGAGAAAGTGATTTCTTAAACATAAAAGGATCTGGTAGGTGGGGATTCACTCTCCAGACTACGACAAAGGAGTTACAAATAGGTCTTAATGAAGGTTTCCTTACAGGGATTACCATGT
The DNA here is from genome assembly GCA_028583015.1 of Wollemia nobilis. Taxonomy (NCBI): domain Eukaryota; kingdom Viridiplantae; phylum Streptophyta; class Pinopsida; order Araucariales; family Araucariaceae; genus Wollemia; species Wollemia nobilis. Next base: position 1,631,615 of record JAQPPZ010016886.1, on the reverse strand, counting down.
CAAAGTCTAATGACCAAGATGCCTCACCAAATTATTGTCTGTGCCTAACACAAAACAATGGTTTACTAACCAACATGACATCATTGCTCGTATGGTCATCCAAGACTAATAAGGAACAACACCACTAAACATAGTCAACCCACGACTAGCAATGACAACACTGCTAAACACAGTCGACCCACGACTACTAACGATGATACTACCAAACACAATCAACCCATGACTAGCAATGACAACACTACCAAACACAATCGATCCACGACTAGCAATGACAACACTATCGAACATAGTTGGTCCACGACTAGCAATGATGAAACTACCAAACATAGTCATCCCATGACTAGAAATGATAACACTATCAAATACAATTAGCCCATGACTAGCAACAAATAACACCCTACATTGAGTCACTGTTAGAAGAACATAGCTCTCTCGCACGTGGTTATAGTTAGTAGCAGAACCACCATTGAAAAGGAGAAGGTTTAAATTCCCCAACAATATCACTACAAATGCCTAAGGAGTTTGAAACAAACATGATATGGAGAGGAATAGCAAAGTTTATTTTAACATGGTGTGTACGGATATCCAATAATCATGGTTTCACAATAGGGTTAAGAAGTTACTCCCAAACAAACAACCAACAACTTGCTTGCTTAAACTTATTAACAACAAGGATTTAAGTTTATCCAACCAACCTAAAATATTTCAAGAATAGCTAAGTTCTTTCCTTCTCGAGCATTGCCTTTGTTCGATGTTCACCTATGGATTCCAATCCTTCACTCTGAAATATTTTGAATATTTTCTTTTTCCATTGCTGAGCGAGGCAAATGAGACCATTAAGAACAACCCCTTCCTTTTACTCCCTTTCTATCCTTAAGGGATTGAGCTCTCCTTTCCATGGTTCTCCCCTATCTTCATCAATGCTCCTATCTATCGGTCTTAACTTCCATAAAATCCATCCAGCCACAAGGAGATATTTTCTCAATATTAAATATTTTAATTTTTGCTTAGCACACACTAAGCTCTCTTTTTTGAAGTCGACATGAAGCTCCCATTCCCTTCGATCAGTTTTTTCGCCGCCCAAAGGACTTTTAAATTTTTTAAAATTAAGATATTTAGTAGACTCTCATAAAACAATACCCGCCATTTAAGGAACCATATATATTTTTAAATAATAGATAATTCTCTTCCATATTAGAAGTTCGTTGTTTTATTAAAAGTACTATTATCATTTAAAATAGAACAACTTTTATTTTTAAATGAAATAAAATGACTAACATGAAGTTCCTTTATCATCTAAAATAGTCAACTACTATTTATAGAAGGAATTCATTTATAATTTAAAATAAAACAACTAATATTTATAAATGAATTTCCTTTTTTCATTTAAATTATCAACTATTATTTATAAATGAGATTCACTTATCATTTAAAATAAAACAACTAATATTTATAAATGGAATTCCTTATCATTTAAATTATCAACTATTATAAATGAAATTTATTTATCATTTAAAATAAAACAACAAATATTTATAAATAGTTATTTTCCATTTCTTCTCTTTTTCTTTTAACATAATAAAAAGTTTTCTCATCAAATACTATCATCATTCTATTCTTTTGAAAAATTCAAGCAAAACAAGTGCCTTTCCAAAACAACCAAGTTATGTATGTTTATTTTTCCAAACCATTGATGTAGATAGTGATGAAGTAAAAGATAATCAAACATATGCAATAGACAAAGAGGGAGTCTTTTTGTCAACCTAGTCACCTATCTTAGCTTAAGAATTTTTGATAGCTACTAGTCTATCAACTAAGGCTCAAGGTGTCTAGTGATTGACGATTATCCCTAACCGAATGCATATCTATATGAATATATCCATAAATGTTACGCCTAAGTTGCCTTAATCATCACTTCCCCAACCTCAAGTACCCCCTCTTTTGGTGGATGATTCTACTTCTTCCACCTACGAGTGTACTTGATCCTACATATTGGGCAATATGTCAGAAGTATCATGATATTATAAATCAACTAAACATCACATTAGTTGGTTCAATTGCTCAAACTAGGTATTAAAGCATCATTAATTAATACATTGTTTCTTTATATCAAAATATTTCCAGGGAGGGTTATGACAAGTTCTAGCATGAGGATATTCTTTGTGGTATCGCTAGGGCTATCAAAGATCTTGTAGCCTTCGATCTTGCAACTAAAGCCAAGTCTTGAATGGTTTATGCAAGAATGTGCGTAAATATCAACTTTGACTGAAAAATACCCTGTTCTATTAAGTTTCTTTTAGATTTTGGTAGTAGAATACAATCTATTGAGTACAAAATCAAGCCGATACTCTATTCTTAGTGCCCCTTCTTGACTAGGTTGGGGTAACACAAAGAGCCTGAGAAGGTTATTAATTCATATTTGACTAGCAAAGTGATGTTCTAGGGGAAGGCCCAACTCTTTGACAACTTAGCCCAAAAGAGGGCTCAAATTTCCTAGAAGAAGAACCAAAAGGAGGCCTAGCCTCTAAAAAAAAAATTAAAGTCCCAAGGCAATGAAAAGGCCTAGATGAAGATCTATATTGGTAAGGAAAGTAAGGAGAAGACCTAGTACAAAAAGATGGCCCTGTATAAGGGCCAATTTGACAAGGAGAAAGACCAATCTGAAACCCCAATCATTTTTGCCTTGGGCCCTATTTCCAAACTTGATAACGTCAGTAGTGACCTTGCACCCTCATGGATTGTGATTTTCTCTCTTTGAAAAAAAATCTAACGTGATGCAGGCTTAAATGAGGACCATTTGGATGGTTTTTTTGCTGATTTTCTTGGTTTTGTTTTTCTTCTTCCCAATACCTCATTTTTGGTGTTGGATGTGCAATTTTTTATTTTTCTTCTGGTGATTCTCCATTTGTGTATTTTTCTAGCAATTTCCCCTACATATAAAATGTTTCATTTTCCAATGATTTCCCAAGTGTGGGAAACAATTCCAAATTCAGCGGTTTTCCCTATGAGAAATAGTTCCAAATCCACTGATTTTTCCTACGTGGGAAACATTTTCAATTTAGATGGTTTCCCCTACATGGAAAAATATTCAAATTTAGTGGTTTCCCCTATGTAGGAAAATATATAAATTTAGTGGTTTCCCCTACACGGGAAACAACTTCAAATTTGGTGGTTTCCCTTGCATGAAAAACAAATTCAAATTCAATGGTTTCCCTTGCGTGGGAAACAGTTTCATTTTTGGTGGTTTCCCTTGAGAGGGAAACTTTTTCAAATTTAATGGTTTCCCTTATGCAAGAAACAACTTCAGTTTTTATTCATGCTAGGAGATGGTTCTCAAGAGATCGTCTCTTGGGTTACTTCTAGGAGACTATTTTTTTTACTCTTTGTAAAAGGGTTCGAGGACCCTTTGAAAATCCATTCTTTCTACCTATAAAAAAATAGAAGAAACCTAAGCTACTAACTTCTACTTATAATAAAAGTAAAAATTATAGCATAATGGACTCATTCCACTAGACTTCCATGATGCAAACATACATTAATACAACAAAAGTAATCTTTGGCTCTTCTTTGGGAGGTTTAAGGTTCAAACCATGACATGGGCGAGTGTGTGAGGAGGTGGGTGTGTGGTGACTGTGTGTTAAATTCCCTATTGATAAGCATAGTTCTAGCTCTTGGTGTTGGTCGTAGGGTTTCTTACACTAACCAAATAAAAAACTATCATATCTAACTCTTATCAAGTGGCATTATCTCAACTGATTAGATTCCTCAATATTTAAAGAGGAGACCAAGGTTCAAATATCGTCTAATAATGCATAAATAATATCCAATGTTTGTTGTAATATCACTATATGGTGATGATGTAATACGGGTAAGGTCTATTTTAATCCCATATAACCAATTGAAAAAAAAAAACTATATTATTTATAAAAGAATAATTTTTTAATCACTTATACACATTTATGAGCTCACACCATGTTAAAAAAACCACAAGGTAGAATAAATGTTATTTGGAGATAACTCCAAAATTTAAACCCTACATAATAATAAAAAAAAAACTGTAAATCTAACCAACTTCCCTACCTATTTAAAATATATATATCTATATATATCAAACACATAAAATGCATTGCAAAACATATAACAAACACGAATAAAATATATTCGAATGACATTCCATTTTTACACGGTACAGGTGGTACCATTTTACCCATGCAAATTAAACAAACGTCGATTCCCTCTAACATTGTATTAAAAGAATAAAGAAAAGCTACGCCTCCTCCTCGCAACCTTAGCCGCAACATGTGCGATTGGCGCTTCGCTTCTCCTATTTTTCTATGTTTAAGGCTTAGAGTTTGTTCCCACTACACACAAAGGGCGATTGCAGAGCTTTTCATCCACAGAGCACAATGGAAATTAAACATCCCAAGATATTTATATGTGCAATAATAGTTTTCGCTGGAATTATAGCAGCGACAGTATGGCTATTACTGGATTTATCTTTTCTACGCAACACCCGACAGAGTCCATCGCACTTGGAAGAAAACGAGGCACATACCTACACTCAAATTCAGGATGAAGAATACGAGCCACATGAGGCACATACCTACACTCAAATTCAGGATGAATATTGCCAGTCGCATGACTACACTCAAATTCTGGATCATTTCACATTCCTTCGCGAGGGATTTCAAATGTTTCAACAAAGATATTTTGTTAACAATAAATTCTGGGGCGGTCCTCAACATAATTATCCTATATTCGTCTATTTGGGCGGCGAAGCTGATATCGAAGATGAATTGGACTGTCTGATCGATAGCGGCGCCCAGTTCAAGGCGCTGCTTGTCTACATTGAGGTACTACTTTTATGTTTTTAATTGGAATTTTAGTAGAATTGAGTTTCCTGATTGGATATTGATCAATAGACATGTTTTTTTTTTGCCCTTTTAGCATCGCTATTATGGAAAGTCATTTCCATACATTTTTGGAGACAGACCAAAGGAAGTGACTGCATACGGCTATTTGACGTCTGAACAGGCATTGGCCGATTATGCCACTGTCATAACATATTTGAGAGCAATTTTGTCGGCACAGCATTGTCCAGTGATCGTGTTTGGTGCATCCTATGGCGGAAGTAAGTAATCTTAACGTGTTGCGCGTTGACAATGAATTATATTTTAAATATGACAGATGTTGAGGATATCGGATTCGAATATTATTTTTGTAATTGAATATATGAGATTTATATATTTAACATTTTGGTGTGGTATTTGATACTCTATATAAAATCAAGATTTCTACTCTTTAAGACTTGATGTGATGTGAGGGACATCATGAACTTTATTTCGATGAAAGTAAAGAATTGATTTCTTTTTAATTTCTAACAAAATGCAGTGTTAGCTGCCTACTTCCGTCTCAAGTATCCACACATTGCAATAGGAGCACTGGCGTCTTCTGCACCTGTTTTAGCCCTCGATACTGTTAACATGCCTTCACATGTTCTGGACAGTGCTAGTTCAAAAAATTTTAAAGTAAGCTTTATCAACCTCATGGATTAACATGATCTACTTTAAAGTAGGCTACCGGAATTTATTTGGTGCGTTTGTATGTGCATAGGATGCAAGCATGACATGCGCCAATACAATTAAAGAATCTTGGAGAGAACTTGAAAAAATTGGTTTACGACCTGAAGGTCTCAAAAGTTTAAGTGAAAAATTCAATACGTGCAGGTAAGCTGATCGTAAAATATAAATATATCCTACACTTAAAAAGCCAGTTTCTTGGACTTCATTCACCCTCTCTCTCCCCTTTTCTGGCTTGTTAGTGAGCTAAGGTCGATATATCATTTGGAGAAACGGCTGATTTCGATGTATGAGGATGCATCGTTCGAAAGATTTCAGGATGTGACAGCGGTAAATGGTTGAATGCTTTTTGACATTTTGCTTGTTTTTGTTTTACAAAGCTATGTCATTGGTAAATCAAATTTCGATTTTTGAGAATATATTTATTTATTTGTTTGGTTGATTGTGAATCTTTGAGATTTAAACCAATGAATGAGTAATTCATGTAAAGTTGCACTTACATTGTGTGTCAGATATGCAAGGAGATTGATGGTGCCCCGGAAGGGGCGGATATTATCACAAGAATAGCTGCAGGAGCGAGATATGTCTCTAAAGATAAGTGCCTAAAGATTTATAGTAGTGGTACTGGTGATTCTCAATCTAGTTTTGAGTTGCTACTTTGGGATTGGCAGGTTGGTCTACGAATTTGAGTTGAGAATAATGTTGGTCCATTGAGCCGAGCACACGTTCGTGGAATTTATTGTAATGTACTGTCATGTGTTTTGCAGAAATGCACTGAAATTCCTATTAAAAATGAGCAATTGGAAAACGAAACAATATTTCCTTTACAGCCATACGATAGCAATCGTTACTGCGCGGACAAATTTGGTGTGCGACCAAAGCTGCATTGGTTCCTAACTGAGTTTGGGTTTGGTGAAGTAAGTGAGAAAATATAAGATGATTACAATCATATCGTTTTGGTTTCTTCACTTATATAAATGGCGTTGGCTGCTGCAGAATTTTAAAAGCGTTTTGAAACGCTCTGGGAGCAACATTATTTTCTCAAATGGCTTGCGGGATCCATATAGCAGGCAAAGGTGCACATGACTGAACTTTCATTATTTCTAATACTCTTGAATGCACTGTTTCTTCTATATGAACTTATTTAGTGGAAGTGAATTGCAGCGTGTTGGAGAACATATCTGAAAGCATAGTAGCCCTCGTGACTGAAGAGGGTAAGTGAAAAGTGTGGTAAAGGATCATAACTATTTTATTCCCATGAATATGTTGTTAATCCTAACTGTCCATTCTGGGCAATTTTAGGAAGCCATTGTGAAGATTTGGAACCTTGGGATCCAGAAGATCCAGAATGGCTTAAGGAGCAGAGATTTAAAGAGATGGAACTCATCCAAAAATGGATTGAAGAATATTACGAAGATTTACAACTACCCTTGATCGAACAACCTTTGGTCGAAAGCAACGAAACTATTACGTTCTGATTTATTAACGCTCTTTAATAGAATAAAGAAAGCCTGGTTAAATGTGTTTGATTTATAACAAGGATAATATTAACTAGACTTTCACGCACATTATTTGCAACAGAATCAAGAAATAAAAATATTCAATGTATCACTCGTTCTTATACAAAAAATATTCAATGTATCACTCGTTCTTATACAATTCAATTTAAACAAATAATAAATAATTAAAAATTTTCGTGAGTCTTCAAAAAGAAACCTCAAAATCAAACTATTATTTCCAGAAAAATGACGGAGCATATATTCTTACCGTCGTCTTCTATATATTACCTATTTGTAAGGATTTTCATACCCTTTTCTATATATTTCCTTCTCGTAAAAGTAGTGTTAAAGTTAAAAAAAAAAAAAACTAATAATTTGTATATATTATAAATATATTAGGTTTTAATTTAAAATATTGAAGAAAGTGAGTGGATTAAGTATGAGGTAGAGTAAATTTTATTAGGTAAAATGAAAGAACAGTAATATTTAAAAATTTTATATGGATAAATGGATGTTTTATATGAATGCATGGTAAAGTTTGCTACGTAAGGAGCAATAATATATTAAAAGTAATTATGGATGAGATGGAGATGGTTGAGTATGATATAATGGCTCTACAAAATAAAGGGTTAATACAATTACAGAAATTTAAAATTGGATCAAGTGGAAGTAAGAATTGAATTCAAATTACTCTATTTGTTTTCTAAGGGTTTTTTTTTTTTTTTCTTTATAAAAAATTTCCAATATAAATATTGTTGATAAAATAGTGGTTGGGTGGCCCATGATTTAGGGTGAGAGGTGTCCTTTCTTTTTTGGTGTGGACACATTAATTATATATATATATACACACACGTGTGTCTTGTTATGGATTTTTTAAATCATTTACCATAATCCATTAAGATTGAATCTCCATTAAGAGAATGAGATCAATAAATGGATTATAAAAATATTGTATTTTGATGTCATAATTTTTTATGAGATTGGATTGATGACAAGAGATTAATAAAAATGCTAAAGAAAAATGGTCTTGAGACAAACTTCAAGATGAAGAAAGGAAATCATACTATAATAGAAGATTAGATCAAGGATATTTCACTCTAAAGGAAGAGGTGAAAAAATCCTATCTATAATATCATATGGAAAAGACCATTATAGTTCATTCAAATCAACTATTAAAAGAAACAAAGAAGGATAACAAGGATGAAAAAGTACAGTGTACAAGTTAAAATTTAGAAGGAATTATAAGTGCAAAAGAATATGGAGGAAATATTAAAATCAAAGATAGAAAAATAATTCAAGTTTATTCTAGATAATTATGTTTATTTTTGTCATAGTAGTATAAAATCCTCTCTAAGTAATAGAAATGCAAATAGTGTAGAGGTTATCCCTTGCACTTTAGAGTTTCAAGAGTAGCACAATAAGAAAATGAGGATGAAGGAAAATCATAGCAATTTAGGACTTTTATGGAAATATAACAAGGTAATTGCTATGGAGGGGAGTCCTTGTACTTTAGGGTTAGTGCAACATAAAGAAAGTGCTTTTGAGATTGTACAACAATAAAAACCTATAGATGAAAGGTCTCTATAAGAAATGTGATAAAATTCAAGAGATTAATGAGTGGAAAAAAAGAGAAAGACCCAAGAAAAAAAAGAAAAAAAAAAAGAGAAAAATAAACTCAAAGGGATATTGATATGAGAAAAAAAAAGCAAATATCACAAGTGTTAACAAAAAATGGTGCTAAACCCACAACTAAACAGTGATGACAAAAATGACATATTGGAATATTAGGGACATGAATAAGACCCCTAAAAAATGAATTAGAAAATTAATATGTTTGAAACTACATATTTATAGATATGGAAACTAGGTACAAATATTTTAGCCATTTTTAGTGTTGATTTTTATTTTGATAAAATTTAACATTTATAATAAAATTGGATGAGTGATATTTTGGATCTTAACATAAATGATCAAGGTGTTAATTGCAAAATAAAAAACATAACAATTTTAGGAAGATGACAAATATATTTTATAAAAATAAAAATGAAGAACATCATATGCATGAGTGTGGTCTGTCGGCAAGGATGCCACTTGCATTATGGATGATGTGACCCAGGTTCAATCCCCATGGTGGATGTGTATAAGAAGTATTACTCCAAAAAAATCAAGAATATTTTTGTTTAAAAAAGGTAAATTGGGTATGAAGAATGTAATGTTTTGTTATTTTAATGAGAGTGGCCCTAATTTTTAATATGATCATGAAATCTTTGTGAAGTGGAGAGTTTATTTTCTTTGAAACTAATAGAGTTTCTCATGGTTTCAGGTTTCATGTCTTCTTATAAATTTTTAATTAAATAATTGATAATATTTTATATATATATATATATATATATATATATATATATATATATATATATATATATATATATATATATATATATATATATATATAAGTTTGAGTGGTCTAATGGTGGTCTAAAGTTCAAATATTATGAGAAGTAGGATTGTACACCATAATCCACTCAAGTGGTGGTCTAAAGTTCAAATATTATGAGAAGTAGGATTGTACACCATAATTATGTAATAAAAGTATGGTTATATATCCATATATTAAAGATCCTACATAACCTTGTAGACATTAATAACTATTTCAAAGTACAACCTTGTTGGCCTAATGATGGAGATTTTAAAACTTTGAATGGAGGTCCCCTGTGAGCTAGAGTTGTATACCATGCATTAATAACTAGATTATGGTCAGAGACAACAATAAATTGAGCAAAAAAAATCTTCTAACATAATAGTATCATATGACCTATGACCCTGTGATCTTACAGACATTAAAAACTACTTTATCCTTTTATCCTTTGCATAACTTATTACTCTCTATTATTAATCATTTTTATAGTATATATGTCTATCAAACCTATAGATTATCAATATTTATTATATTTTGAAAAGAGTAAAATATGAAAACATTCAACTCACTTCAATAAAATAATTAGTAAATTAAAATATTAAACATTAAATAAAATATTTAGTAATACAATAAAATACCTATAAAAATTACTTTATCCTTTTAGATAATTAGTTATTTATTATTATTAAATTTTTATAGTATAAATGTTTATGTGACCTATAGCTTATATTTGTTATAATTTCATAAAAGTAAATTTTTGAATTGCTCAATTGACATCATTTCAATGAAATTGTTATTATAAGAAAATAAACTTAAAATTTAAATATTAAATTTAATTATTTAAACAAGGAAATATCACAATGGAGGACACATGATGTGGTATAAATTAATGTTCTATGAGTCCTACATTTCTTCTCCGTGACCATACATGAAAAAAAGTTCAAAGGTTAAAACCCCACTCAATATAAGGCAACCAAAATTCCTCGTAAACGTCTGTATAAAATTATTGAAAAAAAATAAAATACAATATCCTTTAGATTTTTAAATGAAAAAAGGTCCCAAGTTTTAAAAAATCAAGCTGACTATAATGATAAGGGTTTTGACCTCTCCATGAGAGGTCCAAGGTTCAAACCTGTAGACTTATTGAAAAAATACAATGCAACATGGTTTAGATTTTTAAATGAGAAAAAGTCCCAAGTTTCAAACCCATTAACTTAGTTTCCTTGTATATTCATTATATTATTAAGTAGAATCAATAATTATGTTACAATACCTTTCTTTAATTAAACCTAATTAAAGGTTGTCCCAAGTCTCAAACCTATTAACTTAGTTTCCTCGTATATTCATTATAGTATTAAGTAGAATCAATAATTATGTTACAATATTTTTTTTAATTAAACTTAATTGAAGGTTGTAATCAAAAGATTACACCAATATCTCATTGTTAAATCTAGCTTACTATAGTGGTAAGGGTTTTGACCTCTCCATGAGAGGTCCAAGGTTCAAACTCATAAGCTTACTAGAATGATAAGGGTTTTAGCCTCTCTATAAGAAGTCTGAGGTTTAAACATCACTTATTATAAAGGAACCAAAATTTCTCAATGTAAAATTATAAAAAATAAATAAAATGCAACATCCTTTAGACTTTTAAATGAGAAAAGGCCCCAAGTTTCATACCCATTACCTTAGTTTCCTCGTATATTCATTATATTATTAAGTAAAATCAATACTAATGTTACGATTCTTTTCCTTAATTAAAGGAAATAAAAGGTTTTGATCAAAAGAGATAATCATTAATAAAAAGCTAATTAAATTTTTGATCAAAAGAAATAATCATTAATAAGTAAAATCAATACTTTCAAACGTCACTTATTATAAGGAACCAGAATTTCTCATAAAAACTATGTAAAATTATAAAAAATAAATAAAATGCAACATCCTTTAGACTTTTAAATGAGAAAAGACCCCAAGTTTCATACCCATTACCTTAGTTTCCTCGTATATTCATTATATTATTAAGTAAAATCAATACTTATGTTACAATTATTTTCCTTAATTAAAGGTAATAAAAGGTTTTGATCAAAAGAGATAATCATTAATAAGTAAAATTAATACTTATGTTACGATCCCTTTCATTAATTAAAGCTAATTAAAGGTTGTGATTAAAAGAGATCCCAAGTTTCTATTCCTTTCCTTAATTAAAGCTAGTTAAAGGTTGTGATAAAAAGAGATCCCAAGTTTCATACCCACTATCTTGTTTCCTCTCATATTCATTATATTATTAAGTAGAATCAATACTTATGTAACTATACCTTTCCTTAATTAAAGCTAATTGAAGGTTGTGATCAAAATATTATACCATGGTGTTCAAGGGGACAATGTAATGGTTTGGGCTTTAGCTCTTCTTCAGGAGATCCAGGGTTCAAAATACGGTATAGGTGAGTGTATGAGGGAGTGGGTGTGTGGTGGTTGTGTGTTAAATTTCCTATTGATAAACATAGCTCTCGGTTTTAGGAGGGGTCATGGTTGAGGGAGCTGCTGTGATCATTTCACAAGATACCCCAAAATTAGAGACCCACTTGAATATTGAAAATTTTATTTTTTTATCATTTGTGAGTTTGTTGGTTGAGAAGTTGTGATATCCTTGATTAATGATGATTTCATTAAATTATATTCATTTTGGGTTGTTTACATATTTGTTTGAAATTAATTTTACAATATTATAAATATAAAGGCTTAAATATTATGATTGGAACATTTTGAAAATCAAATATTTTAATGCTTAACAAGTAATTCTTTATTATAGTTTTGATATTTAACTTTAAAATATTTCATTTCAGAACATGTAAATTCAATAAATATCAAAATGTTTTTATATCAAAACAATTTCAAAACAATATCAATTTAAATAATTTCAAAACATTTCAATTTTGAATCTTTTAATAAATGTTGGTTTTATTTCTTTTACATGGTCATCAAGGTGAGGGTCGACACGATTTAGGAAATGAATGGAGGGAGGTCAAATTGACTCAGTGTCTAGCATATTTTTTGATATCAAGAGTATTGATAGGATTTAGTCATATTGGGCAGACGTCGTTGGAGAGGACTTATGGCATATTTTCATCATGATCCTATAAAATGATAGTTTGGGTGATCTAACAAATATGACTAGTAGAACAATCACATACGGCGAAGGACCACATAAAATGTAGTTGTGACCTGATTCTCGAGGTTAAGCAGTGATAATATTGTGGTAACTAGGCACGATGACTCTTTCTGGCCCAATATTTTTGGATTGAAAATAAAATATTTTAACCCATTGTTTCCTGCTGAAATATTTGGTATTAATGATTATTTCTTCTGTGACATCAATGACAACTTTGAATTAGGGACTCAAAATTTCCAATAGATCAACTATACAGACTTAGACCTAAAAATCATAATCAAAGATCACAAATGAGTCAGGTTATTATACGAGATAAAATTGATAGTTTAGATGTCACAACTACCTTAGATGTTGATAATGGGGTGCAGGTTTTAGATTCAATACCCATCAATAATTATTGTGATAATTAAGTTAACCAAAATATAGAAATTGGCTTAGATCCATTATTCACAAAGGAGGATTGGAATAATCTTATAAAAAAAAATACATAAATTGATCCTACTGAAGAAATCCTTGTCCCACCAAAGGATGAATCCAAGGAAGATGAATTATTTAAAATTGAGGAAGATGAATCTGAGAAAGATGAATTTTTTGAAATTGAGGAAGATGAATCTGAAAATGAATCCAAATATGGTATGAAAGGAAATATGGAATTTCACCAAGTGTTTCAGAAATATAATGATTTTCTTATTCAAGACAATGAAGAAGAATCATTCACTTATTTCATAATTTTCAAAGAATATTTTATCTGTAGACACCAAAACAACACCAATCCGATTATGTGACTGCAAAAACTGATCGCTTTGACATGCACAGCCCCCAGGGCAGCCCTCAGAGGTTAAACAGTGGTCCTAACCACTTTCATAGCAATTTTGTAAGGTCAAAAGGCAATTTGGCACATTCAGGCACTTTGCTCAGTATTCGTCTCACCTAGGGACGAATTCTAACTAGGATTTGTCTCACCCAGGGACGAATTCTAAATTCATCTTTGGTCAGGACGAATTCCAAGTTTAACTGGCAAAAAGAAGAATGTCGCCAAGTGGCAGCCGAGGACAGTCAATTATTGCCTCCTACCGTGCATGTGCGTGTAGGTGGGTAGATTGGCAGTTAGAGGACTATCACAAAGGCAGTCATGGAAGCCCAAGTTAGGGAGGAGTATCCTCCCTCTTGGGAAGGCATGGCCGCCACATGGCATCCCTGCATGCCCCTCCAAAGAGACCCCCTGGGTCTATAAAATGGTGGACTTTCCCACCCAAAAAAGAAAAAAGGGGGGAGGCATTTTCAAGCAATGAAGTGCTACCTAATTGAACACCCCATTACACCCTTTTTGATTCACCTTCTCACATCCTTAATATCTTTTGCAAGAGAGGTTATTGGGTGGCTTTTGGAAGTGTGGATCTGGACCTAAACCCAACATTCGACCACCTTAATCCACCAATTTTCCGACACCACATTCCAAGAGATTTTGGGCCCTTCCCTAGTGGATTGGCACCGAAATCAAGTTCCAACGGGGGGCGGCCCGCTTGGGCACCCCGCACCTTTTTGTTAGTTTCATTTTAATCTATTCGGTTATTATTTGTTTATCCTACATTACACTCTATGTTGTTTAGATAGTTCACAATCTTGATTTCAGAAGACGTTTATCAAATATTATCATGCTTTTGTCGCTTTAGTTGTCCCACTAACTTGCAGGTAACAACATCAAAATTCTCGATGATGGAGGTCAAATTGGGAGAACCGACCATCTGGGTCATCCCAAAATGGCCCAAATTACTTAACCCCTCTATTTGCAGGTGTTTTGGAGATCCCGAGGTGTGACATTGGAGCGGCATCAACTCGACGTCTTAACATAGTCGAATTCGTCCTACCCGAGGATGAATTACAACAGAATTCGTCCTAACCAGGGACGAATTCTAGTTGAACATAGATTGGCCGACTGTTTCAATGGCAGTGGCCCTTTGGTAATGTTTTCTGCTCTCTGTCAAGTTTGCAGGTGATTTAGATTCATTTTATTCATTGATTCAGCTAACCTTTTACATGCATCTTTTATTAATTTCAAGGAACAAACTTTTCCTATTTGCAGCAGGTGCTACTAACTCTTTTTGTTTTTTCTTTGAATGCAAGAGGAGCAGCAAAGATCGAAGACCCATCAACACCAGTGGCGGCAATGCTTTGGCCCGCCCATTTTGCATGTGAGAAAGCGGAAAGAAGATCACTATTCACTTTTGTAATGGAAACATGCTAACTCTCCTAGACCCTAAAAATGGAGGAGATGTATTGTAACCGAGTTGGAATCACATTAATAAAAAGGGCTGTGCTCCTGCTTTCTCATTTTATGTTTGGTTTTGATTCGATTATATTCGCTTTATTTCGTGCATCGAGCTAGTTAGTTTACATTGCAGCAATTAGTGTTTCTTTTTATTTCTAGAATCTCGTGCTTTCATTATCTCAGTTGATGTGCAGGAAACTAAAAGCTTTGTCTCACTTAGAGATTCTACAATGTTCATACAACAAGAAATAAGTAGGTCTTCACCTCAGGAGATTAATGAAGGTGAATTTGAAAAGGAATCTATAGATATATCTGAAGATTGCATAGAAGATATGGTTGAATCTCACCCTTTAGCTATAGAAGATAACTATTATAATGGTTGGGGAAGATATGAGAAATGTGTTTCTTTTATACCTTCTGATAAAATTGTTTCTTCATCTTATATGCAGGACACTAAAGTTGATATCTTACATGAAGAACCTACAATTCTTGTACAACCAAAATATCATATGTTGTTTGAAGACATGATAGGATATCACCCTTCGATTTTAGAAGAGAATTATTATAATGGTTGGGGTATGTATGGTAAATCATTATTTTCTCATACTTCTACTAATGAAATTTCTATTTCATTTGATATGCAAGATGCTAAAATTTCTACTTTAAATGAATATTTTACAATTTCAATTAAATTAAGAGATGACAAACTATTTTCATACATAGAAAATATTCCAAAGATTGATCATTTCAAATATGGATTTGTGGAATACCTTGCCGTAATAGGAAAGGAATAAATGGTAATATTTTCTTTTGATTCATCTATTTTAGATGAGGAAGAGGTAAAATCTTCTCTTTCATTCTCAAATATTGAAAATTTGGGTGCAAATTCCTATGATTATCATGAAGATTCAAATAAAGATTCACCATTGGTGGTTAACAAGGAATTAGAATTTTCTATTCAACCAAATGAAAATGTTGTTTTGCTTGATCAACAAGATGTATGGTTTGAAAAGGATGGGCATATGTTTAATTGGGTGCCTAATTTTGTTGTTTTTGAAAAATAGGTCATGGATGAAGATACATGGATACAAGATGATGATGAAGCCTTTGAAGAAAAAAAAAAAGATTACAATGGTTCACCAAGTATTAAAAAATGAAAGTGTACAAAAGGCAAAATTTCATCCTTTGTGTCCAAAAATTCAAGAATCACGTAAAAGTTTGTATAATCATTTATGGGATTCTGTTTTTATTTATGATGAGATACTATTAGATATTGATGAAGAAATAAAATGGATTCCTATTCTCACCATAAATAATATTGCATTTCTAAATAAAAAATAAGGTATGATTGAATTGTTGAACCAAATTCATAAACAACTAACAATTCAATATAGGATACAAAACTATAATGATTCTTATTTTATAAATAGCCTAGATTCTTGTAAATTTTTGCATGAATATGATTGACCTAAAAACATAGATAATGATTTTTCTTTAAAACTTTTAGAAGTAGCTTCTTATTTGAAAGAAATCCTATATGCTTGTGAAAATGAGAATTTAAGTCAGATTGATGAATCAAGATTTGAAATTCACACCGCATTGAATAAGCAAAAGATAATCAAAAATCATGTTTTCACTTTTAAGTTTAATGAATCAAATTGGTGGGATGAGAAAGGTAAAATGAAATTTGTTATATTGTTTGGCCTAATCTTCTTTTGGTTGGAGTTGTATAAGATTTGGCATGCATATAATAATATATGTCTTTTACAGTATGCCAATCATGTTTGGGATCCAAGGAAGTGATAGTATAATCTGGTATCATCTTGTACATAATGTATATTTTTGTAAATAGTTTTTTGAGTTTTTGTACATAACTTTTTGTTTCATGAAATTTTGCTTTTTGTTTTCTTGTTAGTATTTTCAAGTTTAGGGAGCAAGTTCTTACTTGCTTATTAGTTTTGTTTTTATATAACTTGTGGTTTTGTGATTTTGTTAGTCATTGTTTGTGGTTTATTTTTCTTGTTACTTTTATGAATTTTTGGATGTGTTTCCATTTTGGTTTGCAATAAAATTGGCTTATGCCAAATTTTGAATTTCAATTCATGTTATCATTTTTGTTGTTTAAAGTTTTGGATGTTTTGGTGTTGTTTCTTGATTGAGGTAGTTGTGGTAGTTACAATAAACATTTGGTATTTTATTGGTACTTATTCTTGGGTCATTTAGGATAAAAGTTACCTATTTTGAAAACATCTAAAGTTTGAAGAAAAGAAAATGAGATGGTTAATATATATCCTCATGAATTTGAATCAAGACAGTAAAGTTTGAAACACTGAAATAATTTTGCAAATGCTCCACAAGTACTACACATATTAAAGGAATATTCCTTGAAACATTGAAGGATGAAGTTTTTTAGTTTTGCAAATTAAGGTGAAAATTAATATACTCAATTTAGCCTTATTTGATCTCTAACCCAAGTGGAAGGTGAATTTTGAAAAAGCAATATAAATCTTGAATAAAAACCCAACTATCCAAACTACCCAAACTGCCCCGGTGAATTAGAGAGGAGGGATGTTTTTCGCAGGATTGCCCAAACTATCAAACTTGTTTCGGCATATATCACTCATACAGACTCGGATTGAGCTGAAATTTTAAGGGTATATGCCAGAAAAACCCTAGAACGTCTCCAAAATTTTTCATATAATTTGGAGAAACACACATCCTAGCACATCCCTGTGTGAACGAGAGTTTTGGCAAGCGACTATGCGAGGGTTTCATCTAGGTTGAGTGCAATCAGCTCCAGAAGTTGATTTTTAGGGCCTTCGGGCCCTAACAACCAATAGTCTTGTGGTTAATGCTCAATATTTTAGTAGGAAATGTTGCAGGGGATCCAATATGGGTTAGAAATTTATCTTTCAATAGATCATACTATGAAATTGAGTGACAACGACTTCCAATTTGCTACACAAAAAAAAAGTGAAAACCATACCTTTCCACGACGTCTAGGGTAAGGATTAAAGAGATCACGAAATAAGTTTTAGGAAGTTGATCAAAAAATGGCTCATATCTCAAGTGAATCTAGTGCTAAGGTGCACCCACAAAATAATTCTACTATGAAAACCCTATCAAGGGTAAGAATTTTGAAGAATCAGCCCCAAAAATGAATTTTAGGGATGCCCTCCGTGGTGGAAAGCCTCATCCCAATGTTAATATCAATCTTAGGGCTTCCCATAAACCTCTAAGAATGCCTAAGATTGATCCCAAGAAAATGGAGTTAGGATGTATTAAAGCAGCTAATGGAACTCCTATTGTTAAGCTTGATATGGGTAACATTCAGACTAGCATTGAAGATTTGGAAAAAAGAGGACTAATTTGTCAATTCATGGGTTTTCGTTCGAGCCTATCTGCTTTCAAAGTTTGGGCTACAAAAAGCTGGAAAACTAAAGGTGAGTTACAAATCTCTATTTATCCAAATGGTTATTTTCTTGTTTTATCTGCTAATAATGAAGATAGAGAGAAAACTTTTCAAGGGGGTCCTTTGTTTTTTGGAAGGGCAAGGCTTTTCATGAAGCCCTAGCATACTAAATTTAAAGCCGAAGAAGAGATGCCTTCTATAGCTCTCGTGTGGGTTAGAATCTTTGGCATCCCTATTGAATTTTGGAGTCCTACTATTTTTTCTTCAATTGGAAACTCTTTAGGAACTTTTATGATGATTGCTGATTGTACTCAAAATTTTGAACATATTATTTATGCTCGGATTTGTGTTTTAATAGATTTTGACAAACCCCTACCTAAAAATATCACATTACAATTTGGGGAAGACACTTTGGAGCAAGTAGTGGAATATGAGAACATTCATTTTCATTGTAGAATTTTCCATGAATATGGTCATTTGGCCAGTGCTTGCCCAAATAAAATTCCTGATCAAAAGAAAGAAGATATAAAATTAGCAGGTTTCCAAATGCCTAAGAATAAGAACACTAAAAAAAATTAGTTATGAAGGATCAATCAAAGTCATCTGCTAATATGTTTGAAATCATTTCCATAAATGATGTCCCAAGTGAGGAAGAGGAAATAATGGAAACAAAAATATTAGAAACACAATTTAAATATGAAGGGAAGAACTCAGATATAAACCAACAAATCAAAGGTTTTCAACAAAAAAAAGGAAGAAAATTTACATAAGAAAAACAATCTTTTAAATGTCAAAACTTCAAATAATACAAGTCCCAATATAGAATCCGTTGAACACTCTAGTGAAATTTTGGTTGTGTACGAGCATTATTCAAGGTTAGAAGCCATCTCAGATTCAATTAGAATAAATCAAGAAACAAGGAAAAAAAGCTGAAGATGGATTCTAATCAAAAAGTAGGTCACAAGACCAATCAATATCATATGGTAAAAGAAGGTGAAAATCTTGTAGAGGAAGGTAAGATTAATGCCCTTCCCAATTGTTTTAGCCCTGGTATTAATGGAGATCATCAATTGGAATATTAGAGGACTCAAAGGGAGTCTTTCAAAACAAAATGAAATTAGAAATATGATTTAGATAAATCATCCACATCTTGTTTTCCTTCAAGAAACAAATATGTCAATGGAGGATATGGACTCAATTGCTAGTAAAATTTGGCCAGCTGGAAAAGTGGTTTCCCTCAGTTCCCAGGGGACTTCTAGTGGCATTGCTTATCTTTGGGACCCAAAACAGGTAGTTATTCACCATATGGTTGGCATTTGGGGTCTGTTGGCTATAGCTATTCAAAGTAGACATTTGAGCCAAATTATGCTCTACATTACTGTTTATGCTTTGACTGCTTTGGAGGAAAAAATAAGACAGTGGAAGGATATAACTCATATTATCTCTTATTTTATCGAATCTTGGATCTTGATAGGAGGAGATTTCAATACCATCCTCTCTCTGGATGAGAAGAGGGGGGGAAATAGAAATTTAGATAAAAGCACAGACCTCATGAGAGAATATATTGCAAACCTCCATCTTGTGGACATCCAACCAGATAATGGCCTTATGAGTTGATCTAACAGAAGGCAAGGCTTAGCTTGTATAATGGAGAGATTGGATAGGTTTTTGCTCTCTGAAAATTTCTTAATCCATGGTCACATTCCTAAAGTGAAGACTCTTAATAATGTTGGTTCGGATCATTGGCCAGTCATGGTGGAAATATGGAAAACCAATGTGAGTTTCTCTCCTTTTCATTTTCAATTAATGTGGCTTAGAGACATTTCCTTTAGATCTCGTGTGCAAAAATGGTGGAATGAAGGTAAACCTAGGCATGGGACTAAGATGTTCTATTTTGCCAAAATATCGTAATACATTAAATCCAAAATCAAGATTTGGAACTGGAAACAGTTTGGGGATGTTCATAAAAAAACATGAAGTTATTGCTCATATTGAAAATTTGAATAAGAAAGTCCATTTAGATGGCCTCATAGAGAAGAGAATTCCAGATGAAATTAAACTCACAACTTAGCTAGAGGAATGGAAAAAAATAGAAGAAATATTATGGAAGCAAAAATCTAGAATTCAATGGCTCAAAGAAGGAGATCGAAACACAAATTTCTTCCAAAAATCTCTTCTAGCTCGAAGATATCACAACTTTATTTCTTCCCTAAAATCAGATTCTGGAGATGTTGTTTATACTTGGGATGGCATGAACTCTATTGTTGTGGATTAATTTTCCAATATTTTTGTTGCTACTCCTCTTGACTCGGTTTCTCAACAAAATTTTATTCAAGCAATCCCTTCTCTTATCACTTTTGAGGAGAAATCTATTTTGACTGCTCCTATTACTATCAATGAGCTTCAATAGGTAGTTTTTAAAATGCAAAAGGGAAAACCCTAGGTCCTAATGGTTTTACCATTGAGTTCTACGAAGAGTTATGGGATATCCTTCATATTGATTTATTAGAGGTGGTGGAAGAAGCCAAGAAAGCCAATTAAATTTTTAAGGTTATCAATAAAAATTATATTACTCTTGTTCCAAAAGCTCAAGAGGTTGATCATATCTCAGATTTTAGACCTATTTCTTTATGTAATGTTCATCTCAAAATAATTACTAAAATCATGGAAGAAAGGTTGAAGCCTCTTTTGCATAAGATTATTTTCCCAGAGCAAGGGGGTTATATGGAAGGGCATCAAATAGAAGATGAGATAATTATTGCTCAATAAGCCATCCATTCCATGGATATGCAAAAATCACCTTCCATGTTAATTCGGTTAGACTTATCCAAAGCTTATGACAGAGTGGATTGGCACTTCCTTATCAAAGTTTTGAGGCAATTTGGCTTCTCTAAGGATTGGATGGATTGTATTATGGGATGTATCTCTTTAGTTTCCTACTTAGTTCTTATCAATGATAGGCCTTCTTAGTTGTTCCCAACTTCTAGAGGTATTAGGCAAGGTAACCCGCTATCCCCTTATTTATTCATCATTCTTGTTGAATGCTTGGGTAGGACTACAACCAAAAAGAGGGAAAACAAAACCCTTGAGGGAGTTACCATTGCTCATGGAGCTAGACCTATCTCTCATCTTCAATTTTTGGAATACTCTACTCTTTTAGGTAAAGCTAAAGTTAAGGAAGCTTCTAATATTAAGCAAATCATTAGTTGTTTTTCTAAGGCTATTGGGAAGTTGATCAAGGAAGACAAATCTAAAGTTATTTTATTTCATTACTCTGCTAGACAAGATTCCATGTTCTTGGATAAATTAAAATATAAGAAGACCTCCATTCCAATCACTTATTTAGGTATTCCCATAAATATTCAAAGGTAGAAAAATAAATATTGGAATTGGTTGTTGGAAAAATTCAAGAAGAAAATTGGAAAGTGGACCAACAGGTGGCTTTCTTCTAGGGGTAGAATCACCTTGGTAAAATCAGTCCTTCAAGCTAATATTATTTATGTATCTTCTGTGTTGAATATCCCAAAGGCTATTCTTTGAGAACTTGATCAAATCAGTCATCGCTTCATTTGGAAGTGGTACTAAGGAGAAAAGAAAATGGGCATTGGTGAAATGGGACACTTTGTCTTCCTAAGAATGAAGGGGGTTAGGCTTATAGTCTTCTATTAATAACAACAAATCTTTAGCTGCTAAATTATATTAGAGGATGTTGCATAACCCTAATGATCTTTACGTCAATAATCTCCATGCTAAATATATTGAGAACAAAAGTCCTGAAGACCTTGTTCGCTATCTACTTCCTACCACAGGTTCTCCCATTTTAGCAGTTCTTAAGATTGGTGAGAATTTGATAAAGAAAATTTTATTTTGGATCATTCATAATGGTCAATAGGTAAATTTTTGGATAGATTCTTGGGATGGTCACAAGCCTTTGATAACTTAGTTTCTTGATTGGAGGCCTTGGATGGAGGAGCTTCACCGAGCTAACTAGATAAAGGTGGCTAATTACTGTTGGTACCATACTGGTGATTCAAAGGTTGGTAGATATTAGATCCCTATTGAGGATTGGACTATTAAAATACCATAAAGGCAAAGACAAGATATCCAAGGCATCCTTCATATGAGATCTCTCTCTTGGTCCCATGAAAAATATTGTTTTGGATGGAACAACACTACTAAGGGTGAGTATTCAGTTGCTCAAGGTTATTTGACCTTATGCCATAATAATCCCAACCATTATTCTGACATATTTTCTCAATTGTGGGCTCAAAATCTCTAGCCTAAGGTGAGGTTCTTTAATTGGATTTTATTGCATCATAGGGTGCTTACTGGTGAGCAACTTATGACACATGGTTTTCATAGCCCTTTTAGATGTGAAATGTGTGAAGAGAATGTAGAAACTCTCAACCATATTTTTATTGAGTGTACTTTAGCCTCTGAGATATGGATGAGAATGGCCACTTTACTTGGCTTACAATGGTCCAATTTTTTTACTTTTGAACAGCTTTGGAGGGATTGGCCTAATCAAGAGGGTGTTGATCATTTTATTAGGTAGTTAGTTTGGATGGGTTCTACCATTCTTCTTTGGAATATTTGGAATGAAAGGAACAACCAAATTTTTAATCAAGATAGGAAGGATATTCAATATATTTGGCAAAATACCATAGCCAACTTAGTTGAATCAGTCCATCAACTCCTTAATCACCCCCAAAAATCCCACCAAAGATGGGATCAAGTGATGCAAATATTGAAGATTAAATATTCTAAGGGCAATCAACTTAAAGGGAATGTGAGTATTAGTAAGATGGATAGGAAAAAAAATTGACAACCTCCTCCTAAGGACTTTGGAAAAGTCAATAATTATGGAGCCTCTAGAGGGAACCCTGAAAAAGCCAGTGTGGGAGGAATTGGTAGAATTTTAGATGGCTCCCTGGTTTTCACTTTTGCTAAGAATTTGGTTATTCTTTCCAATAGCCTTGCTGATGGGTATGGTATCCTCAGAGGCCTTCAAGAGGCTACTAAGGTTGGATGGGAAAATATGTTAGTTGAGTCTTACTCTCAACTTATGATTAATCTTTTGAAGACTCCTAAGAATCATAAGGTTGATTGGAGAATAAAAATAATTATTGAGAAGATTCAATTAATCTAGATGGGATTTTTGAAAGTTGATTACAATCATGTGGTCATAGATCAAAACAAGAGTGATGATGCTTTAGCTAATTAGGATTTGGATAAAGGTGATCTTACTTGTTATGGCCACCCTCCTATATGGTGGGCTTCACAAAGTAGGGAAGCTATTTGGATGGCTCCAGTTCTGAAAGTACCTAGTTTCTTCTTGCTTTTTTTTGCTTCTCTTTGGTTCATTCAGGTTTTTTTAGTTCCCTAGCTCAAACTATTATTTCTTTTGTTTCCTCTATTGTTTCTTGCCTTTTTAGTCTTCTGGTCTAGATAGGTCATTGTTATGTTCATTTTTTATTTTATTTTTATTTTTAGTTTTTATTTTTAGTTTTTTATGGTGTGTGTGTTCTTTTGTTTTGTTTTGTTTTTGTGTTCTTTGTGTTGTTTTTTGTTGTTCTTGTGTTTTTGTTGTTTTGTGTTTTTTTTTTTAATGTTTTTTGTTATTATTCTTGTGTTTTTATCATTCTTGTTCTTGTGTTTCTCTTTGTTTGTGTTAATTCATATTTTTTTGTGAGAGTGTTTTCTATGTTTTTTGTTTTTGCTTATTTTCTGTTGTTGGTTATTTTTTATTTTTATTTTTATTTTATTTTTTTATTATTTTAGGTTTTGGTTGTGTTTATTTTTCATGTTTTTTTTGGGTTATGTCTTTGTAGTTTTCTGTTATTTTTGTCTTATTTGTGTTTTTTCTATGTGGTTCGTGTTGTGGTTTCTTTTATCTTATTGTGTGTGTGTTTGGTTGTGCTTTTATTTTTTACACACTCAAGGAGCATGTTTTTTATTTTATTTTATTATTTTTGTTGTTATTTACTTATTTTTAAATTGGTTTTGTGTGTTTGTTTGCTCCTTGAGTATGTCAAAGGTGGTAGGCCAGGTCCTAGTCCTAGGCATTTTTGGCGGAATGGATACCCCTGCCTCCTTGGGTCTTACCCAAAAGTGGCATTCTTTTGGGATGTTTTCCACAAATAAAAAAAATAAAATAAAACACAAGCAAAACAAATATAATGGAAAGTAAATTCAAATCAATCACTATAGTCTAGATAACCTTCATCGGGGCTATAGAAGTATGACATGTAGTGAAGCCATGTCTAGACTAAATTAGAGAGAGAGAGCAATATAAAAAATCCACTTAATACTTGGGAGATTAAAAAAACTTCTACTGGGGCTATAGACGTCTGGCTGGAAGTAGAGCAATGTTTTGAAGAGAGTAATGCATAGGTGCACTTCAAAGAGAAAATTTTTATAAGCCTAATTGCAAAATTGATAGTAAAAATCTGAATGGTGTTAGAGATATAAAATGAACCACATTGCACACACTAAGCAAATGCGAATAATTCCACTATTTCATGTTGAGTTTATCTATTCATATTCTTTGGATATTATTGATACTTATTTTTTTGATATTTTGGATTTTATTGTTTTCAAAGTTGGGTTCTTAAGTCTGAAATATTCAAGAATATTTCCCAGTATAGTCACCATTTATTGTGACCATTTCACAACGTACCCCAAAATTGGGGATCCACTTGAAAATTGAAAATTTTCTTTTTTTTATCATTTGTCAGTTTGTTGGTCAAGAAGTTGTGATGTCTTTAATGATTATTTCATCAAGTTATATTCATTTTGGGTTTTTTTACGTATTTATTTGAAATTGATTTTACAATATTATAAATATAAAGGCTTAAATTGTTATAATTGAAACATTTTGAAGATCAATTATTTTAATACTTAAGAAGCAATTCTTTATTATATTTTTGATATTTAACTTTAAAATGTTTCATTTTAGAACATGTTAATTTAATAAATATAAAAATATTTTATTTCAAAACAATTTCAAAACATGTCAATTTAAATAATTTTAAAACATTTCAATTTTTGAATCTTTTAATAAATGTTGGTTTTATTTGTTTTATAGGGTTATCAAGGTGAGGGTCAATGCGATTTAGGAAATGAATCAAGGAAGGTCAAATTGACTCAATGTCTAGCATGTAAATCGATGTCAAGAGTATTTATATGATTCAGTCATGTTAGGTAGGCATCATTGGAGAGGACTTATGGTGGATTTTCATCACGATCCTATAAATTGATAGTTTGGATGGCAAATGAGTGGATCATATGACATAGATTCCCAACAGAAAAATTGCGTACGATGAAGGACCATGTAAAATGTAGTTGTGACCTAATTCTTGAGGTTAAGCAGTGATAATATTGTGGTAACTAGATGTGATGAGATGATTAAATAATTTGAATGAATGCTAAAGCTTCTCAATGGATATTGTGTTGGGTGACTCCCTATGAAGACTGATGATTCACATTGCGCACGATGAATTACATGTAAAGATGAATATCCTAGAACAAAGACCATTGGATTTTTTTAGGCTCGATTGCTATCATGAAGATGCCATAAAGCCAATAAAGTGGCATCTATGTGTCGAAGGTTTAGTAAGGGTTGTGAAATGACATAAGAAAATATTATTTCCAGAGATTATCAATTTGGTTTTTCCTAAAATATAGCTTGGCTATAGATATTTTATATATAATTTGGTAATTTCTACGATAGAGGCAGATGGACATATCACGAGGATAATATGAGTTGAATTGTATAATATCTACATAGATGAATTCTCTCCACATAAGATGTAGTAAAAATAAGTGCAGTGTTTTTAATCTTTGAAAGGATTGATTAGTGCCTCACCAAAGAATGTTATTGGTCTCATAGCTATAAGATTGCCAGACATTGATATTTTCATCGAGTGAAGGGAATTTTATAGTGGATAAATTTTGGAGAAATAGCTACAATGTGATGAGATCGATAATACCACAACTAAATAGAAGTTTTTAAAACAAAAAATGGTAGCAATGAAACCCATTGACCTGGATTTGATGCTCAAGTCATGTTTTGGTTGTTGCACAACTAGCCCCAAAGCTTGGGGACCCACTTAAAACTTTTAGAAAATTGAACTAATGGGACATGATTGAGCAATTTGGTTCTCATTGTTGACCCAATTGTCCCATAATTTTGAATTTATTAAAAGAATAATAATGGGGTTATATTTTCTAGAAATTATAGTGATAGTTGGTTGCTTGATTTATTTCTACTTTGGCTAGTAAGATTGTTGTTATTTTTATTGCTCAAATATTTTGTTTTTTGTCCATTTGTTTAGTTGTGTTATTTATTGTTAATTTATTTTTAGCAATTTTTTGACAATTATTATTTTTATTTGTGGAAAACATCCCAAAAGGGATGCCACTTTCGGGTAAGACCCAAGGAGGCAGGGGTATCCATTCCACCAAAAATGCCTAGGACTTGGACCTAGCCTACCACCTTTGACATACTCAAGGAGCAAACAAACACACAAAACCAAATTAAAAAAAGTAAATAACAACAAAAATAATAAAATAAAATAAAAAACATGCTCCTTGTGTGTCAAAACCAAAAGCACAACCAAACACGCACAATAAGATAAAAGAAATCACAACACAAACCACATAGAAAAACACAAGAACCACATAACAAAACACAAACAAGACAAAAACAACAGCACACTACAAAGACATAACCCAAAAAAACATGAAAAATAAACACAACCAAAACCTAAAAAATAAAATAAAAATAAAAATAAAAATAAAAACAACCAACAACAGACAATAAAAAAAAATAAAAAACATAGAAAACACTCACACATAAAAAAATGAAATAACACAAACAAAGAGAAACCCAAGAACAAGAACGAAAAAAAACACAAGAACAATAACAAAAAACATAAAAAAAAAAAAAACAACAGAAACACAAGAACAACAAAAAACAACACAAAGAACACAAAAAAAAAACAAAACAAAAGAACCCACCCACCTTAAAA
This sequence comes from Wollemia nobilis, assembly GCA_028583015.1. Classification (NCBI taxonomy): domain Eukaryota; kingdom Viridiplantae; phylum Streptophyta; class Pinopsida; order Araucariales; family Araucariaceae; genus Wollemia; species Wollemia nobilis. Next base: position 1,604,242 of record JAQPPZ010016886.1, on the reverse strand, counting down.
AACTAAACAAAGAAGACAAAATAAAAAAAAATGAACAAAACAATGACCTATCTATACCAGAAGACTATTAATGCAAGAATCAACAGAGGAAACAAAATAAAGAATAGAATGATCTAGGGAACTAAAAAAACTAAATGAACCAAAGAGAAACCAAAAAAAAAAAACAAGAAGAAACTAGGTACCTTCAGAACTGGAGCCATCCAATGAAATGATAGAAAGAAGAGCTTCCCTAATTTGAGAAGCCCACCATATAGGAGGGTGGCCATAACAAGTAAGATCACCTTTGTCCAAAGCCCAATTAGCTAAAGCATCAACACTCTTGTTTTGATCTCTGACAACATGATTGTAATCAACTTTCAAAAATCCCATCTGGATTAACTGAATCTTCTCAATAATTCTTTTTATTTTCCAATCTACCTTATGATTCTTAAAAGGAGTCTTTAAGAGATTAATCATAAGTTGAGAGTTAGACTCAACTAACACCTTTTCCCATCCAAACTTAGTAGCCTCTAAGGATACCATACCCCTCAGCAAGGTTATTGGAAAGAATACCCAAATTCTCAGCAAAAGTAAAAACCAAGGAGCCATATGAAAGTCTACCAATTCCTCCCACACTGGATTTTCCAGGGTTCCCTCTAGAGGCTCCATCAGTATTGACTTTTACAAAATCCTTAGGAGGAGGTTCCCAATTTCTAGTCCTATCCATCTTACTAATACTCACATTCCCTTTAAGTTGGTTGCCCTTAGAAGGTTTAATATTCAATATTTGCATCACTTGATCCCATCTTTGGTGGGAGTTTTGGGGGTGATTAAGGAGTTGATGGACTGATTCAACTAAGTTGGATATGATATTTTGCCAAATATAGTGAATATCCTTCCTATCTTGATTAAAAATTTGGCTATTCTTTTCATTTCAAATATTCCAAAGAAGAATCGTAGAACCCATCCAAACTAACTGCCTAATAAAATGATCAACACCCTCTTGATTAGGCCAATCCCTCCAAAGTCGTTCAAAAGTGAAAAAATTGGACCACTTGTAAGCCAAGTAAAGTTGCCATTCTCCTCCATAGCTCGGAGGCTAAAGTACACTCAATAAAAATATGGTTGATATTTTCTACATTCTTTTCACACATTTCACATCTAAAAGGGCCATGAAAACCACGCTTCATAAGTTGCTCACCAGTAAGAACCCTACGATGCAATAAAATCCAGTTAAAGAACCTCACCTTAGGTCAGAGATTTAGAGCCCACAATTGAGAAAATATGTCAGAAGAATGGTTGGGATTATTATGGCATAAGGTCAAATAACCTTGAGCAACTGAATACTCACCCTTAGTAGTGTTGTTCCATCCAAAATAATATTTTTCATGGGAGCAAGAGAGGGATCTCATATGAAGGATGCCTTGGATATCTTGTCTTTGCCTTTCTAGGATTTGAATAGGCCAATCCTCAATAGGGATCCAATATCTACCAACCTTTGAATTACCAGTATGGTACCGAAAATAATTAGCCACCTTTATCCAATTAGCTTGATGAAGCTCCTCCATCCAAGGCCTCCAATTGGGAAACTGAGTTATCAAAGGCTTGTGACCATCCCAAGAATCTATCCAAAAATTTGCATGTTGACCATTATGAATGATCCAAAATAATTTTTTCTTTATCAAATCCTCACCAGTATTAAGAACTGCTAAAATGGGAGAACCTTTGGTAGGAAGTTGATAGCGAACAAGGTCTTTAGGACTTTTGTTCTCAGCATATTTAGCACGGAGATTATTGGCCCAAAGAGCATTGGGGTTATGCAACATCCTCCAATATAATTTAGCAGCTAAAGCTTTGTTGTTATTAATTGAAGACCGGAATCCTAACCCCCCTTCACTCTTAGGAAGACATAAAGTATCCCATTTCACCAAGGCCCATTTTATTTTCTCTTTAGTACCACTCCAAAGGAAACGATGATCGATTTGATCCAATTCTTGAAGAACAGCCTTTGGGATATTCAAAATGGAAGAAACATAAATAGGAATAGCTTGAAGGACTGATTTTACCAAGGTGATTCTACCCCCAGAGGAAAGCCACTTGTTGGTCCACTTTCCAATTTTCTTCTTGACTTTGTCCAACAACCAATTCTAATATTTATTTTTCTGCCTTTAAATATTTATGGGAATACCTAAATAAGTGATTGGAAGAGAGGTCTTATTATATCTTAATTTATCCAAGACCATGGATTCCTGTCTAGCAGAGCAGTGAAAGAAAATAACTTTAGATTTGTCTTCATTGATGAACCGCCCAATAGCCTTAGAAAAATAGCTAATGATTTGCTTAATATTAGAAGCTTCCTTAACTGTAGCTTTACCTAAAGGGGTAGAGTCATCCACAAATTGAAAATGAGAGATAGGTCTAGCTCCATGAGCAATGGTAACTCCCTCAAGAGTTTTGTTTTCCCTCTTTTTGGTTATAGTCCTACCCAAGCATTCAACAAGAATGATGAATAAATAAGGGGAAAGCGAGTCACCTTGCCTAATACCTCTAGAAGCTGGGAAAGACTGAGAAGGCCTACCATTGATAAGAACTAAGTAGAAAACTGAAGAGATACATCCCATAATCCAATCCATCCAATCCTTAGAGAAACAAAATTGCTTCAAAACTTTGATAAGGAAGTGCCAATCCACTTTGTCATAAGCTTTGGATAAGTCTAACTGGATGAACATAGAAGGAGAATTTTACATATCCATGGAATGGATGGCTTCCTGAGCAAGAACTATCTCATCTACTATTTGACATCCTTCCACATATCCCCCTTGCTCTAGGGAAATAATCTTATGCAAAAGAGGCTTCAACCTTTCTGCCATGATTTTAGTAATAATTTTGAGAAGAACATTACATAAAGCAATAGGTCTAAAAGCTGAGATATGATCAATCTCTTGAGCTTTTGGAACAAGAGTAATATAAGTTTTATTGATAACCTTCAAAATTTCTTTGGATTTATTGGCTTCTTCCACCACCTCTAATAAATCAACATGAAGGATATCCTAGAACTCTTGGTAGAACTCAATAGGAAAACCATCAGGAGCTGGGGTTTTCCCTTTTCACATTTTAAAAACTACTTGTTGAAGCTCATTGATAGTAACGAGAGCGAGTCAAAATAGAGTTCTCCTCAGAAGTGATAAGAGAAGGGATTTCTTGAAGAACATTTTGTTGTGAAGCTGAGTCAATAGGAGTAGCAGTAAAAATATTGTAAAAGTAATCAACAACAATAGAGTTCATGCCATCCCAAGTATAAACAACATCTCCAGAATCTAAATTTAAGGAAGAAATAAAGTTGTGATATCTTCGAGCTAGAAGATATTTGTGGAAGAAATTTGTGTTTCGATCTCCTTCTTTGAGCCATTTAATTCTAGATTTTTGCTTCCATAAGATTTCTTCTCTTTTTTCCCATTCCTCTAACTGAGTTGTGAGTTTAATTTCATCTCGCACTTCTCTTCTCTGTGAAGCCATCTAAATGGATTTTCTGATTCAAATTTTCAAGATGAGCAATAACTTCATGTTTTTTTTTTTATGAACATCCCCAAACTCTTTCCAGTTCCAAGTCTTGATTTTGGATTTAATGTATTGTAGTATTTTGGCAAAATAGAACATCTTAGTCCCATGCCTAGGTTTACCTTCCTTCCACCATTGTTGCACACGAGGTCTGAAGGAAATGTCTCTAAGCCACATTAATTGAAAACAAAAAGGAGAGAAACTCACATTGGTTTTCCACATTTCCACCATGATCGGCCAATGATCCGAACCAAGCATTATTAAGAGTCTTCACTTTAGGAATGTGACCATGGATTAAGAAATTTTTAGAGAGAAAAAACCTATCCAATCTCTCCATTATACAAGCTAAGCCTTGCCTTCTGTTAGACCAAGTCATAAGGCCATTATCTAGTTGGATATCCACAAGATGGAGGTTTGCAATATATTCACTCATGAGGTCAGTACTTTTGTCCAAATTTCTATTTCCCCCATTTTCTCATCCAGAGAGAGGATGGTATTGAAATCTCCTCCGATCAAGATCCAAGCTTTAGGAAAATGAGAGATAATATGAGTAATATCCTTCCACTGCCTTCTTTTTTCCTCCAAATAAGTCGAGGCATAAACAGTAATGCAGAGCATAATGTGGCTGGAATGTCTACTTTGAATAGCTATAGCCAACAAACCCCAAATGCCAACCATATGGTGAATAACTACCTCTTTTGGGTCCCAAAGACAAGCAATTCCTCCCGAAGTCCCTTGGGAACTGAGGGAAACCACTTTTCCAGCTAGCCAAATTTTATCGGCAATTAAGTCCATATCCTCCATTGACATCTTTGTTTCTTGAAGGAAAACAAGATGTGGATGATTTATCTGAATCATTCTTCTAATTTCATTTTGTTTTGAAAGACTCCCTTTGAGTCCTCTAATATTTCAAGTGATGATCTTCATTAATACCAGAGCTAAAAATATTGGGAAGGGCATTAATCTTACCTTCCTCTACAAGATTTTCACCTTCTTTTACCATATGATATTGATTGGTCTTGCGACCTACTTTTTGATTAGAATCCATCTTCAATTTTTTTTCCCTATTTCTTGACTTATTTCAATTGAATCCGAGATGACTTCTAACCTTGAAGAATGCTCATACACGCCTAAAATTTTACTAGATGGTTCAATGGAGTCTATATTGGGACTCGCATTATTTGAAGTTTTGACATTTGAAATATTGTTTTTCTTGTGTAAATTTTCTCCTTTTTTTCTCGTTGAAAACCTTTGATTTGTTGGTTTGTCTCTGAGTTATTTCCTTCATATTTAAATTGTGTTTCTAAGATTTTAGTTTCCATTATTTCCTCTTCCTTACTTGGGACATCATTTGTGGAAAGGATTTCAAACATATTAGCAAATGACTTTGATTGATCCTTCATTACTGGTTTTTTTTTAGTGTTCTTCTTATTAGGTATCTGGAAACCTGCTGAGTTTATATCTTCTTTCTTTTGATCAGGAATTTTATTTGGGCAAGCACTGGCCAAATGACCATATTCATGGCAAATTCTACAATGAAAAGGAATGTTCTCATAGTCCACTACTTGCTCCCAAGTATCTTCCCCAAATTGTAATGTGATTTTTTTAGGTAGGGGTTTGTCAAAATCCATTAAAACACAAATTTGAGCATAAATAATATGTTCAAAATTTTGAGTACAATCAGAAGTCATCATAAAAGTTCCTAAAGAGTTTCCAATTGAAGAAAAAATAGTAGGATTCCAAAATTCAATAGGGAGCCCAAAGAGTCTAACCCACACAGGAGCTATAGAAGGTATCTCTTCTTTGACTTTAAATTTAGTATGCCAAGGCTTCATGAAAAGCCCTACCCTTCCAAAAAACCAAGGACCCCCTTGAAATTTTTTCTCTCTATCTTCATTATTAGCAAATAAAACAAGAAAATAACCATTTGGATAAATAGAGATTTGTAACTCACCTTTAGGTTTCCAGCTTTTTGCAGCCCAGACTTTGAAAGCAGATAGACTCGGATGAAAACCCACGAACCGACAAATTAGTCCTCTTTTTTCCAAATCTTCAATTCCAGTCTGAATGTTACCCATATCAAGCTTAACAATAGGAGTTCCATCAGCTCCTTTAAGACATCCTGACTTCATTTTCCTGAGATCAATCTTAGGCATTCTTAGAGGTTTATGAGAAGCCCTAATATTGATATTAGCATTGGGCTGAGGCTATCCACCATGAAGGGCATCCCTAAAATTCATTTTTGGGACTGAGTCTTCAAAATTATTACCCTTGATAGGGGTTTTCATAGTAGAATTATTTTGTGGGTGCACCTTAGCACCAAATTCACTTGAGATATGAGCCATTTTTTGATCAACTGTTTGAAACTTATTTTGTCGTCTCTTTAGTCCTTGCCTTAGACGCCGTGGAAAGGTATGGTTTTCACTTTTCTTTTGTGTAGCAAATTGGAAGTCGTTGTCACTCAAGTTCACAGTATGATCTATTGAAAGACAAATTTCTAACCCATATTGTATCCCTTGCAACATTTCCTGCTAAAATATTGAGCATAAACCACAAAAAAAACTTTTTTTACAATTTTTATTGTCAATTTGTTACTGACAATTTTTATTGTTAATTTGTTGTTATCAATTTTTGGACGATTTTTGTTGTCAAATTGTTGTTGAGGATTTTATTGTTAATTTGTTTTTAGCAATTTTTTGATGTTTTTTATTGTCAATTTGTTTCTGATGATTTTTTTTTGATAATATTAATAACGAAGAGGGTTTTAAAGGGATCCCACAAACACTAAAATAAAAATGCCACCCAAGCAAGACAAACCAGAACTAGACCTCACCAGACAACATGAGATAGATAAAAAAAGACTGCTAAGACCAGACACCAAGGACACGTAAGAAGGGAGAACTAAGATAATTCTACCCTAACTTACCCATACCCTGAGCAATAGAAGTAGCAAGATGAGAGATATTTTCAAAAATATCCAACATTGATCTCAACAAACTCCATAATTTCCTTTGATTGATATCAATTAGCTTCAAATCATGAAATACTAAGAGTCTAATCTCCATAGAGATCACCAAGGCATAGATATCCTTGACCAATTTATCTCGATAAAAATCCTATGGAAGAAATTCACAATTAGGGAGGGTAGAAATAAGGGAGGAACCATCATCATTACCCATTTTTTCTATGTAGACATTTAGATTTACGTAAACCAATGCAAAAATCAGTAGGAGTGGATTTTAGGTTCACCTTCATAGGATCCTACTTGATCACTTTATGGGGAAAATCAAATTTAACAATGGGGCTAGCCAAGGGAGTAAAAAATCCCACATCGAAAGCATTTACCCACACTCCTTTAGCAGAAACCTGTATCTTTCTAGAGGCCTTCTCAAGACCTGATCCGAAGGTAAAAAAATAAATATCTTCACTACAGTCGAAGTCCATCTTCAAAAGCATATTAGAGCTACCACCAAAATAACCAGGAGAATCCGCCACCTTCTTAGTGCCTCCCAATAAATATCTTCACTACAATCGGAGTTCATATTCAAAACCATCTTAGAGCTACCACCAAAATAACTAGGAGAATCCGCCACCTTCTTAGTGCTTCCCACAATGGGACCTAAAGATTATACAAAAGACTTGAGAATTTCATTAGGATTTAAACCATATTCCAAAGTGACATGTTCAAACACCAACAACACAAGGTCTTGGTGTATGGAGGCTTGACCATGAACACCTTGCACATTCAAAAAATACTTCTTCATAGACTAGAAAAGAAATAGAAATATTCATGCAAGCTTTATGTCGTAGATGATTTAAAAATATAGCATGGAAACTTTTAATAATATCATAATAGGAATCAAGGGTTAAGTAGTCCATAATAACCCTAGAAACCCGATCCCAAGGAGGGGGTAGGGCTAAAGCACTAAAGCTATTTTGAATCCTAGGTAGATATTCCTCCTTGTCCAAGAAAAAAAATTGATCTCCTACAACAGGGAGTGTCTATCACGGTTGTGATAAGCATCGTCTAACACCAAACTAGTAGTCCTACTGATAAGATCCACCGTGACCTGAAACAACCAAGAGCTAATCCTGACCCATTCGTCTTTCCACGTGGTAACCATTCAATGCGTGAGCACCGGGCTATGGCCATGAAACTTTAGAATACACTCCAAGAGACCCCCTTCCATAGAATAACTTTAACTTCATCATCAAAGGATATGGACGTGAGCTCCAATCGAGGCTTACTAAAATTTTACTTAGATGAATAGATCTTCACCTTACCCATAATAAAAAGAAACCAAAATCTCCCACACATAAATAGGAGGGGAAAAACCCAAGCAATAGCACTCAAACAAACAAAAGAATTCAATGAAGAAAACCCCATGATAGAACAAGGTAAATGTACAAAGTCCTCACCCATGAAGTCAAAATTTGAACACCAAAATAGGACTTGGGAAGCATTGATAAGGGAAAACAAGGAATCCCAAGAATTGGCACAACAAAAAATAGGCCATCCTCATGAGAGAAATCATAAAACCATGCGTTAGATAGAAAAACAATCCCCATCACGAGAAAGGACAACATAGGTAACATGAACTTACTGCCAAGAAAACTGAGAAGACTCCCAAGAAATGGGGGAAAGAACCCAAAAAACACATAAGCAGGTTACAAAAAGCTATTATCATAAAGACCAGATATCACCAACACGAACACTCCTCCAATAGGTATTAAGATCAACGAAGACACTCTAGCCAAATTATTACCACAAAGGCACCTTCTCAGAGCAAAAAGGATAGCACTGAATATGGTCCCAACTCCCTCGAGGCCAGAAATTCAGAAACCAGCCAACAATTGAACAAAATCGAGATTACCTTCCCAAGGAGAAATATAAAGGCACAAAGGAAGAGACTTTCTGACACAAGAACATTTAGAGAATGTTTGAGAGACTGATGAAAATCTAAAAGGACCCACCACCCAAGCACACGAAGGAATTTTGGGAAGGGGAATTCAAAATTTAAAATTCAAACAAAAAATGGTGGAAAGGTCACCATGACAACTCAATAAACAAAAAATGGGCCAAGAAGGTCCAATAGGATGATGTAGAAACCAAAAATAAAGGCACTCCACCATAAAACTAGCTAAAAACAAAGGCCAACACCAACCAAAGGTAAGGAGACATAACGTAATTTCGGATCCCATATGACAAACATTAAGGCTTGTCCACATCAATAAGGCAATTGATCTCAAATGGAAAATCAGTACGTAAAATTTATAGACACTGACTAGATATACCTATATTTTCAAGGGTGTCAGTCATCACATTTCCTTCTCTAAACTCATGCTTGATGATCATTTCTTCCATGGACAATAAATGGGCTCTAGATTCATTAATTAAGTTAGAGATTCGCCATCCCAACCAACAATCTCCTTTGAGAATATTAATTATATTAAATGAATCCCCCTCAATAACTGCCCTGTGACCAAGATATTTAAGCATTTGAATTCCAAAAAAGGAAGCATGAGTTTCAGCAAAGTGGGATGATTGGACACCAATATCTTCCACAAAGGCCATAATAGCATTAGAAAACTAATCCTGAATAACTCTCCCAACATTGGCTTGGCCTGGATTGCCTTTCGATGTCCCATCAAAATTAATCTTAAACCATCCCAAAGGGGGCAAGGACCAGCGAATAGAAGCACGTAAGTTCGGAGTTGGTGGGGGTCTTAAATCTGGGTAGAAACCAAGAATTTTCTCAACATAAAAATCAAGGTGATCCCTAGGAACAGAGGGGAGCGAGTCCTTCATCGCCACTAGAACGTTCTCTCCCACCTTCCAAATAATTTTTTGACTTAAGTGAAACACGTCACCCTCCAAATTTTTAAACGCCCTCACATTCCGCTCCTTCCACACTCCCCAAAGGAGGTGGGGAAGCCAAAATTTCCAAAAACACTTAAGATGGGGGGAATAAAATGGTGACATCCATTGTTGAACAAGATCATAAATAGAATCTGGTAGCATCCATGCAAGCCCAACATGCTAAAGGTAAAAATTAAATATGTCCCAAAAAACTTTGCATTTGAGAAATAGGTGGGAGGAAGATTCCCAGTCTTTCTTACATATAAAACAATGATTTAGCAAATTGAACCCCCTCTTGTGCAAATTTTCTATCATGAGAACCTTATTCTGCATCGCCAGCCCAAAGAAAATACTTATTTTTGGAATAAATCAAATTTAATAGTGGGATCAATCGAGGGAGTGTACATACCCACTTCAGAGGCCTTACCCCACACTCCTTTAGTAGAAACATGTATCTTTCTAGACACCTTCTTAGGGCTTGTTCCAAAGGTAAATGAATAAATATATTCACTACAATAAGAGTCAGTCTTCAAATCCTCTTTAGAGCCACCACCAATAGGACCAGGAGAATCCACCACCAACTTAGCACCTCCCACCATGGGACTTGGAATATCTACAAAAATCCTAAGGATTTCATCAAAAATCAAACCATGTTCCATAGTGATGCGTTTTCGTTAAGCACATCATTAAATATCAAAGATATTATCAATACGGGGTGGTGTCCAAGGCTATCTACGATAGAAGGCTAGGGCGGAGTACAATTTAGGCATTTAGATTTTAAACATTTATTAGGTGAGATAGATTTGGTTTAGCCTTTTTGGTGTCACACTAAACCTAATCTGCAGAATGAAAACTTGTAGGAACTAAAAACTAATTCTAAGTTGCAAGAATTGAAATCTAACTACAATTGCAATAATTAGAATTGCTAAATTGAAAGTCTAATCTAATTTTGCAGAATTAAAATGATAGAATTTAAATTGCTGAATTTAAATGTTGTTGAAATGAAATCCTAAGTTACATTTGTAGAATTGAAACCTAGTTACTCTTACATAATTGAAATGATGTTTGTAAGTAAAAATTATGTTCAAACACCTGTCAATATCCTGCCACAAAAGGTTATCAAGCTTCTGCTACAATAATTGACAACAAAATGAAATATGCTACAAATGAAAAGTTGCTAAAAAAGAAAAGCAGGGAAAACATGGAAAGCAAAAGAAAAATGCTTAATATAATTTTTTAGCTGACACACACACAAATGCTGTACACAAACATAATAGAAAACATAAAGAACATTATACAAACTTAAAACAAGAAAAGTAAACTTGACAAGTAATCTGTTAATTTTGCTACATCAAAATTACAGATTAAAACCTGCCATAAAAATCCTCCTAGATTTGAAAGTGGGTCCATACTTCTTGATCTATAAGGAGGTGAAAAGCACTCCTCAAATAATTAAAACTTAGAATAGAAAATGATAAAATAACTACACTTTTATTGATGACAAAACATGCTAAAAACTGTTACAAAAAATTATTGTACAGTCCTAATTGCTGCTATTAAAAACTCTCCTCTATTCTAATTTCTAACTGGCTTAACCAATGAGGGAGCTGTGTTATTTATATAAATATTTACAACATATCCCATGCTCAAATCATCCTATATGCTACTTTACAGTGATTTGCCAATAATTATGGCTATAAAATAAATGTAAATCTGGACATTTTGTGTTGTAGTAGTAGTCATTGGCCCTTAGAAAACATCTTCAATGGTGGGAGTACGTGGGAGGAGTCTAAAAATATCTCACACATATTTCTTCACTTCAGAATATGCCATTTCTATCTTACAAACAAATTCCTAATATGTTGTAGTTATTTTTGGGTTTATCTTAGAAGAGGATCAAAATTGATCTTTTTCATGAATGGTGGCTTTGGATGGCAAGAATGGCAAAGTCAGATGGGAGATATTTTTCTTTAACCTTTTCAACCTTCTTTCCCTTTTTCCATCTTTAAAAATCAGTCAACAAGTCAAAAAATGCTTTATGTTCTCATTCCGAAGATAAGTGGCTCATTCCGAAGAGACTGTATTTCTCATTTTGAAGATGTCCGCTCATTCCGAAGAGACTGTATTTCTCATTCCAAAGATGTCTGCTCATTCCAAAGATCTTCAAAATGAACAACTGTGTGCTCTTCAAGTGATTTCATCTGCATTTCTCAGGTGGGTTAGCTCTTAGGATCATATTGCAATAGCCTTCATCTCTCTCCATGTGTGAATTCCATGCCTTGCCATTCATTGGTAGCTTGCTAGAATTTACATGGTAAATTACTGCATTTTTCAACTCTGCTGCACAATTGTAAAATATTGGTATTTCTTGCAAATTCAAACAAATTAGAACATTGAAAAATTATTCAAATATCAACATAAAGGAGTACATAAAGTTGCTACTGAATTTATACACTTCATTCAGCAAGTAACCATGCTAAAATAGTGCAATAGTGTTGCACAATTGTCCCTGCTATGTTAGACCCTGTTGTTGTCTATTTAGACCATGTTTAAATGCTTCTAAATAGGTCATATGTATTTTGTAGTCCTTCTGAAATCATTCCATCCATATCCCCATGCTTTTCTTGACAACTTCAAGGTGTTCCTATAAAGTGACAACTTGCTGATTTTATATGGCTATTTTTTTTAGATTTTCAGATTTATGACAATCCTAAAATTTTGGCTTCAATGCGGATTTGAAACACGTTGAAGGGCAAAAAAAAATTCAAAAACCATTGAGAAGTTAATGGATATCAGCATACCACATTTGGTTTATTGAAATGCATATTTTTACTTGCTACTTAATCAAGAAAAATCAGTCATAAAATGCTGAAAATAGTCAAAAACAGAGATATAGTATTCCTAACATAAAATCATGCAAACACTTAACAAATAGTATATTTTAGTCAACTATTTAGAAATTAACTTATCATATGATAGTCAAATATTGTGCAATAATGAGGTATTTTTGGGCCATCATCACCCCAACTTGAACTAATGCATGCCCTCATGCATCTTAGTAGGCCATAGTAATATGCAGGTTTTATTCTTGTGAAAAACATCCTTTGCTACCTGCTAATTGAGAAATTCCTTCTTGTTGCACTATATCAAGTATTTTACAATTGAGCACATGTATGACTCTTTTTCTGTCTTTCTACAAGTTTTAGTGTTGCAAGGTACCTCTTAAAGACTTGATATCATGTGATTCATCTTGCAATAGTATTATTGTGGAACCGTATTTGGCAGATGCACTACTATTGATGGAATTTTCTATTCTTAACAACATTTCAGCCTGAATGCTTATTTCTGTTGTTTGCACCTTTTGAACAAAATTGATAAAATTTTTTGGATTTGAAATGCTTGAAGGATGTACTTACCTGTGGTAGAGCCTTATGAACCTCAGTATTTGATGTACCCTACTCTTTTTGCTATTCTATAGCATTTTCAACAATTTTGGTATAGTTTTTGCTTATTACGAAGATATCCTGCTCATTCCAAAGATATGCCTATTCATTTCGAAGATATGTCTGTTCATTCCAAAGATGCATCAAAAAATGTAGAAATGACCTCCTATGCAAAATTTAGCTACAAATTCTATTGTGGGCCCATATCTAGAGTGTATAAGCCTTCCATAACATAAAAAATCCCTTCTTCATCCTTTTGTTTAGATGCTATTTTTTATTTTGTATGTTGTTGTTTTATTCTAGTAGTACTAAAATAGAACCTTTAGGTGCATTTTGTTGATTATCCTCCTTCAATTTATCAGATAATTGTGAGATATAAACTTGCAGTTCTTCTTCTAAAACTTGCCCTACAAATTGAAATAGAATTACTGCCATGTCTGTCCCAAAATCAAGTTTTGGCATAGTTTTGGAATTTCCATGCAATTAAGGGCATAAGGGGGTGTTTCTTGACATCTTGAACATGTTCCATTTTCAACTTACCAATATTATATGAATAGTTTATGCCAAATACCGATTATCATACAATAAATGATAAATGTTTACTATGAATTAAATGCAAGAAACACATACCTTACTATCTTGAAAATTGGTCATGCACCTTACAAGCTGCTTTTGATGATTATTAGCAGGCTATCTAAAAATATAAACATAACACATGTGCAATGTGAGATTTGTACAATGGTGGAACAATTATGGGTAGATCAAGAAAGGCAATGCATGCCAAAAAATCGGTTTTCATGCAAGCCAACTCAGTAGTGCCTCCAAGAAGGTTTTCACTACTGAATTATTCATTTTTTTTCATCATTTTATTATTATTATTTTTTTCATTTTTTTTTCATCTCTTTTTTTTTCATTTTTTTCATTAGAAGAGGCTGCCATTTTTGGTTTTCAACCAACTTCTATCCCATTTTTTTTTTAAGTGCTTCAATGAGAGAGAACATCTCTCACTCTTATTTGGATAAGACCAATCCTTATTCTGCAAAAACATGTTAATTGTTGTATGAAAACACCATCTCTTTCTGTTGAAACTTGCAACATTGATGTAACCTTCCTTTCTAAATGAGCAGTAAGAATCTTCTTACATCATAATTGCCACCTTATTGCTGGAAATGAAATATTAGCTCCATTGTTCCTCTTCCTTGCTGAAATTGATGCTTGTCCCCATGTATCCCTATTTTGTGGGACATGTCTTTATTGCAATTTTTTTTTTTTTTTTTTTTTTTCAATTTTTCTTGTCTTACTTGTACCCAAGAAGGAAGTTCACAAACAAGACTATTCTTCTTTTTGCTTTTATTATATTTTTTTCTTTTTCTTTTTGTCAAACTTTTTATCATCACTCTAAATTTGATATTGAAGAGAAATTCTCTTCCATTATGTGTACATCCAATGGAATCTCCTTCAAGAAATCCTCCTTAGTTAATGGTGTATGGTATACCCGAAGGCAATATCCATTCACCTCTAACATCCTCCATGAATTACAAATGGGAGAAAGAAGCACTACTCCATATCTGAAAACTTCTTCAATCAAGTTTTGTCAATGCCTCCTAGTCTACAAAATCTTGTCAATATATACTTGAAAAAATTAAATACCAATTCCCAAAAGATGTTAAGTGCTTACATCAAGATAAAATATTGATATACTCTTGTAATTCCATGTAAAGGGATTGAAATATTGTTTCAAACTAGCAAGAATTTTGCTTTTTGTTTAAAAGTCAGCCAACTAATAATGTTCAAGAATTTTCTTGGCTGCATTTCAATTTGTTTCATTCCTAGGAGGACAAAATTTACCCCTTTGTAATTTCTTACTAAGGAGTTCAATAGAAGTAAATTTTTTGTGTAGTTTTTGTAGTTTTTCTCCTTTATCCAAGGCTAATTTATGTGTGTTTGGACTAAAGGTTTTTTGTGTATCTCCATTGATTTTTGTCTCTTCAAGCTCATGTAAGTTCTTGTTTGAGCACAGTTGGATGTTGCTGCAATCAATAACATTTCCTGTAGTTTTTTTTTTTTTATACTAGATTTAGCTACATAGACAAGGGATGCCTATCCTATATTATTCATAATGATCATAGGTTGGGCTAAAAAAAAATACTTTTGGTTTGCACAATAAGACAAGAAGTGCACAACTTTAGCAGATCGACTACTTGTCAGGTAGGATCACCTCTAATGAGATCAACTATTTTCTATGTAGGCTAAGAATTGCTAGGTTGCGGTTTAGCATGGTAAAATCCTAACAATATTTAAGTAATAATGGAAAACTCTAGGATCACCGTTAAGTTGTAAACTCCTATTTTGATTATGCAAAAGTTTTTGTGATTTTTTTTAATAAATTCAGCTTACATAGACAGGGGTTGCCTGTCTTGTATTATTCATATTAGCCACAAGTTGGACTGAAGATGGTGGTTGATTTACTTGCCCTGTTTGTTGTTGTTGGGATCTCTCTTTGAGAAGAATTCAGACTAGGCAACATATTTTGCATCTCTAAGTAGTGAAAGTAAATGAAATTCATCAGTGATATTTCCCTATGAACAAATGTTATAGGTAGCTGATATGGCTATTTTGTTCAAGGGATAGTCTTGTATATCTACCATAATATCTTTCCCAACACCTAGTATAATTTTTTTATACTACCCTGATGATATGGATATAAAAATGGCAGTACTAGCAGATGGCTCTTCTAAATATTTTAAGAGATATTATGTTTCTTGATAATGAGGATGATGAATTATTTCAATTTTTATCAAGAATTTCAAACATAGGTAATTTAACCCCCAAGTGTGAAGATCACCTCCCTGTGGTTGCTTATTTTCTAAATGGATTGAAATACAACTATCAATAATTATTATTTATACCAACTATTACATTTAGATTTTACTCTGAATTTCATAACTTAGCACAATAATAATTATTTGACTGCTTTTACCCTCTAACAACACCATGATCCCTAGAAACGATGCCAAAATTATGCATTATCGTTAAGCACATCATTAAATCTCAAAGATCTTATCAATCCGGGGTGGTGTCCAAGGCTGTATACAATAGAAGGCTAGGGTAGAGTACAATTCAGGCATTCAAATTTCAAGCATTTATTAGGTGAGACAAATTTAGTTTAGCCTTTTTAGTGTCACACTAAACCTAATATGTAGAATGGAAACTTGTAGGAACTAAAAACTAATTCTAAGTTGCAAGAATTGAAATCTAACTACAATTGCAAGAATTAGAATTGCTAAATTGAAAGTCTAATTTACTTTTGCAAAATTAAAATAATAGAATTTAAATTGCTGAATTTAAATGTTGCTAAAATGAAATCCTAAGTTACATTTGTAGAATTGAAACTTAGTTACTCTTGCATAATTGAAATTATGTTTGTAAATGAAACTTATGTTCAAACACCTGTCAATATCCTGCCACAAAAGGTTATCAAGCTTTTGCTACAATAATTGACAGCAAAATGAAATATGCTACAAATGAAAAGTTGCTAAAAAAGAAAAGCAGGGAAAACATGGAAAGCAAAAGAAAAATGCTTAATATAATTTTTTAGCTGACACACACACAAATGCTGTACACAAACATAATAGAAAACATAAAGAACATTATACAAACTTAAAACAAGAAAAGTAAACTTGATAAGTAATCTGTTAATTTTTCTGCAGCAAAATTACAGATTAAAACCTGCCATAAAAATCATCCTTCTAGATTTGAAAGTCGGCCCATACTTTTTGATATAGAAGGAGGTGAAAAACAATCCTTAACTAATTAAAACTTGGAATAGAAAATGATAAAATAACTGCACTTTTATTGATGACAAAACATGTTGAAAACTATTACAGAAAATTACTATACAGTCCTAATTGCTGCTATTGAAAACTCTCCTCTATTCTAATTTCTAACTGGCTCAACCAAGGAGGGAGCTATGTTATTTATATAAATATTTACAACATATCTCATGCTCAAATAATCTTATGTGCTACTTTATAGTGATTTGCCAATAATTATGGATCTAAAATGAATATAAATTTGGACATTTTATGTTGTAGTAGTAGTCATTGGCCTTTAGAAAGCATTTTTAGAGGTGGGAGTACATGAGAGGAGTCTAAAAATATCTCACACATCTTTATCCACTTTAGAATATGCCATTTCTATCTTGAAAAAAAATTCCTATTATGTTGCAATTATTTCTAGGTTTATCCTAGAAGAGGATCAAAATTTATCTTTTCCATGAATGGTGGCTTTGGACGACAAGGACGACAAAGTCAGATGGGAGATATTTTCCTTTAACCTTTTCAACCTTCTTTCCATTTTTCCATTGTCAAAAATCAGTCAAAAAGTAAAAAAATGCTTTCTATTCTCATTTCGAATATAAGTGGCTCATTCCAAAGAGATTGTATTTCTCATTTCGAATATGTCCACTCATTTCGAAGAGACTGTATTTTTCATTCTGAAGATGTCTACTCATTTTGAAGATCTTCGAAATGAACAACTATGTGCTCTTCAAGTGATTTCATCTGCATTTATCAGGTGGGTTAGCTCTCAGGATCAAATTACAATAGCCTTAATATCTCTCCATGTGTGAATTCCATGCCTTGCCATTCATTGGTAGCTTGCTAGAATTTGCATGGTAAATTACTACATTTTTCAACTCTGCTGCACACTTTTAAACTATTGACATTTCTTGCAAATTCAAACAAATTAAAACATGGAAAAATTATTCAAATATCATCATGAAGGAGTACATCAAGTTGCTACTAAATTTATACACTTCATTCACCAAGTAACCATGTTGAAATAGTGCAACAGTGTTGCACAATTGTCCCTACTCTGTTATACCCTGTTGCTGCCTATTTAGACCATGTGGAAATGCTTCTAAATAGGTTAGATGTATTCTGTAGTCCTTTTTAACTCATTCCATCCATATCCTCATGCTTTTCTTGACAACTTCAAGGTGTTCCTATAAAGTGACAGCTTGCTGATTTTATATGGCTATTTTTTTTAGATTTTCAGATTTATGACAATCCTAAAATTTTGGCTTCAATGTGGATTTGAAACAAGTTGAAGGGTAGAAAAAAATTCAAAAACCATTGAGAAGTTATTGGATATCAGCATACCACATTTGGTTAATTGAAATGCATGTTTTTACTTGTTACTTAATCAAGCAAAATCAGTCATAAAACGCTAAAAATATTCAAAAACAGAGATATAGTATTCCTAACATAAAATCATGCAAAAACTTAAAAAATAGTATATTTTAGTCAACTATTTAGCAATTATCTTATCATATGATAGTCAAATATTGTGCAATAATGAGGCATTTTTGGGCCTCATCATCCCCCCAAATTGAACTCATGCATGCCCTCATGCATCTTAGTAGGCCATAGTAATATGCAGGTTTTATTCTTGTGAAAAACATCCTTTGCTACATGCTAACTAAGAAATTCCTCCTTGCTACACTATATCAAGTATTTTGCAATTAAGCACATGTATGACTCTTTTTCTGTCTTTCTACAAGTTTTAGTGTTGTAAGGTACCTCTTAAAGACTTGATATCATGTGATTCATCTTGCAATAGTATTATTGTGGAACCATATTTGGCAGATGCATTACTATTGATGGAATTTTCTATTCTTAACAACATTTCAGCCTAAATGCTTATTTCTGTTGTTTGCACCTTTTGAACAAAATTGATAAAATTATCTAGATTTGAAATGCTTGAGGGATGTACTTACTTGTGGTAGAGCCTTATGAACCTCAGTATTTGATGTACCCTACTATTTTTGCTATTATGTAGCTTTTTCAACAATTATGGTATAATTTTTGCTCATTACGAAGATATCCTGCTCATTCCAAAGATATGTCTGTTCATTTCGAAGATATGACTGTTCATTCCGAAGATGCATCAGAAAATGTAAAAATGACCTCCTATGCAAAAGTTAGCTACAAATTCTATTGTGGGCCAATATCTAGAGTGTATAAGCCTTCCATAACATCAAAAATCCCTTCTTCATCCTTTTGTTTAGATGTTATTTTTTATTTTGTATGTTGTTGTTTTATTCTACTAGTACTAAAATAGAACCTTTAGGTACATTTTGTTGATTATCCTCCTTCAATTTATCAGACAATTGTGAGATATAAACTTATAGTTCTCCTTCTGAAACTTGCCCTACAAATTGAAATAGAATTACTGCCATGTCTGTCCCAAAATCAGGTTTTTGCATAGTTTTGAAATTTCCATGCAATTAAGGGCATAAGGGGGTGTTTCTTGACATCTTGAACATGTTCCATTTTCAACTTACCAATATTGTATGAATAGTTTATGCCAAATACCGATTATCATACAATAAATGATAAATGTTTACTATGAATTAAATGCAAGAAACACATACCTTACTGTCTTGAAAATTGGTCATGTACCTTATAAGCTGCTTTTGATGATTGTTAGCAGGCTATCTAAAAATATAAACATAACACATGTGCAATGTGAGATTTGTACAATGGTGGAACAATTATGGGTAGATCAAGAAAGGCAATGCGTGCCAAAAAATTGGTTTTCATGCAATCCAACTCAGTAGCACCTCCAAGAAGGTCTTCACTATTGAATTATTCATTTTTTTTCATCATTTTTTTATTATTTTTTTTAAATTTTTTTCATCTTTTTTTTTTTTCATTTTTTTCATCAGAAGAGGCTGCCATTTCTAGTTTTCAATCAACTTATGTCCCCATTTTTTTTTTAAGTGCTTCAATGCGAGAGAACATCTCTCACTCTTATTTGGATAATACCAATCTTTATTCTGCAAAAACATGTTAATTGTTGTATGAAAACACCATCTCTTTCTGTTGAAACTTGCAACATTGATGCAACCTTCATTTCTAAATGAGCAGTAAGAATCTTCTTACATCATAATTACCTCCTTATTGTTGAAAATGAAATATTAACTCCATTGTTCCTCTTCCTTGCTGAAATTGATGCTTGTCCCCATATATCCCCATTTTGTGGGACATGCCTTTGCTGCAATTTTTTTTTTTTTCAATTTTTCTTGTTTTACTTGTACCCAAGAAGGAAGTTCACAAACAAGACTATTCTTATTTTTGATTTTATTATATTTTTTTCTTTTTCTTTTTGTCAAACTTTTTATCATGACTCTGAATTTGATATTGAAGAGAAATTATCTTCCATTATGTGCACATCCAATGGAATCTCCTTCAATAACTCCTCATTAGTTAATGGTGCATGGTATACCGGAAGGCAATATCCATTCACTGCTAACATCCTCCATGAATTACAAATGGGAGAAAGAAGCACTACTCCATATCTGAAAACTTTTTCAATCAAGTGTTGTCAATGCCTCCTAGTCTGCAAAATCTTGTCAAAATTAAATACCAATTCCCAAAAAATGTTAAGTGCTTAAATTAAGAAAAAATATTGATATACCCTTGTAATTCCATATAAAGGGATTGAAATATTGTTTCAAAATAGCAAGAATTTTGCTTTTTGTTTATAATTCAGCCAGCTAATAATGTTCAAGAATTTTCTTGGTTGCATTTCAATTTGTTTCATTCCTAGAGGACAAAATTTACCCCTTTGTAATTTCTTACTAAGGAGTTCAATAGAAGTAAATTTTCTATGTGTAGTTTTTCTCCTTTATCCAAGGTTAATTTATATGTGTCTGGACTAAAGGGTTTCTGTGTATCTCCATTGATTTTTGTCTCTTCAAGCTCAGGTAAGTTCTTGTTTGAGCATAGTTGGATGTTGCTGCAGTCAATAACATTTCCTGTAGTTTTTTTTATACCAAATTTAGCTACATAGACAGGGGATGCCTGTCCTGTATTATTCAGAATGATCACAGGTTGGGCTTAAAAAAATACTTTTGGTTTACACAATAAGACAAGAAGTGCACAACTTTAGCAGATCAACTACTTGTCAGGTAGGATCACCTCTAATGAGATCAACTATTTTCTGTGTAGGCTAAGAATTGCTAGGTTGCGGTTTAGCACGGTAAAATCCTAACAATATTTAAGTAATAATGGAAAACTCTAGGATCACCGTTAAGTTGTAAACTCCTATTTTGATTATGCAAAAGTTTTTGTGATTTTTTTTTAATAAATTCAGCTTACATAGACAGGGGTTGCCTGTCTTGTATTATTCATATTAGCCACAAGTTGGACTGAAGATGGTGGTTGATTTACTTGCCCTGTTTGTTGTTGTTGGGATCTCTCTTTGAGAAGAATTCAGACTAGGCAACATATTTTGCATCTCTAAGTAGTGAAAGTAAATGACATTCATCAGTGATATTTCCCTATGAACAAATGTTATAGGTAGCTGATATGGCTATTTTGTTCAAGGGATAGTCTTGTATATCTACCATAATATCTTTCCCAACACCTAGTACAATTTTTTTATACTACCCTGATGATATGGATATAAAAATGGCAGTACTAGCAGATGGCTCTTCTAAATATTTTAAGAGATATTATGTTTCTTGATAATGAGGATGATGAATTATTTCAATTTTTATCAAGAATTTCAAACATAGGTAATTTAACCCCCAAGTGTGAAGATCACCTCCCTGTGGTTGCTTATTTTCTAAATGGACTAAAATACAACTATCAATAATTATTATTTATACCAGCTATTACATTTAGATTTTACTCTGAATTTCATAACTTAGCACAATAATAATTATTTGACTGCTTTTACCCTCTAACAACACCATGATCCCTGAAAACGACACCAAAATTATGCATTGTCGTTAAGCACATCATTAAATCTCAAAGATCTTATCAATCTGGGGTGGTGTCCAAGGCTGTATACAATAGAAGGCTAGGGTAGAGTACAATTCAAGCATTCATATTTCAAGCATTTATTAGGTGAGACAAATTTAGTTTAGCCTTTTTGGTGTCACACTAAACCTAATCTGTAGAATGGAAACTTGCAGGAACTAAAAAATAATTCTAAGTTGCAAGAATTGAAATCTAACTACAATTGCAAGAATTAGAATTGCTAAATTGAAAGTCTAATCTACTTTTAGAATTAAAATAACATAATTTAAATTGCTGAATTTAAATGTTGTTGAAATGAAATCCTAAGTTACATTTGTAGAATTGAAACCTAGTTACTCTTGCATAATTGAAATGATGTTTGTAAATGAAACTTATGCTAAAAAACTCATCAATATCCTGCCACAAAAGGTCATCAAGCTTCTGCTACAGGAATTGACAGCAAAATGAAATATGCTAAAAATGAAAAGTTGCTAAAATAGAAAAGTAGGGAAAACATTGAAAGCTAAAGAAAAATGCTTAATATAATTTTTCAGTTGACACACACACAAATGTTGTACACAAACATAATAGAAAACATAAAAAACATTATACAAACTTAAAACAAGAAAAGTAAACTTGACAAGTAATCTGTTAATTCTGCTGCAGCAAAATTACAGATTAAAACCTACCATAAAAATCCTCCTTTTAGATCTGAAAGTGGGCCCATACTTCCTAAAATAGAAGAATGTGAAAAGCAATCCTTAACTAATTAAAACTTAGAATAGAAAATGATAAAATAACTGCACTTTTATTGATGACAAAACATGCTTGAAAACTCACTAGTAAAATTACTGTACAGTCCTAATTGCTGCTATTGAAAACTCTCCTCTATTCTAATTTCTAACTGACTCAACCAAGGAGGGAGCTATGCTATTTATGTAAATATTTACAACATATCCAATGCTCAAATCATCTTATGTGCTACTTTACAGTGATTTGCCAATAATTATGGATCTAAAATAAATATAAATCTAGACATTTTGTGTTGTAGTAGTAGTCATTGGCCCTTAGAAAGCATCTTTAGTGGTGGGAGTACATGAGAGGAGTCTAGAAATATCTCACACATCTTTCTCCACTTTAGAATATGCCATTTCTATCTTGCAAACAAATTCCTATTATGTTGCAATTATTTTTAGGTTTATCCTAGAAGAGGATCAAAAATGATCTTTTCCATGAATTGTGGCTTTGGACGGCAAGGACGACAAAGTCAGATGGGAGATATTTTCCTTTAACCTTTTCAACCTTATTTCTCTTTTTCCATCATCAAAAATTAGTCAGCAAGTAAAAAACTGCTTTCTGTTCTCATTTTGAAGATAAGTGGCTCATTTTGAAGAGACTATATTTCTCATTCCAAAGATGTCCGCTCATTTTGAAGAGACTGTATTTCTCATTCTAAAGATGTCTACTCATTTCGAAGATCTTCGAAATGAACAACTATGTGCTCTTCAAGTGATTTCATCTGCATTTATCAGGTGGGTTAGCTCTCAGTATCAAATTGCAATAGCCTTCATCTCTCTCCATATGTGAATTCCATGCCTTGCCATTCATTGGTAGCTTGCTAGAATTTACATGGTAAATTACTGCATTTTCCAACTCTGCTGCACAGTTGTAAAATATTGACATTTCTTGCAAATTCAAACAAATTAAAACATGGAAAAATTATTCAAATATCAACATGAATGAGTACATCAAGTTGCTACTAAATTTATACACTTCATTCACCAAGTAACCATGCTGAAATAGTGCAACAGTGCTGCACAATTGTCCCTACTTTGTTATATCCTGTTGCTGCCTATTTAGACCATGTGGAAATGCTTCTAAATAGGTCAGATGTATTCTATAGTCTTTTTAAACTCATTTCATCTATATCCTCATGCTTTTCTTGACAACTTCAAGGTATTCCTATAAAGTGATAGCTTGTTGATTTTTATATGGCTATTGTTTTTAGATATTCAGATTTATGACAGTCCTAAAATTTTGGCTTCAATGTGGATTTGAAACAAGTTGAAGGGTAGTAAAACATTCAAAAACCATTGAGAAGTTAATGGATATCAGCATACCACATTTGGTTAATTGAAATGCATGTTTTTACTTTCTACATAATCAAGCAAAATCAGTCACAAAATGCTGAAAATAGTCAAAAATAGAGATATAGTATTCCTAACATAAAATCATGCAAACACTTAACAAATAGTATATTTTAGTCAACTATTTGGCAATTAACTTATCATATGGTAGTCAAATATTGTGCAATAATAAGGCATTTTTGGGCCTCATCACATAGTTGCTTGTTCAAACACAAGTAGCACAAGACCTTGATGGATGGGGGCCTGACCATGACCACCTTGCACATTCACAAAAGAATTCTTCATATACTGGAAAAGAAACAAAGGAATATTCATGCAAGATTTACATCTCAAATAATTTAAAAACATAGCATGAAAACTCCTAATTATCTCATAGGAAGAATCAAGGGTGAAGTAGTCCATAATAACCCTAGCAACACGGTCCCAAGGAGGGGACAAGGCCAAAGTGCTAAAGCCATTTTGAACCCTAGGAAAAAATTCCTCTTTGTCCAAGAAAAGATTGATCTCCTGCAATAGGGAGTGCCTATCACGATTGTGATAAGCACCGTCAAGCACCAAACCAATGGTCCTGCTAATAATCTCCGCAGTGACCTGAAACAACCAAGAGCCAATCCTGACCCATCCATCATTCCACGTAGCAACCATCCAATTTGTAAGAACCAAGCTATGTCTATGAAACTTCTGAATACACTCTAGGATAGCCCCTTATACCAGAATAACTTTAACTTTCATGTTGACGATTTTTATTGTTAATTTGTTGTTAGTAATTTTTTAACGATTTTTATTGTCAATTTGTTGTTGACAATTTTTATTGTTCATTTATTACTAACAATTTTATTATCATTTTTTGGTGACATTTGTTTTTTTTTTTATTAAAGTATTTATAGTTCAAGCATTTGCCATTGTTTGGTTCATGTTTTAATAAAATAAAAAATAAAAAATAAAACATTTAAAAATATATAATCACATTTAAAAATATATAATCAAATTTAAAAAAAAAATAAAAAATAAATATATATGTAATTATAAAATAAAAACAAAAAGTAAATAATAATAAAAAATTTATATAATAAAAGTGTAAATGAAATAAAGAAATAAAATATTTTATTTTAGAATCCTCATGGAGGATAAGCTTAAAGTTTCAATGGTTTATTATAATCTTAAATTTTAAACCTCCATGTTCTAATGTTTTTACTTTCATGTTTTTCTTTCATGCAGTTACTGAGGCAATATTGATGTGGAATTGACAATCTGGATTATTCCGGAGTAACGGTTTGATAGTGAATAGGGCCACTCGCAGACGCAGGTGACCAGGATGACAATGGCCAAAACAGACTAGAACATACCGATGAGGTTCCGTAGGTTGAAGAAAAACTTGAGAAGTTGGACTGGGTGGACACCATTGATTGGAGAAGGACGATATGGAAGAAATTCACTTTTGGGTGTGGTGCAGTTGATCAGAATAACGTACACCGCGAAGATCAGTGAGGTAGATGGTCCATAATCAGAGGTGGCAAGAGGTAATCGATCACCAAAAGATATCTGTGAATCACATGGTGGAACAGATGGAATAAGACGGTTATGTCCATTATGGATTCATTAGATTGTGCAATTTCATTGACCATCTGTTGTTGCGATGAATCAATTAGGAGTAGATAAAGTAGTGTCAAAGACACGCATTCACCAGATGATGTTTGTGGAGACAACACCAGTCGATGTTAAGAGATGATAGTTCCACGCAACTTTTGCCAAGGCAATCGCAGGCGGTGGCATAGAAGAAAGCCTGCTTACTATGTGTGACCCTACCATAGTGGTCCTCTATGTAGAGAATTGACCAGGGACATCGTGGATGAATGAAGTGAGCGTTGATGACGATATGGCGAACATGATGGGGATGACCGATGGGTTGGAAGATCGATGCGGTTTAATCCGTGTTGCCCGAGAGATCGGATGGGTGTTTGAATCAGGGGCCGTTAATGCTGTTCAGTGCTGGTATAGCAGAAGAGTTATTAAAGTGGAACGAAATTCCAACATAGGAATATTTCATCGGATATAAATAATATGGGTAACGTAGATCGAACACATCAGCACGAATATGGATGAAGGCCCAACAGTGATGAATCTCGGTGGATCGCGAGAATCGAACAGTGGATTTTACAACATGGAATAGGTGGACAAAGCTGGTTTATTTGTAGAGATAAATACATTGGGTTGAAAAATCACGGTCAGGAAGAGGTGTTAAAGTGGAATGAAACCCGAACAAAGCAATATACAAAACAAGTATAGTATACGAATATTCAAAGACATATGTCTCTGTGACCAAGCATACACTAAATCGTATGATGACTAGGTGAAATGGGGATGTAACAGGTAAACCGCATCACTACTAGATTGGAACAATTCCAGAGCGCCTCCTTATACACACTCGAAGCAACATGATGGACATACAATACACGAACATGTATAGGGAAGACATGGGAATGTACCGGAACACTGGAAGTTGCGGTATTTTTGAGTGGGAAACCTAGACTACGACTGGCCAAAGTTGAGAATATCCACGGAAGCATAGGATATGGTTGGAAGGCGGTGTAGCACGATAGCAGAGGTACAACGGCCCATTCACCGAGCGGAATGTAGTATCCGAACATTGATCATGGATTGAGGGCGTCCACATTGGATAGAAATCATGGGAATTGAAGATGGAGGTTTCACAACATATCTTGTGTGATTTCTATATATAAAATTTCCAAATAGAGCATTACCTCTTATTGAGAGCAAGTAAGAGGGCCGTTTTGTTCTCGATGTTAGCAATAGACGAGCGCTATCATAGCAGCAAACAAATTGGTCGTGTGTCAAAAGAAAGTAGTAGTGGGAAATACATGGACTGGGTTTTCTATCAGGTTTGAACCATGAAAGCGAACAATGGACGTTACCAAGCCAAGCCTTAAAATAGTTTCAGAATTAACGGAACATGGTAGTTACGAGCAGAAAATGAAGAAAAGAAAACTGAATGTTTGGTCAAATTGCCTTGGCTGTGAAATTTGTAGAGCCAGCAATAATTGAAGGTGCCCCAAGACTTTTATTGTAAATTTAATTCGGGATATTACTATGGTAGAATATAATGATTGCCGAAGGTTGTAAGGTGGGATGCCATTGACTGCTCGACCGACTCAAACAGCTCACGACTCATCGACGAGAATCAAGTTTGCGATGTCTACTTTACCACACCCACTATGTATTGATATGAGGTGGGAATATGTATGAGGTTCCCAACGTATGATTTCATTGGGTACCATATAAAGTTGTTCATGATACCTAACTATTGGCAGCGATTTTAAAGCAAATGCCATGTTTAAAGGAAGTCTTCCACGGTGATGATTTATGATACACAATAATTTTAATATTAAAATCATCTCCCAAGGTGATTAAATATAATGGTTGAGAAAGCAAACGGGGGGAATCTACGGAAGTTACATTACAGAGTAAAGAGAAAAGAAACAAACCCATTGGAAATGAAATGAAAAAAACGAGAGAAATAAAATGAAAGGAGAAAACCAAGAATTGGAGGAAACGAAAATGATTTTTGGAAATGTTAAATATGCCATAAAGCAGTGAACAAAGGTTTGAATTTTTGCAGGCCAGAAGCTATGGCGGGATTGATTTTGTCATCTTGATGGACTTTGTTTTTATCATATGATGTCTATTTTGGAGTAGAGTTGTTTTTGCACACATGTTTAATATTGAAGATCTTTTTTGCAATATACTGAAGATACATCAGATTTATGCATTTTAATGATTTACTTGTGTGTTTTTTTTTATATATTGTACAATTTCTTTAGAAGCTTGCACGGCATTAGCTGTTTAATTGCGTGAATTCAAGTTACACTAATGCCGGTTTTTGTGCAGAATACTAGCGTGGGTTTGTAGGAAACTTTTCAGTTGCAGCAATCCATTTTATTTCTGTTATTTCATTTCTTTAATTAAAAAAAAAAAAAAATTTATAACCCTTTCTTTTTGCACATGTTTTTTTTTTTTAATTTTCCGCGATTAAAATAAAAAATAAAAAAAAACTCAAACTCCAAAAATAAATACATGGGTGTGAAGAATGAGCTTCAATATTTCAACCGAAACAATTTCAAACTCATTCCAAAGCCATTTCGAATTTATAAAAATCATTGAAAATTGATGTTTTATGAGGGTTTTATAATTTCAATTTTTTTATATTTTTGCATTTTTGAAGGTAAATCAATTCCTCAGCTTTGCATTTATGTTCACAAGCAATAAATGAACTTCCCTTTATGAAAATTTCAATTTCATTAAAGGGGGTAATTTTTATGGCATTCCATAGGCCACAGGAACAATAAATTTGTCTCTTTATGAAAATTCTGATTTTATTAAAAAAGGTAATTTGTACATTACATCAAAGGCTATTGTTATTGAAGTAGGAAATTATTCCTTATTATGAAAATCATGATTTCATTAAAGAAAGGTAATTTACAATAACATTTTAAGGTCATTATTTCACAACAATAAATTGTTGTCTATTTATGAAAATTAATTTCATTAAAGAGGGGTAATTTATTTATTATATCAAAGGCTATTGGTATTTTTTATGTTCAAAGCAACATCAAGTGAATCCTTTCATCATTTAAGTTTCCAATTTAGAGATAGATTTTAATCTTCTATTTCATACTTAAAGTAGGGTTTAATGCAAGATAAAAACTTGTTTACAATCTAATTAATTAAAAGAAGGTAAAAGTTATCTAAAATCCTTAAATATAAAATGAACTAAGGATTTAAATCGTGGTCATATGAGGGCCAATTCACATTTGCATTTCTTTAAGCTTCATGAACAATCATTGGTAGAACATGATAAAATAAACAAACACAAGCCCCTTGTTAACAGTTACTTGCAATCACTAAGGTATTTCTAGCACTTATTTGATATATCTTCATTGAGATTACTAAGATACATGTGCAATGCTTATATAGAGGAACCTTGGAGAAGTTGTTTTATTTTTAACTTCTTTGCAAGAGAGGGTTTTATCATCAAAATCCTAAGGGTGAGTGTGGTTTTGCAATTGGGTAAAATTACCACTCAACATTTTGCTATTAGAAGGAGGGCATGAATTTGTTTACTTTATTTCAATTTAGATGCTAACTTGTTCATGTTACTTAAAAGAGTTATTTAAAAGTATTGATCTTGAATAACGAAGTTTTGTTTTCTTGTGATCACTTTCATTGATTCAAACATTTTCTAATTGATGATGTATTAATGCTAACCTGTTGCAAATTGGAAAATGTTTTCTAATGTCATATTTTAATTGATGCATATATTTTGGTTGATGTTAACATGATGATTTATATGTTAAACATTTGAGATTTTTTAGTTATTGCATACTTCTTTGCAAGATATTTTTATTTGACTAACAAAATTGGTTTTGAAGTAATTCTTTGAGTTTCGCTAATGGCAACATTTGATGAAATAAGAGCAAGAATGGTATCTGTGTGAGGTAACCATTATAGTCATTTAAACATTATTGAAATACCCCATCAAATTCTTGAAAGTGTATTGGAGTTTCCACCACAGTATGGACAAAATGTAGCATTAGGATACATACAAAGATTGTATATCTACAAGAGCATGTTAATTCATTGGAAAATTTTCCATGAGGATTTTTCTTGTAGGTTATTCTTTTACATATTGGATGACGTAGCAATGGGTTGGTATATGTAATTACCTATGGATGTTATGAATTCTTGGGTCCTACTAGAAATAATATTTCTTGACCATTTTGGAGATCAAGTTGACCCAGTTATGTTGCAAATTCAGTTTACCTCTATCTGTAAAGAACCTAATGAGTCTATGAGTCAATTCAATGATAAGTTCCATGGGTTGTACACTGAAGTGGTGGAACATTATGACATAATAGAAGAGGAAGCCTTTCAAATTTACATGGGAGCCTTAGACCCCTCAATATCCAAATTTCTAAGGAAACTTCTTGAAGATTCATCCTTGCCTAAGGCCTACAATGAGGCAATTCTATTGGAAATATGGTGGACTTGTGTGTGATGTTAATGGTTTTTTGGGTAAGCTATCACTGCATAATCCTAAGGTTAAAAATATAATAATACCCATGAGACAAGTTGAGGCACAACCTTCCCCCATGAGGAATTATTTTTTAGAATTATTAATGCCAACCTACACCAACCGTCTAATCCAACATCCTCAAGTCAAATGATGTCTAATATGAACAATCAATGGGATGAATTTTAATGTCCAAATGCTACAACCACCTTAGATATCATCCAAGAGGAGGTGCAAGTTCTAAAATTAATATCCATCAATGATGATTGTGTAGAGATGGGTCTACATTTAGAAATGCATGAGTATTCGAATAATGGAGGAGTCCTAGAGTTAATTAGCATGGAGATATATGATATGACAAGATCTTCCATAGAATTGAATATAGTGGTCGAAAGTGAGGTTGAAAGAGAAACTATAAATTAATTTGAAGATATAACATAATTTCACCACTTGTTTTCGAAAAACACCTTGGATGAGATTATTGAAACTGATGGCCAAGAAAATCTACACCTTCCAAATTGTGATAAAATTGAATTTTGGGTTACAAATGTGGATTGTGATCTTGCAAACTTGAATACAAAGAGTAGCCCACTTTTGGAAATAATTGAACCATCTAAGGAATGTGAAGGTGAATTTGATGAGAAACACATTGATAAATTGGAAGATGTTGAAGAAGTAGTTAAGCGTCATCCCGTGATTTTGGAAAATGACTACTATGATTCTTGAAAGAAGTGGGAAGAATACACTCACTCCAAATCTTCTAATAAAAGTTTTGTGTCAATTGATATGCAGGATAATACAATTGCTTTATCGCATGAGGATATTACAAGTTCTTTACAATCTGAGAATGTTTTGGAAGAAGGATTGAAATAAAAATAAATGTTGAAAAATGATAATGATTCTACTACCAGGGATAAAACAAAAAAATAATTGATAGATGAATCAAAATATCATGTCACATATACAATAGAGTTTCATCCCATAAATTTAGATGATAATTTTTACAATGGTTGGGGAAGATATGAAAAAATATTGGCTTTTCACACCCCTATCGATGGGATCTCTATTGACATGCAGGATGCTAAGATCACCATTTCACTTGAAGATATTGCATTTGCAATAACAAAGAATGTTCTCAAATTAGATCATGTTGAATATGAATTTATTGAAGGTCTTATTGAAATAGAAAGGGAAAAAATTGTAATTGTTTCTTATGATTCATCTATTTTGGATGAGGAAGAAGTAAAGCCTCCTATTTCATTTTGGGATACTAAAAATTTGGGTACATATTCACACAACTATATTGAAGATTCAAACTTCAGAAATATTATTGGTAGTTAACAAGGAACTAGAATTGACTTCTAGTCCTTCAAGTGCAATCAAGAAGATGTGTTATTTGACACATCCCTAGATAGACAAGACTCATGGTTTGAAAAGGATGGTCATATGTTTGATTGGGTGCCTAAATTTGGTATTTTTGAATAGGTATTTGATGATGATGAAACCCATGAAGAAGAGGAAAATATTATAATGTCTTACCAAGTGTTGGTAAATGAAAATGTACAAAAGGTAGAATCTAACCTTTTGTGTCCAAACATCCAAGCTTCAGGTGAAAATTTGTATGATCATTTATTGGATTCAAATGTTATTTATGATGAAATGCTAGTGGTGGAGAATGAAAAATTAGAGTTGATTTTTACTCACACCACTAATAATATTTCTTTGGTGAATGACATAGAATTTCATGTGTTTACATTTATAAATCAAAGTCATCAACAATTAATAATGGAATCTTGGATAAAAACTTATAATGATTCTCATTTAGTAGATATCCTAGATGCTTGCAATTTTTTGCATGAGTTTTATTGGCCTACAAACATGGAAAATGAATTGCCTTTGAAATTAATAGAAATAGGCTCTTACTTGTAAAATCTCATATTGGGAAAGGAAAGCCTAATTCTACATCATGATTTGAATTGTAAAATTAACATATTAAGAAATATACAAGAAAGAATTGAAAATAAGTTATTGTCTAATCAATTTAATGATTTGAAGCTCACCTATGGGATTGTTAATAGAACTAATTCAAAATGGTGGGGTGAAAAATGTAAGATGAAAATGGTTGCATTTTATGGCCTGATATTACAGTCGTTGGATTCCTGCAAAGCTTGGCGTGCATATCATGTTATGTCTTTTAAAATGTGCTAATCATGTTTGGGATCCAGGGAAGTGATAGCTCAAATTTTACATCCATCTTGTGCATTATTGTATATTATTATTTATAGTTTTGGTGTTCTTCCTTTTGTTTTTGGTTTGTGTTTCTAATTTTGTATTTTGGGTTTCTCCTTTGTTTTGAGGTGATATTTTGTGGTTGCAAACTAATGGCCTCTAGCCTATTTTTGTGTTCCTTTTTTAAGTAGGTTGGAATACCTAATCTGAAAGCAAGTGAACCTTAGAAAATGGGGATGAGTTATTTTGTGATCATGCTCAGATTTTAGGACTAAAATGGTGGAGAGTAGAACAATGAAACATTTCGCTAAAGCTCCACTTGTAACTCACACATTAAAGGGTATTAATGGAAGTCCTAAGGGATGAAGTCATCTTGGTTTTCAAATTAAGACAAAAATTCAATATGCTTTATGCTTCCTAACCCTAGTGATACATAAATTATTACAAAGCTATAAAAAAATAAAAGAAAGAAAATGAGCATTGAAAAGCTTGATCAAATCAGTCACAAAGTCTAGATAAACTCTATCGGGGCTATAGATGCCTAATCGATAGTAGGGATCTATCTAGACATAGCTCGATTATAAGAAAGGCTTTGCAAAATATTAAGCAAACATAAGGGTGAGTTAGATAAAACCTACCGAGGCTATAGATGCCTAACTGGCAGTAAGGCTCTGTCTGTAAAAGTGTTCTTTTATGATCTATGCTTCATAGCCTAAATGTAAACTAGGTGATAGAATCTGAAAGGTTTTCAAGAGATACAAAATGAATTCACTCCTCACACACTGAGCAAAGGCATATGAATTAGTTGTTTTTATTCGAAGTTGTTGACCCCCCACCTTCTCAAGACATCGCTAAATAATGGTTATTTCGATAATATTTGATGTTATAATTTTACATTTGGGTTCTTCACCCAAAATGCTTAGGAGCATTTCCTAGCAGAGTCACCATTTGTTGTGGTTGTTCAACAACTAGCACCAAAGCTTGGGGATCCACTTAAATTTTTTAGAAACTTGAACTAATGGGACATGATTGAGCAATTTGTTTCTCATTGTTGACCCAATTGTCCCATGATTTTAAATATATTAAAAGAATAATAAAATGTTTATACTTGCTAGAAATTTTACTGACAGGTGGTTGCTTTATTTATTACTACTTTGGCTAGTAAGATCATTATTTTTTTATTGCTCAAATATTTCATTTATTGTCCCTTTGTTTAGTTGTGTTATTTATTGTTAATTTATTGTTAGCAATTTTTTGACGATTTTTATTTTCAATTTGTTGTTGATAATTTTTATTGTCAATTTGTTGCTGACGATTTTTATTGTTAATTTGTTGTTAGCAATTTTTTGATGATTTTTATTGTCAATTTGTTGCTAACAATTTTTATTGTTAATTTGTTGTTAGCAATTTTTTGACAATTTTTATTGTCAATTTGTTGCTGATGATTTTTATTGTTAATTTGTTGTTAGCAATTTTTTGACGATTTTTATTGTCAATTTGTTGTTGATGATTTTTATTGTTAATTTGTTGTTAGCAATTTTTTGATGATTTTTATTGTCAATTTGTTGTTGACGATTTTTATTATTAATTTGTTGCTGACGATTTAATTGTCAATTTGTTGTGACAATTGTTTTTTTTGTTTATTAAGGTATTTATAGTTCAATCATTAGCGATTGTTTAGTTCATGTTTTAATAAAATAAAAAAATAAAAAATAAAGTGTTTAAAAAATATATAAAATCAAATTTAAAATAATATCTATATCTATATATATATATATATATATATATATATATATATATATATATATATATATATATAAATTAAAGAGTAATAATAAAATATATAATAAAAGTGTAATGAAATAAAGAAATAAAATTTCATTTTTTTTTAGAATCCTCATGGAGGATAAGCTTAAAGTTTCAATGCTTTATTAAAATCTTAAATTTTAAACCTCCATGTTCTAACGTTTTTACTTTCATGTTTTCCTTTCATGTAGGTACTTAGGCAATATTGATGTGGAAGTGACAACCCGGACTATGTCGGAGCATCGATTTGATAGTGAATAAGGCCACCTGTGAACATAGATGACCAAGATGGTAGTGACAAAAATAGACTAGAATATACCGACGAGGTTCTACAGGTTGAAGACAAACTTGAGAAGTTAGGTCGGGTGGACACCATTGATTAGAGAAGGACGATATGGACGAAATTCACTTTCAGGTGTGGTGTAGTTGATCGGGACAATGTACACCATGGGGATAAGTGAGGCATATGATCCATAATCAGAGGCAGAAAGAGGTAATCGATCACCAGAAGATATCTATGAATCACATGGCAAAATGGATGGAATAAGATGGTTATGTCCACTATGGGTTCATTCGACTGTGTAATTTCATCAACCATATGTTGTTGCAACGAATCAGTTAGGAGTAGATAAAGTAGTGTCAAAGACACGCATTCACTAGATGATGTTCATGGAGACAACACCAGTCATTATTAAAGGATGATAGCCCCACGTAAATTTTATTGAGGTGATCGTAGGTGGTGGTATAGAAGAAATCCTGCTTATCGTGTGTGACCCTAACATAGTGGGCCACTATGCAAATAATTAATTAGGGACATCATGGATGGATGAACTGGGTATTGATGATGATATGATGAACATAATGGGGATGACATATGGGTTGGAAGATCGATGTAGATTTCTCTATGTTGCATGAGAGATCGAATGGGTGTCCGAATCAAAGGCCATTAATGTTGTTCAGTGTTGGTATAACAAAAGAGGTATTCAAGTGGAACTAAATTCCAACATAGGAATATTTCATCAGATATAAATAATATGGACAACCTGGATCAAACACACTAGCACAAATCTAGATGAAGGCCCAATAGTGATGAATCTTAGTGGATCACGAGAATCGAACAATAGGTTTCACAACATGGAGTAGGTGGACAAATCTAGTTTATTTGTAGAGATAAATGCATTGAGTTAAAAAATCATGATCAATAAGAGGTGTTAAAGTGGAATGAAGCCCTAACAAAGCAATATACAAAAAAACATAGTATATTAATATTCAAAGACATGTCTCTGTGACCAAGCATACACTAAATCAGATGATGACTAGTTGAAATGGGAATGTAATGGGTAAACCACATCGCTACTAGATTGGAATGATTCCATAATGCCTCCTTATACACACTCGATGCAACATGATGGATATACACTGCACAAACATATATAGGGAAGATATGGGGATGTGTCAAAACACTAGAAGTTATGGAATTTTTGAGTGGGCAACCTAGACTATGACTCACCAAAGTTGAGAATGTCCATGAAAGCATAGGATATGGTTGGAAGGTGGTGTAGGATGACAACAAAGGTACAATGACCCATTTTTTGAGCGAAATGTAGTATTCGAACGTTGATCATGGATCGAGGGCTCTATGGAGAGTATCACAAAATTAGCAGCGTCCACATTGGACAAAAATAATGGATCATGGGAACTGAATATGGAGGTTTCACAACATATCTTGTGTGATTTCTATATATAAAATTGTGGAATGGAGCATTACCTCTTGTTGACATAAAGTAAGAGGGCCTTTTTTTTCTTGATGTCAGTCATAGCAATAAACGAGCGCTATCAAAGCAGCAAAAAAATTGGCCATATGTCAAAAGAGAGTAGTAGTGGGGAATACATGGACTAGGTTTCCTATCAGGTTCAAACCATGAAATAAAATAGTGGACGTTACCAAGCCAAGCCTTAAAATAGTTTTGAATTTAACAAAACATGGTAGTTACAAGAAGAAAATGAAGAAAGCTGAATGTTTGGTCACATTGCCTTGGTTGTGAAAGTCGTAGAGCCAACAATAATTGAAGGTACCCCAAGAATTCGATTGTAAATTTAATTTGAGATATTACTATTGTAGAATATAATGATTGTTGAAGGATGCAAGGTGGGATGCCACTGACTAGCCGACCAGATCAAATAGGTCACAGCTCATCAATGAGACTCAATTTTATGATGTCTACTCTACCACACCGAGTAAGTATTGATATGAGATGGGTCTATGAATAAGGTTCCCAATGTATGAGTCTGTTGGGTACCATATAAAGTTTTTCATGATACCTATCTATTGGCAGTGATTTAAAGCAAATATTGTGTTTAAAGGAAGTCCACCATGGTGATGATTTATAATACATAGTAATATTAATATTAAAAGCATCTCCCAAGGTGATTAAATATAATGGCTGAGAAAGCAAACAACGGGAAGTTTTGGAAGTTGCATTACGAAGGAAGGAAACAAAGTCGTTGGAAATGAAATGAAACAAACGAGAGAAATAAAACAAAAGGAGAAAACCAAGCATTGGAGGAAATGGAAATGATTTTTAGAAATGTTAAATATGTCATCAAAGTAGTGAACAGAGGCTGAAATTTTTGTAGGCCAGAGGTTTAACCATTTTGGAAGCCATGGCTGGATTGATTTTGCCATATTGCTGGACTTTATTTTTACCACATGATGCCTATTTTGGGGCAGATTTTTTCTACACACATGTTTAATATTGAAGATCTTTTCTGCAATATATTGGAGATACATCAGGATTATGCATTTTAATGATTTACTTGTGTGTTTTTATTTGATATATTGAACCATTTCCTTAGAAGCTTGCCCCACATTAGTTGTTTTACTGCGTGAATTTGGGTCACACTAATGTCATTTTTTGTGCATAATACTAACGCTTGTAGGATCTGTGGGAAAATTTTGACTTGCAATAATCCATTTTATTTCTGTGATTAAAATAAAAAATGCAAGAAACCATTTCCTTTTGTAGTTTTTTTTTAATTTTCGGTGATTAAAATAAAAAATAGAAAAAAAAATCAAACTCCAAAAATAAATACATGGGTGTGAAGAATGAGCTTCAATATTTTATCCAAAACAATTTTGAACTCATTCCGAAGCCATTTTGAATTTATAAAAATCATTGAAAATTGTTGTTTTATGAGGGTTTTATAATTTCAAAATTTTTATATTTTTGCATTTTTGAAGGTAAATCAATTCTTCAGCTTTGCATTTATGTTCACAAGTAATAAATGAACTTAACTTTATGAAAATTTAAATTTCATTAAAGGGGGATAATTTTTATGGCATTCCATAGGCCACCGTTTTCGGAGCAATAAATTCTCCTCTCTTTATGAAAATTCTGATTTTATTAAAGAAAGGTAATTTGTACATTACATCAAAGGCTATTGTTATTGAAGCAGAAAATTATTCCTTCTTTATGAAAATCATGATTTCTTTAAATAAGGATAAAACAATCAGGAATATTAGAAGCACTTAGATTATTAACCAGAATTACATTCATCTTAATTGAAAGATTACAAATCTTAAATAGGAGAATTACTAACAATAACCTAGAAATCTTAGGAAGAATAATAGGGAAGAAGGAAAATAGAGAGGAAAGGAAAAATGAATTTATGATTCAAACTCCCTACTGTCCATGTCGTCCAATCCTGTTGACTCACTTGTCGTCTAGGGAGGTAAAATGGTAAGGTCCAAAGCTTATAGTGGTAATTTTTTTTATACCTTTTTTACCCTTTTAACTTCCAACATTCCCCCCTTAAAGTTGAGAGGCCTGACATTACAGTCTCTCAACTTTATATATTGAGCTTTAGCCATGCATTTGGTTAAGATATCTGCAATGTTATCCAAAGTGGTACAATATTTAATCTCAACTATCTACTGCTCCA
Organism: Wollemia nobilis; assembly: GCA_028583015.1. Lineage (NCBI taxonomy): Eukaryota > Viridiplantae > Streptophyta > Pinopsida > Araucariales > Araucariaceae > Wollemia > Wollemia nobilis. Next base: position 1,566,380 of record JAQPPZ010016886.1, on the reverse strand, counting down.
CCATGTCTCGAATGAAGTGATACTTTATATCGAAATGCTTTGATATGCTATGGTGGACTGGATTGTATACCAACTAAATGGCACTTATGTTATCACAATACAGTCGAGTTGGAAAACTTTGACTTTCACCAATCTCTTCAAGGACTTTTCTCAACCATAAGGCTTGAGTACTAGCATGTGTTATGGCTATATACTCAGCCTCAGTAGATGACAATGCTACAACAATTTATTTCTTAGAAATCCAAGTTATTAGTCATGACCCTAGACTAAAACAGTTCCTTGATGTAGATTTTCTATCATCTACATTGCTGCCCCAATCACTATCACTAAAGACAAATAATTTCATAGAATTACACTTGTGGTAATGTATTCCAAAATCCAATGTACCTTTTACATATCTTAATATTCTTTTAGTTGCTTGTAGATGCAGCTCAGATGGACTTGTCATAAACCTTGAAACTAGAGAAACAACATATTGAATATCAGTCCCTGTGTTGGTGAGAAACATCAAACTCCCAACCATGCTCCTGTAAGTGGTCATGTCAGCCTTTGGTCCTCCATCGTCCTTGCTCAATTGGATTCCATGTCCAGTTGGAGTTGCAACTGATTTTCACTACTCCATGGCAAATTTCTTGATCATATCTCGAGCATACTTATGTTGACATAATAATATCCCCTTATTTTATTGATGCACTTCCATGCCTAGGAAGTATCACATTAAACCAAGATATTTCATCTCAAACTATTTCATCATGGAGTTTTTGAACTCCATATTCATTTTATTGTTACTACCCATAAATATTAGATCATCCACATAAAAATAAACTATGAGAATATATACTCAATACTTTAGGTAGTACAAAGTTGGTTGAATTTTGCTTCTCGTGAATCCATACTTACTAAAATAGCCATCAATGCATGAGTACCAAGCTCTTGGTGCTTGCTTGAGGCCATAAAGTGCTTTTTTCAATTTATAAACAAGGTTCTCCTTTCCTTATTCTTGAAAGCCTTGAGGTTGTTGAACATAAACCTCATCTATCAAGTATCCATTAATAAAAGCACTTTTCACATCCATGTGTTGAATGTTCCATCCTTTATGGGCAGCTAAGGAAAGAACTGATCTGATTGTCTCTTGTCGTGCAATAGGGGCAAAGGTTTCCTCATAGTCAATGCCAATTTTTTGAGTAAAACATTTTGCTACTAGTCTCGCCTTGTGCCTCTCAATGCTTCCATTAGTATTGTATTTGGTCTTGTAGACCCATTTACATCCAACACATTTTTTTTCCTTTTGGAATCTTTACTAGCTCTCATGTATCATTATTTTTTATAGAGGTTATTTCCTCTTTCATGGCTTCTTGTCATACATTTTGAGTACAAGCCTTCTCGTAGCTAGATGGTTCTATTTGTGCACTAGTTAATAAGGCATAATTTATTACATCTCCCTTAGGATCTTGGGAGTCATCATCCCCATACATATGCAGATTTTCAAGTTTCTACAAAACTGAATTTATTTCACTAGCTTGGCTTCTAGTGTATCTTTTCTGGTAATTTTGATCCAAAATTTGAAAATATGGATGATGTTGTAATGTTATTTTACCTCTTGATGGATATTCAATGTCCATCGATGAAGAAATTACAAATATCTATGGAGAAGGACTTGCAGTGGCATCATATGTACTCAAAGTACTCTTGCTTGGGCTTGGAGGGGGTGTGCCTTTGTTTTTCTTGGGAGACACCTACTGTACTTGTTGTACCTATGAAGAATTTACATATTGGGATCCATCATCAACAAAAATTCTTTGATGAACCCATTCTCCCCCTTCATAAAAAATTACATCCCTTGAGAGAATAATATTATGAGATTTGGGATTGTAGAGTCTATATTCTTACGTAGACTCACAATACCCTACAAAAATGCAACTTGAATTTTGGGATCAAGATTCTTCCTCTTCTCATAAAGAATGTGTGCATATGCTAAAGAACCAAAAAATTTGAAATGCTTTACATTTGGTTTCTTTCCGTACCACCCCTCATAAGGAGTGACACCATCTAAACTAGAAGTTGGAATTTTATTTAGAATATATACACTGGTTCTTACAGCATCAACCTAATACATATTAGTTAGATGCTTAGTTTGAAGCATCGTTCTTTCCATCTCAACTATGGTGCGGTTCTTTCTCTAGGCCACACCATTCTATTGTGGGGTATAGGCAGTGGTGAATTACCTTTTGATCCCACTTGATTTACAATATTTCAAGAATGCATTGGAGGAGTACTCGCCTCCTCGATATGTCCTAAGACATTTTACATAATTCCCAGTTTGTTTCTCTATATTTTTTTGAAATATATAAAACAATCAAAACATTAATCTTTATGTTTCAAGAAATAAATCTAGCGCATGTGAGAGAAATCATGTATAAATGTGAGAAAATAAGAATTGTTTCTGATACTTTGCATTGGACCATAGATATTCAAATGCACTAACTAAAGTGGATAGTTGGATCTCCACATTTTTACTTTTGGAAAATTTGACCTTGAGTGCTTTCCCAAAGCACATCCTTCGTAGATCTCCTTATTTTCGTTGATTTTGTGAAGTCTTTTCACCATAGCTTGAGAAGTTAACAATTTCAAGCTAGCAGAATTAAGGTGACCATATCGCAAGTGCCAAAGCACACTTGGATTAGTTATAGCTACATTTTTAAGTTGAGCTCCCCTTGGCTCATAAAATTTGAGAGGGAATAACTGATTCTTGGTCATTGGGACCTGTGTGATGACACGATTACAATTATTTTTATCAAGAATGATACATTTTCCTTCATCAAAAACAAGTTTGTAATTATTCTCCATCATTTACCCAATGCTTAGCAGATTGTGTTGGAGCTTTGGAGTGTAGTAGATGTCATTCACTTTCTTTAGTCCTTTTTTTGGAACCTCCATGGCTCCAATGCCTTCGACTTGCAAAGCTTTATCATCCCCTAACTTTATTTGGGATTTGTAAGTGGAATCTAGAGTAGCAAATAGATATTATTTGCCATTCATATGATTTGAGCAACCAGTATCCAGAATCCATGTGTCATTTAGATTCTATTTTGATTGTCCATATGATAGAAAAATATTAAAGGTGTCATCTTCTTCTCCATAATTTCCATATTGACTGCTACTTCTTTGAGAATTTTTTGACCAGAAGTCACGAGCAAAGTGACCTAGCTTGCTACAATTAAAACAAGCTATTTTGGACTTGTCACTTCCTCGTCCTTGATTTCCACTTTGTCCTGGATTTCCTCCTCGAATTTGGTTTCCACCTTTGTTCTGATTTCCTCCTCTGTTGAAATTATCTCATTTGTTCTGATTGCCACCTTTGTAGTTGCCTCTGCCTCTACCTCTTCTCTGACCTCTGCCTTGATCTCTTCCATGTCCTTTGCCAATATTTTTATTAGATTTAAAGGCTTTATCATCGCTTCCATAGCTTATTGAAGGAGATTCTTGTAACCTCTCTTCATGAGACATTAATGACCATATTAATGCATTAAATGTTAAAGTGGAAATATATTTTGACTCTTCTATGATTATGGCTATGTTATTCCATATTTGAATAAGTGTTCGTAACACTTTCTTTACAATTGTTTTAGGCTTAATTTCTTCGCCAAGAGTAACCATTTTATCAACTACTGCCTTGAATCTGACACAGTAGTCACCAAATTTTTTGTCTTCTTTCATTTTGAGATTTTCAAAATCTCGTTTTAGTGTTTTGAAGCCTTACTTGCTTCACTTGATCACTTCCTCGGAATCTTTCTTTCAAATATTTCCACGCATCTTGTGCAGTTATACAAGCGGCTATTCTAGGGAATATACTTTTCTCCAATGTTGTTTGGAGATGATACAGAGCAAAAGAGTTGATCTTTTGTGCTTCTTTCTTTATTTTCTTATCTATGGAACTTAATGTTGTCCAGTCTATGGGTTCGGTGTAACCCTCATCAATTATGTCCCACAATCCTTTTCCTATGAGAAAATTCTTCATTTTGATAGACCAATACTCGTAGTCATACCCATTGAACTCTGGAATTGGTATATTGTTATGTGAGGCCATAATTACTAGAATACTCTTTTTATTTCTCGATTACAATAAAGCACCCTACTTTTTCAAATAAGGAAGAAGGAAGAAGGAAGAAATAAGAGATTACAAATTTAAGTCAAACCTAACTTGATTCACTCTATCACTGATGGCTTGTTCCTCTTGTTGTGGTGCTGCTATTTCTTGAGTCATGAAATTGTCTGCTACTTCTTCTTCATCCTCACTAATCAATATTATCTCTGGTGATTTTGGTTCTAGGATTTCCATTGAATTACTATAATGAGTATATTTATATTCTTGAGGTGCAATTTCTATGGATTCAGATTGCTCAAATATACTCCCAAACAAATTTTCTTTATAGTATGCCTCGTACCTTGAATCTGGATGTCTCTGATGTGAGATTACTACATTTTGCAACTGACTAAACACAGTATGAATCCCACAAGTTCTCACTTTTTCATCAAAGTTTTCAGCATTCTCTCTTACTAAAAGTGCACAAAGTGCATGATAACATCTTGTGGAGCGAATCATGAAATTTACCCTTCAATATGTATCTTTTACAAAATTCTAGTCCCCAAAGTTTTACCTCTCTCATACTTTTAGAAAGAAATATCTAAATCCCTTTAGGTATTTTACACAATATTCTATCACCTTTTAAGCCTCTTAGTCACAATTTTACAATTTTGATTATGCTTACATAAATTTCCTCTTAGGCAATGTCATTTTTTTTTAATATAAAAAAAATATCTATATTTGTATTTAATAAAAAAATATATAATTTCTTTAAAAAACAAAATTTTAAAACAATAATTATTATTTAATTTTTTATTAAATATAAAGATATATATATTTTTTAATATAATATAATAATAAAATTTATATAAAAAAGAACAAATTAATAAAAAAAATTAGACTCCACAGGAGTCAAACCCACAACTCCTATCTACCAAGCGAAGCCTCCTAGCAAACTTGGCTATAACTACAGATGGAACCTAAGAAACATACACTGCTATTTCAATATAATCGAGCAAATTTCATACAAAAATAAAAAAAACTAACTTGCAAAACCACTGAGTTTCGAACCCGTGATCTCTTGGAGGGTGTGCGACTTAAGGCTGATTCCTCGAGCCAGTCGAGCTGCATGTCTTGATGGGGAGGCAAGGAAGGCTTGCCTTATTTATCTCGTCGTGACAGTACACAATGAAAAAAAATGTTTGGGGACTTTAGTCCCACATGCGTTGTGCAAAATAGTGCGAGGCTTTTAAAATCCTCAACACGCCCCTACTCAGTCGATTACCTTTGAGAAATCAGTGACCGCCCTTTTTCCTCCTACTCGAGCCTATCACTATGCGCCACATTGTCATTGCTATTTTTTCTTCACATCACTTGTCTGCTCTAGTCCATGTGTTCGCCTTCATCCACTTGCCATGTGTCACCTTCTAGTTAGCTCCTCGATTTATGTGCTCTCTATGGCCCTTTCTCGACCTCACCTTGATTCATGTGCCTTCTATGGGCCCTCCTTGACCTCACCTTGATTCACATGTTGCGGGCCTATCGACCTTGATCTGTGGGCTCCTTGATCTCCTCGAGATCCGTGCCTCACCTACGGGCTTTCTATACCACCTTTGGATCCATGTTCGCTTTTCGTTCTTCTCGAGCTCTATGCCTCGCCAGCCTCTCGACGTCAGATCTAGCTATGATAACATATATAGCAATCATGAATATTAGAAGCACTTAGATTATTAACCAGAATTGCATTCATATTAATTGAAATATTACAAAGCTTAAATAGGAGAATTACTAAAAATAACCTAGAAATCTTAGGAAGAATAATAGGGAAGAAGGAAAATAGGGAGGAAATGAAAAATGAAGTTAGGAGTCACACTCCCTGTCATCCATGTCGTCCAATCCTGCTGACTTACTTGTCGTCCAAGGAGGTAAAAGGGTAAGGTCCAAAGCTTACAGTGGTAAATTTTTTTTTTTACCTTTTTTACCCTTTTAAATTCCAACAAAGGGTAATTTACAATGAAATTTTAAGGCCATTATTTCACAACAATAAATTATCGAGGGTTAATTTATTTTTTATATCAAAGGCTATTGGAATTTTTTATGTTTAAAGCAATATCAAGTGAATCCTTTCTTAATTTAATTTTCCAATTTAGAGATATATTTTAATCTTCTATTTCATACTTAATGTAGGGTTTAATGCAAGAAAAAAACTTGTTTAAAATCTATTTAATCAAAAGAATATAAAAGCTATCTAAAATCCTTCAAGATAAAATGAACTAAGGCTTTACATTTTGGTCATATGAGGGCCAATTCACATTTGCATTTCTTTAAGTTTCATGAACAATCATTAGTATAGCATGATAAAATAAACCAACACAGGCCCCTTGTTAATAGTTACTTGCAATCACTAAGGTATTCCTAGCACTTATTTGATATATCTTCATTGATATTACTAATACACATGTGCAATGCTTATATAGTAGAACCTTGGAGAAGTTGTTTTGCTTTAACTTCTTTGCAAGAGAGGGTTTTGTCATAAAAATCCTAAGGGTGAGTGTGGTTTTGCAATTGGGTAAAATTACCACTCAACAAGTCACAAAGACCAAGTTATAAAGGAGAAATTGTTTCCTTGTTATGTGCATAAAACATTGCATCATGATTTGATAAGTGATGTTTGGAATATGAAGTCGGTGAAGTGTATACCTTTCTACATCGTAAGATACATTCACCTAGGTTACTTAATACCCATGCATGACATGCTTGGAAGGTTTTCATAAAAGACGGTAATCCAATGCTTACATTGAATAAGTTTTAAAAAATTAGTAACAATAAGAACCAAACAATGTCAGTTAAATGAAAAGTTTAGTTATCGCAATCATGAAAGTCGTATTACATAATTAATAATAGATGTAACCATAGATATTTTTGAAGAACACAAGCTTATACTGAGAGGGGTGGTGAAAAATATAAGACCTCTTTTTACTTTCTCTATTTAACTTCAACTTCACAAAGCAATGAACCAATAGCAATATCAAAGCAATGCATAAAGCAACACACAATGAGACACCAATTTTAACGTGGTTCACCCAACGTGGGCTACCTCCACAAAACTTTTCTCTAAAAAGCTTTCTCAATGTTCTTTGGGAATCCTTCCCAATTACAATGTTTATGAGCCTCAGCCCAAAGGAGAAACCTTCCCCTACTCAAGTATTTATGAGCCTCTACCTAAAGTAGAATCCTTCCCCTCCTCATGACTTTATGAACCTCCTGCCCAAAGGAGAATCCTTCCCTTCCTCACAAATTTATGAGCCTCCTACCCAAAGGAGAATCCTTCCCCTCCTCATGAATTTATGAGCCTTCTGCACAAAGGAGAATACTTCCCCTCCTCATGAATTTATGAGCCTCCTGCCCAAAGGAGAATCCTTCCCCTCATACTTGGAAATGATACTTCAGAAGATCACATGCCTCTTATTCTGCTAGCACGTGGAACTCCTTTCCACAGAAGACATCCTGTCCTCAATGCTTAGCCTCAAGAGACCTCTGTCCTCACTGATCACCTCCACAGCAACTCATCAACCTGTACTAAACACAGTCAGTCAATCCAGCACAAGTCTTCCTCACTCTGTTAGATCTGTCCCAAGTTCAACTCATAAAGCTTGAACAAATCAATCTCTGCTGCACACAAGCCTTCTCAAAGACTTATCAAAACTGTCCTCTGGTTCTTCTCAAATAACCACTTCAACTCTATCCTCAAATCCTCTTCTAGGACCTATCCAAATCAGCTCACAAGTCCTCCCTAGAACTTGTCCAAATCAGCTCACAAGTCCTCACTATAACCTGTCCAAATCAGCTCACAAGTCTTCACTAGAACCTGTCCAAATCAGCTCACAAGTCCTCACTAGAACCTGTCCAAATCAACTCACAAGTTCATCAAGAAAAACTTGCTTAGCATGAACCCACAAAGATAATTTTTAGAGACCCAATGTGATTCATCAACCTCATAGAAGCATAAAGAGAATTGTTAGAGACTCAATATGTTCTATACTTAACTCCTAATCTCAATCTCAAATCTCATAGAAACATAAAAAGAATTGTTAGAGACTCAATATGTTTTATACTTAACTCCCAATATCAATCTCAAATCTCATAGAAACATAAAGAGAATTTTTAGAGACTCAATATGTTCTATACTTAACTCCCAATCTCAATCTCAACTCAATATCAATCTCAAAAGAATAAGATAGATGTAGTATGCTTTTCTCAAGAACATGAAACACAACCCAACAATTGCCAACCATGCAATATCTCATATAACAATGATACTCATGTTCATTCCACAACCAATATATTTGCTCAACCAATTAGGGCTTTAACAACAATGCTTATAGACAAGGTTTAACCAATATCATTCAACTCAACATTAACCTTGAAGCATTCAACCAATCACTACATGAAAAGGAAACTAGTAGACATCCTTTTCCATCCAAAGGTATTTGAAAAAAACAACCACCAACATAAATCACCAATGCAAAGAATAACTTGCTCAAATCAATCTCAATGGAGTAAGCCCAAATCATGTATCAAGTAAAGCATTAACTTGATCAAAACAACCTCTATGGAAGCAACTCAACCATCAATCTCAAAACAGCCAACTAAGGGTTTCACCATCTCAATGCAAGAGCAAGACTTACTAACATAAACCCTAGTGCAAGATGCTTCCTCTTCCTCAACCAGAATTATGCATTCACCCAAAAACTCATCAATGATTTTAATGCATAAACAATCTTCAATATCCAAAAAATGGAATTACACCAACAAGAATACCTAGTAGACAACCTTTTCACTCCAAACTCAATTTCAAAAAATACACCATCACCAATATACATGGAAGAAGTTGCCCATACCTTTGTTTGAGGAAGAAGAGAATATTTCTTCAACCTGTTACCAACACCACCCTCAACTTTGCCACCAGGTTAGGGTTAGATCATAAAAGTAACCACAAAAACATTTATTCCATAAAACACCTTATGACTCCAATCCTTAGAAGTCAACTACCAAAAATATAAATCATACAAACAATATATCATTTTACACCTTATTTCTCCAAATTAATTAAACCATGCTCAAGGAATAATAGCTTCTAAGCAAATCTCACTCAAAAATCAAGCCAAAAATCTCAACCACACACTATCAACCTTATATCTCCAAAGAAGCATTTAACCTCAAAAATAATTTTAAATAAATCTGCCCAACCACTCCTTCTTTAACAAAATACAGATTTTATTTAAAAAACCTTATCAAAAAAATGCTTCCAAAAATCGTGGGTCAACAGTGCCTTCGGAAAAATCAGAGCGCAAAAACTCATCTCACATTCCATGGTAGAAGTCAAAAACTTGACCTCCCTTCAAGCGCCTTCGCAGAATAGTCGTTGCCACGAGGCCAACGGTGCTAGCTTGAAGGCTAGCAAGAGTCTCCTTCTCCTTAACCCTTTGGTGGTGGATAAACATGGCGAAAAAATGATAGTCGTAGATTTTACTTCCCAACCTTTGCGCAATTCGAATTTCTTTTACACCTTTTCTTTGGACTATAGGTTATGGCTTATATAGCCAAACTTCCATGCTATACACGACGTCGACGGAAGGATAATTTGAATTTTTAGAATTAATATTACTTTGGCACCTTCGAAACAACTTTAGGGTTTATGAAACCCTTTTGATTATTTAAAAAATAATCAAAGGTCTTTTAGACCTTAGACCTTAGGTGGAGAACCCATTAAATTATTAAAATAATTTAATCACTAAATCAAATAAATAATTAATTAAAAAACCTTAAAAATGTTTTATTAATTAAGTTATTTAATTAATAAGTGTCTCTAGCCTTTGCATTAAGCTGAAAGTGGTTTTGAGAAAAACCCTTAATGCATCCACCTGGTTTTAATAAAAACCCTTAAACCTGCCATGGTTTTGATAAAAACCTTTTCATCTACCACATGGAATCTCTACGAAATCTTCTAGAAAATATTCTTTGGAATCTTCAACCTTTGAAGCCAATAAATCCTCTTGACATTAATGCCAGTTCCTTTTGACATCAATGACAACTCATAGACAAGAAGCTAGGATCTCAAACCCAAAATTGACAACAATCTCCCCCTTTGTCATTGATGGCAAACCATGCTTCTCAACAACACTGAAACTAAAAACTGCTATATAGAAATTAGATCCCCCTGACTTGAGGCTCTTCCCCTTACTCATATCTCTCCCCCTTTGTCATCAATGGCAAAGGGTCACCTTTGGGGCTTGGGACTAAGAATGAGACTCTTAGCTTAGTCCCTCCCCCACCTCCTGTTGAGGTGATTAATTTCGAGGTGGGAGTAAAACTCCCATTAGGCACTGATCTTCATCAATTTCTATAGCTGCCTTACCATGTCTTCTCTTGTTCTACTTTTCCATATTCCTGTTCCTGTTCATGTCACTGTTGTTGTTCTTATTATCATTCCTGTTCTTATCCATGTCTTGATTCTTGTGTCTGTTCATACCCATGTTCCTATTTTTGTACCTTGGAATTTCAGCTCTACACTGTCTAGCTATGTGACCTTCATTGTTGCACTTATAACAACTAACAATTTTATTTCTTTGAGGCATACATGATCTTTGACTCCATTTGTTCTGACCAGCCCTATTCCTGTTATTAGCCTTGCAATAAGTAGCCTTGTGCCCAAACTGTTTACAAGAGTAGCAATACACTTGAAAGAAATTACCACCTCTAAATCTGTCATTTACCTTCCTCACTTGAGTCATGCAATGTGAATCCATGTGACCAAACTTGTGACAAGCAAAACATTTGCCATTAAAATTTCCTTGATTTGACCTCTTAGGTCCTGTAAACTTTCTCCCCTTTTTTTTATTCTTGTTTTCTGATTCTATGCATCTATCACTCAAGGATTCTTTTTCTGAAGTACTTTCCTCATCAGAACTCTCTTCCTTTTAGAATCTCTTACTATATTCCCCAGTAGAGTCGCCAACCTGTTCCATGTGTTTCTTACCAAAACCAAGACCTGTTTTATCTATTGTCCTTCTTTGATCTTTGATGATTGACTTTACCTTTTTGGTGCTATATTCAAACCTGTAAAGCTTCTCCTTGTACTCTTTAGTTTCCTCTTTCAAGGAATCCACTTTCTATTCCAACTCTCTACACTCAAGAACCTTAGACTCTAACTTATCCTTAAGTTTTTGTGTCTTAGCTATAGATAAGTCAAGACTTTCTATAAGCTCATCTCTCTCAATACAACATTCATCCAATTTATCATTGAGTCTAGCATTCTTCTTTCTTTCCTTTTTCAAAGCACTAAGAGCACTAACAAGTTCAACTTCAAGATCTACTTCACCATCCTCTATAACTTCCTCTATTTGTTTGCCTTTTGAAACATCAATGAATTTTTTAGATTTCTTATCACTAGAGGTGCTACCCTTTTCTAAAGCCATACAAAGATCTTCCTTACAATTTTTTGAAGCATCCTCATACATAGTATAACTAGAAATCAATCCATAATTTGTGCAATCATCCTCAAGATGTCCAAACTTTCCACATCTAAAACATTTTATAAGGACAAATCTATGTTTATTTTCTTCTTCTTTTTCTGTTAGGAACAACATCTCATTTCCAACATCACTTGAAGAACTTTCACTATCACTACTAGAACACTTACTTGCCTTGTATAGGTAGAAACTTTTATTGTGTTTGTGAGAGTACCTCTTTCCTTGATTGCTTTGCTCATATTTATTCTTCCTTTGATGCCTGTGCCTTTCAAAATCCTTGCTCTTATAATCTTGTTTATCTTCATCACTTTCATCCTTGGCAGCAGTACAATTAGTAGCATAATGACCAAAATTTCCACAATTGAAACACTTGACATATTTCATACCTTTTTTTTTTCTTAATAACTTGCCCTTCTTGCTGTAATATGCCTCTTCATCACTATCTTGAAGCTCTTTACCCTTGGATTTCTTGGTAGCCTTGAAAGCTGCCTCCTTCTTAACATCAAAATTCACTTGAGTTCTCAACTCAAATGCTGCAAGTATACTATGAAGCTCATCCTTTTTCAACTTATCCAAATCCTTAGCTTCCTCAATAGCAAAAATATTTTCACTAAATATATTTGGAAGAGACCTCAAAATCTTATCACAAATATCATTTGCAGCAAGCTCAAGACCTAGTTCCTTCATAGAGTTAACAATATCATCCATACGAAGCATATAGTCACTAATATTTTCTTCATAATTCATCTTGAGTTGTTCAAACATACCTTTGAAGTGTCTCAACTTAGACTTTCAGACATTTTCATCACCTGTATGAACCACCTTCAACTGTTTCCACATTTCACTAGCTGTCTTGCAGTGAATCACCTTGGTAATATCAACCTTCTATAAACCCTTTAGGATTGCATTCATTGCCTTTGAATTGCTATGATGTAGAAGACTCTCTTCCTTAGTAGAAGGACCATGCTCAGGAATGGTATACTCATCCTCAATCACTTTCCAAACTTCATTTCCAAGAGCCATAAGATGAACCTTCATCCTAGCACTCCAAAGCCCAAAATCTGCCCCATCAAGAATAGGTGTTGCATTACCACTTGTAGATTCCATTGTGTTCTTTACAATATTTTACTTCAAGCTGTTAAAATTTCCTAAGGAACCTGCTCTGATACCAATTGAAGAGCACAAGCTTATATAGAGAGGGGGGGGTGACCAGTATAAGACCCCTTTTTACTTTCTCTATTTAACTTCAAATTCACAAAGCAATGAACCAATAGCAATATCAAAGAAATGCATAAAGCAACACACAATGAGACACCAATTTTAACGTGGTTCACCCAACATGGGCTACCTCCACAAAAAATTTCTCTAAAAAGCTTTCTCAAAGTTCTTTGGGAATCCTTCCCAATTACAATGTTTATGAGCCTCAACCCAAAGGAGAAACCTTCCCCTACTCAAGTATTTATGAGACTCTGTACAAAGGATAATCCTTCCCCTCCTCATGAATTTATGAGCCTCCTGCCCAAAGGATAATCCTTCCCCTCCTCACGAATTTATGAGCCTCTTGCCCAAAGGAGAATCCTTCCCCTCATCACGAATTTGTGAGCCTCCTGCCCAAATGAGAATCCTTCCCCTTCACACAAATTTATGAGCCTCCTGCCCAAAGGAGAATCCTTCCCCTCAGACATGGAAATGATACTTCAGAAGATCACCTGCCTCTTATTCCACTAGCATGTGGAACTCCTTTCCATAGAAGACCTCCTGTCCTCAATGCTCAGCCTCAAGAGACCTTTGTCCTCACTGATCACCTCCACAATAACTCATCAACCTGTACTAAACATAGTCAGTTGGTCCAGTACAAGTCTTCCTCACTTTGTCAGATCTATCCCAAGATCAACTCATAAAGCTTGAACAAATCAATCTCTGCTGCACACAAGCCTTCTCAAAGACTTGTCAAAAATGTCCTCATGTTCTTCTCAAAGAACCACTTCAACTCTGTCCTCAAATCCTCTGCTAGGACCTGTCCAAATCAGATCACATGTCCTCCATAGAACTTGTCCAAATCAGCTCACAAGTCCTCACTAGAACCTATCCAAATCAGCTCACAAGTCTTCACTAGAACCTGTCCAAATCAGCTCACAAGTCCTCACTAGAACCTGTCCAAATCAGATCACAAGTTCATCAAGAAAAAATTTCTTAGCATGAACCCACAAAGAGAATTTTTAGAGACTCAATGTGATTCATAAACATCATAGAAGCATAAAGAGAATTGTTAGAGACTCAATATGTTCTATACTTAACTCCCAATCTCAATCTCAAATCTCATAGAAACATAAAGAGAATTGTTAGAGACTCAATATGTTTTATACTTAACTCCCAATATAAATCTCAAATCTCATAGAAACATAAAGAGAATTGTTAGAGACTCAATATGTTCTATACTTAACTCCCAATCTCAATATCAACTCAATCTCAATCTCAAAAGAATAAGATAGATGTAGTATGCTTTTCTCAAGAACATGAAACACAACCCAACAATTGCCAACCATGCAATATCTCATATAACAATGATACTCATGTTCTTTCCATAACAAATATATTTGCTCAACCAATTAGGGCTTTAACAACAATGTTTATAGACAAGGTTTAACCAATATCATTCAAATCAACATTAACCTTGAAGCATTCAACCAATCACTACATGAAAAGGAAACTATTAGACATCCTTTTTCCTCCAAAGGTATTTGAACAAAATAGCCACCAACATAAATCACCAATGCAAAGAATAACTTGCTCAAATCAATCTCAATGGAGTAAGCCCAAATCATGTATCAAGTAAAGCATTAACTTGATCAAAACAACCTCTATGGAAGCAACTCAACCATAAATCTCAAAACAGCCAACTAAGGGTTTCACCATCTCAATGCAAGAGCAAGACTTACTAACATAAACCCTAGTGCAAGATGCTTCCTCTTCCTCAACCAGAATTATGCATTCACCCAAAAAATCATCAATGATTTTAATGCATAAACAATCTTCAATATCCAGAAAATGGAATTACACCAACAAGAATACCTAGTAGACAACCTTTTCACTCCAAACTCAATTTCAGAAAATACACCATCACCAATATACATGGAAGAAGTTGCCCATACCTTTGTTTGAGGAAAAAGAGAATAGTTCTTCAACTTGTTACCAACACCACCCTCAACTTTGCCACCAAGTTAGGGTTAGATCATAAAAGTAACCACAAAAATATTTATTCCATAAAACACCTTATGACTCTAATCCTTAGAAGTCAACTACCAAAAATATAAAGCATACAAACAATATATCCTTTTACACCTTATTTCTCCAAATTAATTCAACCATGCTCAAGGAATAATAGCTTCTAAGCAAATCTCACTCAACAATCAAGCCAAAAATCTCAACCACAGACTATCAACCTTATATCTCCAAAGAAGAATTTAACCTCAAAAATAATTTTAAATAAATCTGCCCAACCACTTCTTCTTTAATAAAATGTAGATTTTATTTAAAAAACCTTACCAAAACAATGCTTCCTAAAATCGTGGGTCAATAGTGCCTCCAAAAAAATTGGAGCGCAAAAACTCTTCTCACACTCCATGGTGGGAGTCGAACGCTTGACCTCCCTTCAAGCGCCTTCGCAGAATAGTCGTTGCCACTAGGCCAACGATGCTAGCTTGAATGCTAGCAAGAGTCTCCTTCTCCTTAACCCTTTGGCATCAGATAAACATGGTGAAAAAATGATAGTCGTAGCTTTTACTTCCCAACCTTTGCACAATTCGAATTTCTTTTACACCTTTTCTTTGGACTATAGGTTATGGCTTATATAGCCAAACTTCCATGCTATACACGATGTCGACGGAAGGATAATTTGAATTTTTCGAATTAATATTACTTTGGCGCCTTCGAAACAACTTTAGGGTTTATGAAACCCTTTTGATTATTTAAAAAATAATCAAAGGTCTTTTAGACCTTAGACCTTAGGTGGAGAACCCATTAAATTATTAAAATAATTTAATCACCAAATCAAATAAATAATTAATTAAATAACCTTAAAAAGGTTTTATTAATTAAGTTATTTAATTAATAAGTGTCTCCAGCCTTTGCATTAAGCTGAGAGTGGTTTTGAGAAAAACCCTTAATGCATCCACTTGGTTTTAATAAAAACCCTTAAACCTGCCATGATTTTGATAAAAACCTTTTCATCTGCCACATGAAATCTCTCCGAAATCTTCTAGAAAATATTCTTTGGAATCTTCAACCTTTGAAGCCAATAAATCCTCTTGACATTAATGCCAGTTCCTTTTGACATCAATGACAACTCATAGACAAGAAGCTAGGATATCAAACCCAAAATTGCCAACAATTGTATAGCCAAAACAATATATTATCAAGAGCGGAGTTATAAATTCGTTGAAAAGAACAACTTCAAAAGAGGTTCCACAAATTAGTTATGAAAATGAAAAACGAACAGAGGATTTCTAAAAGCTTTAAATATGTAGTGAATATAGAAAATAGAGGTCGAACGCAAGAGAAAAGAAGATTTTTTTTTTAAAGAGCGAAGGAAGAACAAGGACTTGCAGGAGAAAGGAAATATCAAGTAGACAGAGACTCTGGATTTGGCACTGTAAAGTTATATTTTTGAAAGTAATCGAATTTTATTATAGTAAAACATGCTTTGAGGTGTTTTATGATATTAATAAAATTGATTATTTTCAATAATTAAATTTTTTCCATAGAATATTGCATTCTATTTGTTTTGGATTGAGATATTCTGATTCATATAAATAGGATTAATATTTCAAAGTTTTTGGTTTATTTATTCGTAGCCTGCATCATAAAATTTGTTTTATTTTATTTTCTTTACCTTTTCTTTTGATTTTATTTCAAATTTTAAAGTTCAAATTATAAAACCCTAATTCATATTATAAAGGTTAAAACTTTATAATTAGGGTCTTATGCTTATTCATTTTCCAAATATTTAATTTAATTGATATTTGGGATGAATAAGCATTATATTAATGGAAAGATAATATAAATATTAATTTTAATATTATAAAGTCATAAAATTTATAATTAAGATTTATATACATTGGTTATTTAAAGCAATTTCGGTTTTGGTTCAAAGAAAATTTAAAATTATAAAATTGTTCATAAAGTTCACGTTTTCAAAAAATTTTATAATTTTAAAAGTTTTCATTTTCAAGCAATAAATAAACTTACCTTAATGAAAATTAATTTCATTAAAGGTAGTTATTTATATGGCAGCCAAAAGGCCATTATTTTCAAAGCATATAGATTAATTTCCCTTAATGAAAATTAATTTCATCAAAGGGGAATTAATTTATAATTTATTTCAAAGGATATTATATTTGAAGGTTTAATCATTTGGATTATTTTTCTTTCATGTTTAAAGCAACCTAAAGATCAATTCATTCATCATTTCATTAAGTTTCATGAACAATCACTTGCATAACATAAAAAAATATTACCAACAAAAGCCCCTTGTTAATAATTATTTCCAAATAACCCAAGTGTTGTAGGTGAGTTGGAGAGGAGAGGGCAATCCTCCAAGGGAGGTCCCAGGTTCAAATCTCTACCCTACCAAAAATTTGAATTGGGTATCTAAAATCCAATTGATAATGTTGGTGTGGGCAGGGTCGGGTGTGACCCCTGGGTGGCTTTGACGGTGTATAACCCCCTATTCGTGGTCTCTCAGACCAAGGCGGCTCCGCAAGGGGTTTTTCGCTTAAAAAAAAAAAAAATTATTTCCAAATCACTAAGGTATTCCAAGAACTTATGTGATATATTTTCATAACATACAAACATTAAGTAAAGGAACCTTGGATAAATGTTTACTTCTTTACAAGAGAGGGTTTGCATTTGAAAATCCTAAATTTGATGGGGATTTTTCCATTGGGAAAAATTTCCACTCAACAATAGCCAACCCCTATGTGTTGGTTGTAGGGGATTTTCACACTAACCATATAAAAAAATATTACACCATGGTCTCATTGTTAAATAAATATTACTATAGTGGTAAGGGTTTTAACCTCTCAATGAGAGGTCCAAGGTTCATTCCCACAAGATTACTACAATGGTAAGGGTTTTGGCCTCTTTTTGAGAGTTCCAAGGTTCAAACCCCACTCAGTATGAGGGAACCATAATTCCTCATAAAAAAATATGTAAACTTATTGAAAAAAATAAAATAAAATGCAACATCCTTTATACTTTTAAATTATAAAAGGTCCCATGAACCCATTACCTTAGTTTCCTTGTATATTCATTATATTCTTAAGTAGAATCAATAATTATGTTACAATACCTTTATTTAATTAAACCTAATTGAAGGTTGTGATCAAAATATTACACCTAGGTCTCATTGTTAAATATAGCTTACTATAGTGGTAAGGGTTTTGACCTTTTCATGAGAGGTGTAAGGTTCAAATCCACAAGCTTACTAAAATGGTAAGGGTGTTGGCCTCTATATGAGAGGTCCAAGGTTCAAACCCCACTTATTATGAGGGAACCGAAATTCGTCATAAAAACCTATGTAAACTTATTGAAAAATGCAACATCCTTTAGACTTTTAAAATGAGAAAGGGTACCAAGTTTCAAACCCATTACCGTAGTTTCCTTGTATATTCATTATATTATTAAGTAGAATCAATACTTATGTTACAATATATTTTCTTAATTAAAACTAATTGAAATTTATGATCAAAATATTACACCAAGATCTCATTGTTAAATCAAGTTTACTATAGTGGTAAGGGTTTTGACCTCTCCATGAGAGATCCAAGGTTCAAACCTATAATCTTACTGTAGTGATAAGGGTTTTGGCCTCTCTATGATAGGTCCAAGGTTCAAACCCCACTCAGTATGAGGGAACCAAAATTCTTGGTTTAAACCCCGCTCAGTACGAGGGAACCAAAACTTCTCATATAGACCTGTGTAAAACTTATTGAAAAAAATAAAATGCAACATCCTTTAGACTTTTAAATGATAAAATGTCCCATTTTTCATACCCATTACCTTAGTTTTATCGTATATTCATTATATTATAAAGTAGAATCAATACTTATGTTACAATCCCTTTCTTTAATTAAATCTAATTGAAGGTTGTGATCAAAATATTAAACCATGGTGTTCCAAGGGGTAAAACACAATGGTTCAAGCTTTGGCTCTTCTTTGGGAGGTTCAAGGTTCAAATTGTGGTGTGGGTGACTATGTGAGGGGGTGGGTGTGTGGTGGTTGTGTGTTAAATTACCTGTTGATAAACATAACTCTCGCCTTTATGAGGGGTAATGGTTGGGATAGCCTACCCAACCCTATGTGTTGGTCGCAGGGGTTTCTCACACTAACCAAAAAAAATATTACACCATGGTGTCATTGTTAAATAAAGCTTATTATAGTGTAAGGGTTTTAACATATCCATGATAGGTCCAAGCTTCAAACCCACAAGCTTACTACAATGGTAAGGGTTTTTGCCTCTTTATGAGAGGTCCAAGGTTCAAACCCCACTCAGTATGAGGGAATCACAATTCCTCATAAAAACTTGTGTAAACTCATTGAAAAAAATAAAATACATCCTTTATAATTTTAAATGATAAAAAGTCCCACAAAACCATTACCTTAGTTTCCTTGTACATTCATTATATTATTAAGTAGAATTAATACTTATGAATTAAACCTAATTGAAGGTGTAGATCAAAATATTACACCAAGATATCATTATTAAACCAACCTTACTCATTATATTATTAAGTAGAATCAATACTTATATTATAATACCTTTTCTTAATTAAACCTAATTAAATATTGTGATCAAAATATTACACCAAGATCTCATTTTAAAATCAACCTTACTATAGTGGTATGAGTTTTGACCTCTTCATGAGAGGCCCAAGGTTCAAACCCACAAGCTTACTACAGTGGTAAGGATTTTGGCCTTTATGAGAGGTCCAAGATTTAAAATCCACATAGTATGAAGGAACCAAAATTCTCTCTATGATAAGTCTAAGGTTAAAACTCCACTCAATATGAGGGAACCAAAATTCCTCATAAAAACCTATGTAAAATTATTGAAAAAAAAATGCAACATCCTTTAGACTTTTAAATGAGAAAAGGTCCCAAATTTAAAACCCATTGCTTTAGTTTCCTCGTATATTCAATATATTATTAAGTAGAATCAATACTTATGTTACATATCATTTCTTAATTAAACCTAATTAAAGGTCTTGATCAAAAGATTACACCATTGTCTCATTGTTAAATTAAGCTTGCTATAGTAGTAAGGGTTTTGACCTCTCCATGAGAGGTCCAAGTTTCAAATCTGTAAGCTTACTACAGTGGTAAGGATTTTGGCCTCTTTATAAGAGGTCCAAGGTTCAAACCCACTCGGTATGAGGGAATCAAAATTCCTCATAAAAATATATGTAAACTTATTGAAAAAATGCAACATACTTTAAATTTTTATATGATAAAAGGTCCCAATTTTGAACCTATTACCTTAGTTTCCTTGTATATTCATTATATTATTAAGTAGAATTAATACTTATGTTACAATCCCTTTCCTTAATTAAAGCTAATTGAAGGTTGTGATCAAAAGATTACACGAAAGTCTCATTGTAAACTAAGATTAAACCAAGGTCTCATTGTAAACTATTTAAAATTTCTATTTTAAGTGTTATAGTTGAAAGGAAGTCATATCTCAATAAAGAGAGCAATGTATCTTATGCTTGTGGATGTTCCACCAAGTTTGCATTTGTTCGTGTGATGTGTATAGAAATAAATTCCAAGAAACATAAGGCTCTTATTCTCAAGCACACTTTCATAAAAGTGATTTCTCTAATATAAATCATATATTTTCATATTATTTTATAATATAGATCAAAGGAAGGCATATCTCAGTGAAGAGCATAAAGTATCTTGTATTTTTGGATGTTCCACCAACTTTGCATATGTCCTTGTGATGTGTATAGGAATAAAACCCAAGAAATATAAGGCTCTTACTCTCAAGCACACTCTCATAAAAGTGACTTCTCTAAGATGACTAGTATGCATGCATATTATATTATAATTTTTTCTTTGTGGATAATACATATAGTATTAACGTAATATCAATTTGAAAGCATGAGGATACGAAAGCAAAATAGAAGGGAAATGTAACGCTAAGTCCTACGAATGAGAATGCATGAAAAGAAAGAAAGAAAGTGAACTGAAACAAGATTTAAAAGCAAATGTAAAAGTGCAGCCCTTTATTTTATTGATTTTCTCAAGATCAGGTTACAATGTGTCTCCTCCCTTTTCAGGGGCTAGGAGCGTCGGACACAATCTTGTTACACCATAAATGATACATTCCCTCTGCGTGCCCACGTTGAGAATGGGTGGACCAAATGTCACCACCACTTGCATGAATATGTCTATAGTTCCTTGTTGCCCCTACGGTGTCGATATCCTACATTCAAAGAAACAACAAACGGTTAGTAGCACCTGCATATGGAGAGAAACATGCGATCCCCAAGGCCTGCGGTCAATGCATACATAAAATAATTAAAATGATAACTGAAACATATCAGAATGAGCTAAAATTTTGACAGAAGCAATAAAAAACTACCAAGAACGCATTGCAAAAGGAACAGTTAAGAAATCTGCCATAGATTTCTAATCGCTCTGGGGTGGGACGATTAGGACTGTCATAAGCTATCAGAAGGCGGCCTCCTAAATGTCCAGTCCAGAGGCCTATAAAACACCTGTAAAGTTGGGGTTAGACAAAAAAGGGCATTTTGGGACGACCCAGATGGTTAGATTTTGTAGATTCTACCTTGGTCACCCTGTATTTGATGGCGCTCCCTGTAGGTTAGTGAAAGTGAGAAATAACAAAATCATAGCTAAAACATATTAGAATCACATGAAATATGAATGGCAGCATATGTAAATTACCTAGAATCAAATGCAAAAGAAAAATTAGGGAAATATACCATAGATTTCTAATCGCTCCGGGGTGGGGCGATTAGAACTACAGTAGTGCGGGGGGTGCCTGGGGGCAGGACGCCCATCGTTTGGGGCTCGGTTTCGACACCAATCCACTTGGGATGGGTCCAAAACCTCTTATGGGATTGTGTCAGTAAATTTTGTGGGATATTGTGGCCAAATGTTTGGGTTTGGGTCCGGATTGCGCTTCCAATAATCACCCAATAACCTCCCTTTCGAAAGAGAGATCAAGGATGTAAGAAGCACAATGAGGGTGAGGGTTTGATTTGGTAGCACTCCGTTGCTCTAAATGCTCCTACTCTGTCATTTTTTTGGGGTGAGAAGACTCACCAATTTATAGACCTAGGGTCTCTCTCTTTGAATGTGCATGCGAGGGCGCCACTTGACTTTCTTGCCCTATTTTGGGAGAAAATATTTTTCCCTAATTTAGAGTCTCTTTGCATGAGGTCTCCATGATCAAGGCATGCTTGACTGAAGTCCCTCTCTTTGATTTGAAGTCGTTCCTCGCAATTGCATGCCCTGAAGGCACAGTTAAGTGGTGGACCTATCAAGGTTTGAATTTTTACCCGTCAAACCTACTATTCATCCCATCCTGGAGCGAATGCTGCTAATCATCCCAGGGTGGGACGAATACCAGTTTGTAATCATCCCAGAGTGGGACGAGTAGGGAGGAAAGTTTTGAAAAGGTGCCAAATTGACCTCTGACCTTCCAAAACTATTGTGAGAGTGGTTAGGACCACTTTTGAACCTCTGGGGGCTGCCCTAGGGGTTGTGTATGTCACTTTGATCAGTGTTTGTAGTCACATAATCGGATTGGTGTTGTTTTGGTGTCTACAGATGCCCCTTTTTGGGAAGCGATGTGTAAGGCGCAATGCTGAGAAAAAATAGATAACCAAACAACTAATGATTAGGGTTTATCAGTAACCTAACCAACTTTTGATGCCCCAAGCATGGAAAAGGCATGCATTCTTGAATCCTTGCTTTTGACGAGCTAAGGAGCTTAATTCAAGTATTAACCTTTTTTTTTTGGTGAGGTGTTACTTGATATTGGACATTATTCAGTCATGAATAGGCAAAGGGCGCAACCTTTTGTCTCTGGGAACCTGAGTTTATGATTCTAGAATGCCAAGGGTTTTATCAGCTTGTGATTATTGCTTGTTTGCTACCCTAAGCAAGGGCATGATTTTCTTTTTCAGTGATCCTTTGAATGCATGCCATTTCCTTGATTGGGTGTGTTTTTGTTGATTGGTGACTAAGTGTGACTACCCCCTCAAGCGACGAATCGATGAGGAAATGACCTGACATGAGAAAAGCGATGAGTCACTTGACCCAAGATGACTTGTGTAAGGGTGTCTTTAGTTGTTTTCCGTTGAATGCTTATGCAGTTTCAAAATATTTTGACCTATTTTTGGTGGGTTTGAACCCTTTTTGTGATGCATTTGGGAGCTGAAATTGTCAAAAATATATCCTCCCATGGAGCGGTCCTGCTATGGTAGCCTTCTTAGGGACTAGGATAGTGACAATTTGTGACCCCAATGTCTATTTTGGATGCCAATAATGTCAAGCGCAAAGGTGCCTTCGTTTGGCAATGTTATTGCTATTTTTGGGTGGGTTTGGACCCTTTTTGTGACGCCGTTTGGGGATGAAATTCTCGATAATCTGTCCTCCCATGGAGAGGTCCCACTATGGTAGCCTTATTAGGGAGTATGATAGTGAGTATTTGTAACCCCAACATCAGTTTTGCATGCCAAGAATCACAAGCGCAAAGGACCCTTTGTTCGGTAAGTTTATTGCTATTCTTGGGTGGATTTTGGTTCAGTTTTTGTTGTTTTTAAAATTTGTACTCTGTAATCGTCCCTGGGTGGGACGAATACCAGTTTAGTATTAGTCCCAGGGTGGGATGAGTGCTAACTAGAGCACTCATCCCAGGGTGGAACGATTACAGGCCTAAAAGCCTATTTAAGGGCCAAAACTAGGTTTTGGGCTCATTTGCATTTGTTTTTCCTGGCGTATTGGAGCTGTGAGGAGGAGGAGGTCTAGTTCGCGTAGCGGAGCGCTATCAAATTTTTTGGATACCATGAGTTCATGGACCGGATCATCAAGTTGTGGAGCCGAAGTGAGACCGGTGAGTGATCCTCCTCTTTATTTTGCCTATTTTAGTTTACAGTTTTAAAACCGCAATTTGTTTTCTTTTGTATTTTGTTTTTCGATTTAAAAATGAAAACCCTAGTTAAATGTTTGTGGTTTGTTTGAATTTTTTTTTTTTGCGTCGTATTGCTTTGTTAGAGCTATGATCGAAACCCTGGTTGAAACCGTGTTTATGTTGTTTTTTTTGTAAACTAAAAAGAAAACCCTCGTTTAAACTAAGATCTAAAACTTAGCTTAAAAAATGTTTTTATGTTGTTTTCTATTTTTTTATCAGTTGTAGACTAAGGTTAAACCCTAGGAACTAAAAATTTTGTTATTGGGTGTTTGTATTTTTTAGTTTGACAGTAAAATGAAAACCCTAGGTTAAAGTGTTATTTTTGTTTAACTACGGTTAGAAACCCTAGTTGTTATTTTTGTTTTATTTTTTGGTAGTTTTAAACTAGAATTATAAACCCTAGGTGAAATTTTGATTTTTGTAAACTAAGGTAAAAAACCCTAGAGTTGTTTGTATTGATTTTTTTGTTTTAAACTAGAATTAAAAACCCTAGGTTAGATTTTGATTTTTTGTAAAATAAGGTAAAGAACCCTAATTTGAACGAAGGTTGAAAACTTAGCTTTGTTTTTATTTTATTTTCTATTTTTTTTATCATTTTAGACTAAGGTCGAACCCTAGGTAACTGAAAAATTTTGTTTGATTTTTTTTGTATTTTATTTATCAGTTTGAACTAGAGTTGAAAGCCCTAGGAACTATCAAATTTGTTTTTGAATGTTTTATTTTTGTTTATTTATCAGTTTGATACTAGAGTTAAAAACCCTAGGAACTGAAAAATATGTTTTTGGATTTTTTTGTTTTTGTTTGTGTCAGTTTGATACTAGAGTTAAAACCCCTAGGAACTGACAAATTGCTATTTGGATGTTTTGTTTTTGTTTATTTATCAGTTTGATACTAAAGTTAAAAACCCTAGGAACTGACAAATTTGTTTTTGAATTTTTTGTTTTTGTTTATTTATCAGTTTGATACTAAAGTTAAAAACCCTAGGAACTGACAAATTGTTATTTGGAAGTTTGTTGTTTTTTATTTGTCAGTTTGATACTAGAGTTAAAAACCCTAGGAACTGACAAATTGTTGTTTGGATTTTTGTTGTTGTTTATTTGTTAGTTTGATACTAGAGTTAAAAACCCTAGGAACTGACAAATTTGTTTTTGATTTTTTTGTTTTTGTTTATTTATCAGTTTGATTCTAAAGTTAAAAACCCTAAGAACTGACAAATTTGTTTTTGAATTTTTTTATTTTTGTTTATTTATCAGTTTGATACTAAAGTTAAAAACCCTAGGAACTGACAAATTGTTATTTGGAATTTTGTTGTTGTTTATTTGTCAGTTTGATACTAGAGTTAAAAACCCTAGGAACTGACAAATTGTTGTTTGGATTTTTTGTGTTTTTGTTTATTTATTAATGTACATACTTGCATTTTGCTAATGTGTATGTTGTACATTTATGAAATGTTTTTGTATTTAGACATTGTGTATGTTTGTTTTAGTGTTGTACTATTTTTTGTTTTATTTTGTCATGTTTTAATGTTTTTGTTTTGTGTCCTTTTGCAGGTTGTGAAGAGTCGGTACCATGTGCCGACGGTGTTCTCTGAAGCACGGGAGGCGCTGACTGTGGCTGACTAGGAGTGGCTTGATGCCCTTGGGCTCAAACAGGTGATTCATCTAGAGCCTGTGGTGGGGGATCAGGCATATATGATGGCTCTGATCAACTTGTGGGATCCTCGGACCAATACCTTTCATCTCCCAATAAGGGAGATGACAGTGACTCTTGAGGATGTCTATTAGATTCTACAAATTTTGATAGACGGTCTGTCGATTCAGACTACTCCATGGGATCAGCGGATGGCTATCCTGACACGGTGCTTCAGGCATGGGGTAGAGATGGGGGTGGATAGTCCAATGGAGAGGGTAGAGGGGGATTGCCTGATTGGTGGTATCTTGGTACGGTGGTGGCTAGAGATGGGTATGTTGGGGGTGAGACATGCATTACTAATGACCCTCATCTCCAACATGTTGCTTCTTGACTCTTTAGGCATGAGGTTCCCTTGGAACCTGCTGGAGGTAGTGTTCAGATTGGTCAAGTGTTCGACGGAAGCACCCTTGATTATGAGGTGGGGACAGATGCTTATGGCACAACTTTATGATGAGTTGTACGAGGTCCACTGTCGAAGGCAAAAGGGGATCGAGTGTAGCTACATGTTGCAGTGCTAGGGGTGGCAGCACATAGCTATGAAGCGGCCATAGGGTCTGTCATGGACCACCCGGGAAGAGATGGTTGATAGGGAGATAGGGTATGTGGCTCTGTGGTGGCGGTCTGAGGAGCAGGGGTAGAGTTGGTGATGGGCAGGTGTTGTAGGACACTATGTTGAGGCCTTCACTTGGATTGCTCCAGGGGAGGTATTTTGGCACCCATACCAGGACTCTCTAGCCTGGCCTGAGGCTGGAGAGTGGCTCCGGTGGGTGCACAGGGGGAGATGGTTGATGGTGGATATGGAGGCTAGGTATCATGCTAAGATATCATGGTTGGAGGATCTGCTTTGAATATAGGATGAGGAGCTCAAGGATGCTCTACAGGAGAGGGATATCCTATGGACTCAGTTTTTGGAGTAGGAGAATGCATTGACTGCGTACCTCCAGTAGGATAGGGACACAGATCCTTTATGGGAGAGGGATCTCCTGCAGACTCAGTTGGCATAGTGCAATGACGCATTGGCATTGTACCATCGGTGAGATATGGATTTTTCGACATCGGATGGAGCTGGAGGCAGAGATTATCCACCTCGATGGGCGGTTACCTGAGCTCCCTGGAGGTGGATCTTCGCACAGGATGAGAGATAATGAGACTGAGCAGTCTGCTTCCTCTCATCGCAGGAGGCTAGATGAGGGGGGTGCTAGTGTGCATGATGTGGGGGCTAGCAACAGCTACCCTAAGAGGTCCCATAGGATCCACACCATGGGGGGTAGTTCTCGTCGCACCGATCTTGTGTGATCATGGTGGTCGACACCCTAGGCTTGGGGGTTTTTGAGTTTTTGCTTTGGTTTTGTTTTTGTGAGGTCAGAGGACTGACTCATTGTAGCCTACGAGAATTTTGATGATATATATACATGACATTCTTTTTGGTTATACACTTATCATGATTTTTTTGTTTAGGTTGTATGCACATTTATTTACTTTGATGTATGCATGTGTTATGACGAATGCGATGTTTCTAATTATATGATGTATGCATATGGAATGAATATTTGATAACTTGTCGATGGCACCATAGACTGTACAGGATTTACTGAATTTTTGTACTATGTGATTACTCTGTGGAATGACTTTGTATATGGTAATTTTTTTTTGGTATTTTTCATATTTTTTGATGGTGATGTAAGTAATGAAATGTACTAGTTGTTTTGAAATGTAGTTAAGGTTTTTCTTAGATTCAGATATTTTAACTAACTAGCCAAGACTGTATATTTATCTCACAAGACTTTTGAACAAGGTATGAATTAGACTTGAGTTTGACCAAGTTATTTTACATCTCTGTGTGTGCAATTGAGTTCGTTTATATGGTGAGTTCGTTTATATGGTATTTGTCAGGATACCACCAGTGCCAGATAGGATTTCAACCAAACCTGTAGTAAGGATCACCTAATTAGCTCCACTAACTCTATTGTTGTATTTAGTAAGATTAATCTACAGGACAATATAAGGTACCATAAGCTAGCTCATCAACATGCAAAAATTGGTCTGCTCACATGCAAAGTTAATGTGATAGACATATCATCATGCATTTTAGGATACCACCATTGTCAGGTAGGTTGTCCACCAAACTTGTAATGAGGATCACCTAGATGGTTTTTCAAATCCTGAGAATTCTAGGGATTCAAGCTCAGGCATATTTCGGTTGCTCAACTTGTGGGGATACTTGTTCGTACACATAGTGATGAAAATCACTGTTTATTTTTCTCTTTTGAGCAAGGAATTTTGAATAGTGGTAATAACCACTATTATTTGATTTTGCATTTTAGGTTCCAAAGTTGAGTTTGTAGGTTTGGCTTGTGAATGACATTGATCCTTTTAGTCTTGGGGATGACCACCCATCCTGTTCAGGGACGTGTAGTATGAATCCTTATGACTTTGGGAACCAAAGGTGATTGGGGATGTTATTATGTAAGTGTATTGACCCTTTAGGCCTTGGGGATGACTACCCATCCTTGTTAGGGGTGTGTAGTACGAATCCTTATGACTGTGGGGATCAAATATGTTTGGGATTTGATTATGTAATGGCATTGATCTCTTAGGCCTTGGGGATGACTACCCATCCTTGTCAGGGGCGTGTAGTATGAATCCTTATGACTTTGGGGACCAACGATGATTGGGATTTGTGTTAGTGGTGAAGACCACTGTTTATTATGTGAAATTGGATGGGGAAGAGCTTGTCCTTTTGTCAATTCTTAGCATTCTTGAACCATTCACACAAGGGGATGAACAAGCTAACCTTTCACCTATGGTACCCTAGACCGCTTTGTAGGTTTATCTTACGTTCACACAACTTAGGAATTTTTTTATGTGTTTTAACATGTGTAGGGATGTTACGTAACGAGGTGTGATCCAAGTAAAACTCTACCCTTGTAAAATATGTCTAACTTTGTACAGTTTTGGCTAGAAATTTAAAGATAGCTGAATGATGAAAACCCTAAATACATTAGGAGACAACTGACTATGCTAAAAATATGGACGGTGTTATTTTGGAATGACGTGTTGATAAAATGTATTGAAGGTGGAAAATGATGGGATTGCCTAGAAATTACAGTCTATGGTGCTTGTGACATGTATGACCAACAAATATGCAATGTATGTATGCGATGCCTAATGCAGTTTATTATGTTTTTGTGTTTTGATTTTTAAGAGTATGCATGGAATGGAGATGCAATTTTTTTTGTTATTTTTGAGTTATCTTGTGTTTTTGTTTGTTTTTTGAATATTTGTTTTTGACCAAGTGATTGTGGGAACCCTTGGAGCTTTTGGTTTGACCAAAGGGATTATGGATACCTTTGGGGCATTTGAGGGTTGACCAAGCGATTGTGAGAATCCTTGGAGCTTTTTAGGTTTGACCAAGCGATTGTGAGAATCCTTGGAGCTTTTTGGTTTGACCAAAGGGATTATTGATACCTTTGGGGTGTTTTAGGTTGACCAAGCAATTGGGGGAATCCTTGGAGATTTTGGATTTGACCAAAGGGTTTATTGATACCTTTGGGGCGTTTGGATTTGACCAAGCGATTGTTTGAATCCTTTGAGATTTTTAGGTTTGACCAAAAGGTTTTATTGATACCTTTGGGGCATTTTAGGTTGACCAAGCGATTGTTGGAATCCTTGGAAATTTTAGGGTTTACCAAGTGATTATTGGAATCCTTGGAGCTTTTGGGGTGGGCTATGGCTCTCTAAATGTGGAATGGCCTCAAATGACTGATGTTCAAGGGTTCTAGTTCTGTGATTCCTTCAGGAGAGGTGATATGGTATGTTCCAGGTCCTATTTTACTGTTAATTACATAGGGACCTAACCAATTTATCATGAACTTGTCCCTTAGATGGGGTGGCAAGTTAGAATTTTGTTGGTTCTCTTTTAAGACCAATTCACCAACCTGAAAGTCCCTCAGGTGAAATTTCATGTTGTATGCTTTCTTAAGTCGCTCTTGATAGATACGTAAATGCTCGAGAGCATTGACGCATCGTTCGTCAAGCAACGTAAGTTGGTCTAACTGGGCCTTCCACGTAGTATCATCATTGATGAACTCTTACATTTATATGCACAGGGAATGTATTTCCAACTCAAGAGGCATGACTGCCTCGGAGCCATACACCAGAGAAAATGGAGTTTCTTTAGTGGGCATTCGAATGCTAGTGTGATAAGCCCATAGGGCAAGTAGGATTTGAATGTGCCAATCCTTGTGACTATTTGTGACCATATTTTTGAGGATGACAACTAGCATTTTTTTTAACACCTCTGCTTGCCCATTTGCCTACGGATAATAAGGTGTTGAAAAATTGTGCTGAATTTTATACTTTGTTTTTAGAGCATGCATGTCTTTATTCTTGAATGATGTCTCATTATCCGAGATGATCTTGGATGGAATACAAAAATGACATATGATGTTATGCAAAATAAACTCTACAATGCGGGTCCCAGTTGTAGAGGTAAGCGAAATTGCTTCCACCCACTTGGTGAAGTACTCTGTGGCCGTTATGATAAATGTGTGATGACCTGACGATGCAAGGGAGATATTTTTGATTAGATCTAAGCCCCACTACGAAAACACCCAAGATGATTGGATCGATTGCAAGGCCTGAGAAGGTACGTGTGTCAAATTAGCATGGTGTTGACACTTCACATACTACTTTACATATGTGCAACAATCTCGCTCTAAAGATGGCCAATAATAGCCCATGTGGAGAATGCGCTTGGTGATGGCCATATCATTGAAGTGGCCATTGCATGTACCATCGTGCGCTTGGGTGATCGCCCAAGCGGACTCCCATTGGTCCAAGAAATAGAGGAGGATTCCTTCATAGCTTCGACGATACAAAATTTCTCCTAGTAAGACATGTTTTGCCGCTTTCTATTTAAATGATCTTTTCGTGACATGTGTCAATCCAAGTGGGATGTTACCTAACTTGAGGTAGTCTCTTATGGGTGTGTACCAATCCTGCAGATCAGAAACCTTGATGGTGTGAACAGCAAATCCCTCTTGTAGTTCATCCCTAGCAAAAGCTAAGTGGGAAAGAACTTGTAATAATAGCATTTTTTTGCTATTAAGAGGGGTCAGGGAGAACAAGGACCCCTAGTCGGCGTGGTTCAGACAATCATGAATTCGAGAGAACTTATCCTGAGATGGTTCAATATGGATTGGGTGGATTCTTAGCATTAGGTCAGAGCTTGCATGCTCCATCACAGATTGCGATAATGTTTTAACTTGAATGGTTTTCATTTCACCAGAAGGGTCTTGCATGATTAGTGACCCCAAGGAGGCCATAGTATCCGCAAAATGATTTGATGATCGAGGGAGTGCCTTGATGTCATACCATTCAAGCTTTGCCAATAATTTATCCACAAGGGCTTTGTAGGCCTGCAGAACTAGGCATTTACATTGGAATACCCCTTTTAATTGGTTAACAATTAACAGTGAATCACCAAAAATGTTCAAGCGTTTGATGTTCATGGTGATTGTTGTTTTAAGACCTATGAGCAAGGCTTCGTATTCGGCATTGTTGTTGGTGCACGGGAAATTAAGTTTAAATGATAGAGGCATTGGAGCTCCTTGTAGTGTGAAGAATACAATTCTCGTGCCACCCCCTTGCTCATATTTAGAACCATCAAATAATAGGGTCATGTCGGCCTGTGACTCAGGCTCATTAGAATCTGGCGATTCTGAAACATGGAAGACCCCATCATCAGGTAGATCTACGGTCAGAGGGTGATCGTATTCAAGAGGAGCCTTTGCTAGTTGATTGGTGATGACTTGACCTTTGATGGACTTATGTCCAATGAATTTGATGTCAAACTCCATCAACAACATGATCCATTTTGTCGTGCGACTACTATGATAAGTATGACTCATCATGTACCGCAATGGATTCTCCTTAGACACAACATACGTCATATTTCTTAGCATGTAGTGGCATAGATTTTTGGTAGCAAATACCACTGCTAAGCATAGCTTCTCAACATATGCATAGTTAAGTTCATAATTGACTAGGGTGCGGCTAAGATAGTAATTAGCCTGTTCTTTGTGTAGTTATTTTTTTTGGGCTAGCATGGTGCCCAGTGCCACCTCAGTAGTTGAGATGTATAAGTAGAATGACACTCCTGGTCTAGGTTGTGCCAATACTGGCAGTGAAGCCAAGTATTGTTTAATGTCGTCAAAGGTTGACTGGCACTCGTCATCCCAGTGAAATGCGACCCCCTTATGCAATAATTTATTCATGGGTTAGAACTTGTCAGATAGCTGTGCTATGAAGTGCTTGATTGACGCAACCTTGCCCTGTAGCCTTTTGAGCTGCTTAATGGTGGTTGGGGGAAGCATTTCAAGGATTGCCTTGACTTTGTTTAGATCTACCTCGATTCCTCATTTTGAGACTATGAAACCTAAGATTTTTCTATATGTGATGTCAAAGACACACTTCTTGGGGTTTAGTCTGACTTTATGTTCAATGATGCAATCGAGGATCTTGCTTAGGTCATCGAGATGACCTGGGCATAAAAGAGATTTGGCCAAAAAATCATCCATGTAATCTTCCAAAGTTTTATGTATGTGATCATGGAAGATGTATCTCATGGCACGTTGGTAGGTGGCGCCAACATTTTTAAGGACAAAGGGCATGACCTTATAACAAAATGTCCCCCAAGGCATTGTGAATGCCATTTTTAGTTGGTCCTCGGGATTGATACGAATCTGATTGTATCCCAAGAAACCATCCATGAGGGATAGCATTTCATGGCCCATTGTAGCGTCTACCAATGCTTCGATGCTAGGCAAGGGGAAATCATCCTTGGGACTCGCTTTGTTTATATTTAAAAAATTGATGCATATGCGAATCCTCCCATCGGGCTTATTGATGGGTACCATGTTGGACAACCATGGTGGGTAATCCATGCAGATGACAAACTGTGCATCCAACAGCTTTTGTAGCTTATATTTGACCATTAAGGCTACTTTTGGGTGCATCTTACGTAGTTTTTGCTTAATTGTCTTGACTATCGAATCAAGCGTTAGATTATGTGTGACTAGCTATAGGTCTATCCTCGGCATGTCTTTGTAAGACCATGTAAAAACCTTCTTCTTATCTTTGAGAAGGGCAATGTAATCGTCTTTCTTGTCGAGGGACCCCCAGCTTGATGATTTGTGAATTTATTGGATCATAGTCGATGTCTACGTCAGTCGTCTCTTCAACTGACATGTGGGACCCATCCTCCAACTAGTGTGGAGTTGGGATCAGGTGGATATCATTTTTTGAATTTAGATCTATGTTAGGAACATCGGGTTCCTCTTTAGCATGGAAGACATCCTGAGTCTGTCTTGGGGTGAAATGGAACATCCCACTGCAAGGCCAGTACTCTGATGGGGATGGTGGTATGTCAACGTGATCCCAGTCTATAGCATCTAATTCTAGATACAATGACCATGTTGGGTCGACTGGGTTATGGATGGGGGTAGTTAAGTCAATGGATATCATGTTGATGAAATGATTTTGGTCTCCATTACCGTGGGTGTGGTGACTCGGACATCCTAGGTGATCTTTGTGCTCTGGATCTAGCTCTGTGGGCATTGGCATAAATGGATCGGCCCTATGTGTGGATAAAATGATAGGGTCTTCCCTTGGCACTGATGGCTCTATAGGGTCTCTAGGCAGAAGGCACTCTCTGTATGCCTGAAGTGGAGGGTATAGTAGTTGGCCCAACTGCACCTGGTTTAGGTGCCACCTATGCATTGGCCCCATGTGTAGCTGTTCAAACATGTCATCAATATCCATGGGTTATTGTGGCTATTGCATATGATTGAGATATGTCATATCAGTCTCATATTCATAATTGCTATCAGATATCCAGAGGCCTTCATTGGCTCTGATAGCTATTTGTGATATGTGAGGTTCATCTTGCTCAAGAAAATTGATCTGGTCCCATCAAGGTTGTTTCGATCTTCGCTGGGGGACCTAATTTTCTTGAGGTGGCACTTGCTTGATTGGAGCATCCAAAGGGAACATTGTCATGAAGTTCTCCTGATAATCATCTATGGGGGTGTGAAAGGTGAGTGTGGACGAAAAAGGATTAATTGCATTAACATTAAAACTTAGGTTACATAGATTAAATAGGCAGTAAATAACCTATTTGAGAAAGAAAGGGGGAAAGGAGAAATTGGGGGGAAGGAAAGATGAATAGAATTCTCTTGCCGCCCAAATGCTGCCAGTCCACCTGCCGTCCGGTAAGGTAAAAGGTAAGTTACCTTTACCCAAGGTAAAAACAATTTTTTTAACCTTTTACTAATGGTAATATTCCAACATTCTCCCCCTTAAAGTTGAGAGGACTAACTATATAGTCTCTCAGCTTTATAAATTGAGCTTTAGCCATGCCTTTGGTAAAGATGTCTGCTAGATTATCCAAAGTGCTACAATATTGAAGCTCAACTATCTATTGTTCCACCATATCTCTTATGAAGTGATACTTCATATCAAAATGTTTTGACCTTTTGTGGTGGATCGGATTATATGCCAACTGTATGGCACTAATATTATCACAATTCAGTTTGGTTGGACCAATTTGTTTTTCGCCAATCTCTTCAAGGATTTTCCTCAACCAGAGGATCTGAGTACTGGCATGAGTAATGGCTATGTACTCAGCTTCTGTAGATGATAATGCTACAACAGATTGCTTCTTGGAACTCCAAGTTATTAGTCCTGAACCTAGACTAAAACAGTTCCCTGATGTAGATTTTCTGTCATCTATATTACTGCCCCAATCGTTGTCACTATAACCAAATAACTTCACAGAGTTAGACTTGTGGTAATGGATTCCAAAATCCAATGTACCTTTTACATATCGTAAAATTCGTTTGGTTGCTTGTAGATGCAGCTCGGATGGGCATGCCATAAACCGTGATACAAGAGAAACAACATACTGTATATCTGGCCTAGTGTTGGTGAGAAACATTAAACTCCCAACCATGCTTCTGAAATTGGTCAAGTCAACTTTTGGTGCTCCATCTTCTTTGCTTAGCTGGATTCCATGTCCAGTTGGTGTTGCAGCTGATTTGCACTGCTGCATAGCAAATTTCTTGATCATGTCATGAGCATATTTCGTTGACATATGAAGATCCCATTCTTTGATTGATGTACTTCCATTCCTAGGAAGTATCTCATTAATCCGAGATCCTTCATCTCAAACTGATTCATCATGGAGTTTTTGAAATCCATATTCATTTTATTATTACTACCCATGAATATTAGATCATCCACATATAAACAAACTATGAGGATATCTACTCCATTTTTCAGGTAGTATAGTGTTGGTTCACTCTTGCTTTTTGTGAAACCATATTTGCTGAAATAGCCGTCAATTCATGAGTACCATGCTCTTGGTGCTTGCTTGAGGCCATAAAGTGCTTTTTTTAATTTATAAACAAGGTTCTCTTTTCTTGGTTCTTGGAAACCTTGAGGTTGTTGAACATACACTTCTTCTATCAGGTATCCATTTAAAAATGCACTTTTCACATCCATGTGTTGAATTTTCCATCCTTTATGGGCTGCCAAGGAAAGAACAGTTCTTATTGTTTCTTGTCGAGCAACTGGAGCAAAGGTTTCCTCATAATCTATTCCATATTTCTGAGTAAAACCTTTAGCTACTAATCTTGCCTTGTGCCTTTCAATGCTTCCATCAGCATTGAATTTGGTCTTATAGACCCATTTACATCCAACACATTTTTTTCCCTTGGGAAGCTTCACAAGCTCCCAAGTATCATTTTTTTAATTGAGGATATTTCCTCTTCCATGGCATCTTGCCATATACTTTCGATGCATGCTTTTTCATAGCTAGAAGGTTCTAGTCGTGCAGCGACCAACAAAGCATAATTGACTACATCACCCCTTGGTTCATGAGACTCATCATCTCCCGACATTTGAAGATTTTCAAGTCTTGACAAAATGTCATCCATCTCACTAGCTTGACTCCTAGTGTATCTTTGTTGGAAATTCCTATCCAACATTTGAGTAGATGGATGACTCTGTAGTATGCGCTTTCCTCTATTTGTCTCTTTCCTTTGAGAAACTGAATCAATATCCATCGGGCTTGGAGCGCTTACTGATCTTTGAAATCGTTTTGGAGAATTTGGTGGTGCCAACAAAGAAGTCCCTCTTGGACTTGGTGTACCACTTGATGTACTTGATGAAGTTTCCTGATGTGGAATTTGTGGAGGAGGACTTTTTCCACTGCTTTTCTTGGGTTGTACCAATGTGGGAGGTACTAATGTAGAACTGTCCGAATTAGAGTCAAAATCAACAAATTTTTTATGACCCCATTCTCCCCCTTCATCAAAAATTACATCCCTGGAGATAATGATTTTATGTGTCGTGGGATTGTACAATCTATACCCTTTGGTTGAATCACAATACCCTACAAAAACACATGCTTGACTCTTTGGATCAAGCTTCTTTCTCTTCTCCTCAGGGAATGTGTGCATAAGATAAAGAACCAAATACTCTGAAATGTTTGACATTTGGTTTCTTACCGTACCATCCTTCATAAGGAGTGATACCATCTAAACTAGAAGTCGGACTTCTATTTAGAATATATGCACTTGTTCTCACTGCATCTGCCCAATAGCTATTTGTGAGATGTTTTTCCTGAAGCATTGTTCTTGCCATTTCAACAAGGGTGCGGTTCTTTCTCTCAGCCACACCGTTACTTTGTGGGGTATAGGCGATGGTGAACTGCCTTTTTATCCCATTTTGCTTACAATAATGAAGAAATTCATTTGAGGAGTACTCTCCTCCTTTATCAGTGCGAAGACATTTGACATAGTAGTCACTTTGCTTTTCTACATTATTTTTGAAGTCTATGAAGCAATCAAATGCTTCATCTTTGTGTTTCAGAAAATAGAGCCAACACATTCTAGAATAATCATCTATGAATGTTAGAAAATAAGAATTGTTTCCAAGACTTTTTGTTTGCATTGGACCACAGATGTCCGAATGTACTAGCTGAAGAGGATAGCTTGCTCTCCACGCTCGGCCTTTTGGAAACTTCGTTCTAGAGTGCTTTCCCAAAGCACATGCTTCGCATACCTTTTTATGTTCTGGAATTTTTGGTAGTCCTGTCACCATAGCTTGTGATATTAACATTTTCAAGCTAGCGGAATTGAGGTGACCATATCTCAAGTGCCACAATTCACTTGGATTTGTAATAGCAATGTTTGCAAGTTGAGCTCCCCCTAGCTCACCAAATTTTAGAGGGAACAACCTATTCTTTGTCATAGGTACTTCTGTGATGACCCAGTTACAATTGTTTTTATCAAAGATTGTACATTTGCTTTCATCAAAAACTAATTTGTAATGCTTCTCCATCATTTGGCCAACACTTAACAAATTGTGTTGTAGTTGTGGAGTATAGTATATGTCATTCACATTTTTAAGGCCTTCTTTTGTTGGAACTACCATAGCTCCAATGCCTTCAACTTGCAAAGATTTATTATCCCCTAACTTAACATGAGATTTGTAATTTGAATCTAATGTAGCAAAGAGATTTTCTTTGCCACTCATGTGGTTGGAGCAACCAGTATCCAAAATCCATGTATCATTTAGATTTTGATCTGGCTGTACATAAGAGAGAAAAAGGTTTGATGGACCTTCTTCTTCTCCGTAGAATGAGCCATATTGATTGCTTTGATCTTTTGAAGACTTTGACCAGCGATCACGAGCAAAGTGACCTTGTTTCCCACAATTGAAACAATCTGTTTTAGTCTTGTTACTTCCTCGTCCTTGATTTCCACGGGCTGCATTGCCTCTTTGGTTCTGATTGGCTCCTCTGTTTTGATTTCCACCTCTGTTTTGATTACCTCCTCTGTAGGAGTTGCTTTGGCTCTTGCCTCTTTGTTGTTGTCCTCTGCCTCGGCCTCTTCCTTGTTCTCGTCTTGCAGTTTCATTCGAAGTGAAGGCTTTGTCATCACCTCCATAGCTTGTTGAAGGGGCTCCTTGAAGTCGCTCTTCATGTGATGTTAATGATCCAATCAAACTATCAAATGTAAGAGTAGAAAGGTCTTTGGATTCTTCAATTATGATAGCAATGTGATTCCACTTAGGAAGAAGTGTTCGCAACACTTTCTTCACAATTGTTTCATTTTTTGTGTCTTCACCTAAAGTTTGCATCATATCAACTACTGCTTTGACTCGTACACAGTAGTCTCCGACTCTTTCATTTTCCTTCATTATGAGATTTTCAAAATCTCTTTTCAAAGTCTGAATCCTGACTTGCTTTACTTTATCACTTCCTTGGAATCCTTCTTTCAAGGCATTCCATGCATCTGTAGCAGTTAAGTAAGATGCAATTCTAGGAAAGATACTAGGATCTAATGCTGATTGAAGATGGTATAAGGCAAAAGAATTATTTTTATGTGCATATTTGTAGATCTTCTTATCATTTGCACTTAAAGTAGTCCAATCTATTGGAGCAATGTATCCGTCTTCAATAATATCCCATAGTCCTTTTCCAATGAGTAATGTCCTCATCTTGATGGACCAGTACTCATAATTATCCCCACTGAATTCGGGAATTGGTAGATTATTATGTGATCCCATTATTATCTACTAAAACAAGAAACCTCTCTTTTATAGTCTTATTGCAAAAAAGACTTTACAAACTATCAAGCCTTGCTTGATTTACAATCATAAACAACTCACACTTGTTGTTCAGCAATTACAAAATTGTCAGCGATTTGTTCATCATCATCATTGATCAATATTATTTCAGGAGAAGGAGGTTGAAGGATTTCAACTGAATTACTATAATGAGTATATTCGGATCCTTGTGAAGCAATTGCAACTGTGTCGGATTGTTCAAATCTGCTACCAAAGGAGTTATCTTCTGAATCTGCTTCGTATCCTTGATCAGGATTTCTCTGGTGTGCAATAACCGCGTTTTGCAACTGTGAAAAAACTGTATTAAGTCCTAGTGTTTTCACGTGCCTATCAAAGTTTTCAGGGTTTGTTTTCAATAACAACTTGCAGAGGGCATGATAACATCCATCCGATCTTATCATTTAAGAAAATTTCCCAGAAATTTTCTTTTACAAAGATTTCCTCTTAGGAAATAATAAAAAAAATTAACTTTCAAAGTTTTTTTTAAAAAAAACTTTACAATTATTTCCTCTCAGGAAATTTCTATCAACTTTGAAATTTTTTTTTTTTTTTTTATAAAAAACTAATGAACAGATATTTCCTCTTAGGAAATTACACACAAAAAAATTATTATTTTTTTTTAAATTTAAACTATTCCTTAGTTTTTTTTTTTTTTTTAATTTTAATTATCTATTGACCCCGCCGAGAGTCGATCCTGCGACCTCGCGGGTGTCAGGGCTGAGGGTAGCCGCTGCGCTACCGGGATGATCCGGGAGCAATGCGTGCTCCCCGCCCTTTAGCTTCCGCGTCGAGCGCGAAGCTAATGTTGGCTTCGCGCTTCGGCGCGAAGCTTGATTTTACTTGGGACTTTAGTCCCACATCGCCCGTAGGGCGATGTAAAAGCTCTTTAAAAAGAGCTAAGCACATAAAGTGCTTTGACTTCCTGCGGGCAGTCACTAACGCCGCAAGATCCTTTTGCCACCGATGCACGTGCGGATCGCCACGTCACCACTCCTCGGGCCACGCGCCAGTGCCACATCACCACACCTCGTGGATCGCCACGTCACCACTCCTCGGGCCATGCGCCAGCGCCACGTCACCACACCTCGGGCCGCGCGCCAGTCACACGTCGCCACGCATCATGCCACGTCAATCTCATGCCTCGGGAATCATGCGCCACGTCAACAGTGCCTCGGGAATCATGCGGATCTGCTGCTCCTACGGGCCGCTTCGTCCAGCTCCTCCAGTGCCTCGAGAA
The DNA here is from genome assembly GCA_028583015.1 of Wollemia nobilis. Taxonomy (NCBI): domain Eukaryota; kingdom Viridiplantae; phylum Streptophyta; class Pinopsida; order Araucariales; family Araucariaceae; genus Wollemia; species Wollemia nobilis. Next base: position 1,526,916 of record JAQPPZ010016886.1, on the reverse strand, counting down.
ACGTGTCGAACTGCTCCTACGGGCCGCCTCGGGATTCGTGCCGCCTCGGCTCCTGCGGGCTACCTCGGGATCCATGCTACCGCCTCGAACTACGGGCCCCATTGCCTCGGGAATCGTGCCGCTCTGATACCAAATGTGAAAGGTGAGTGTGGACGAAAAAGGATTAATTGCATTAACATTAAAACTTAGGTTACATAGATTAAATAGGCAGTAAATAACCTATTTGAGAAAGAAAGGGGGAAAGGAGAAATTGGGGGAAAGGAAAGATGAATAGAATTCTCTTGCTGCCCAAATGCTGTCGTCCACTGCCGTCCAGGTAAGGTAAAAGGTAAGTTACCTTTACCCAAGGTAAAAACAATTTTTTTAACCTTTTACTAATGGTAATATTCCAACAGGGGGTCACTTGTGAATGATTGCTATCAGACTCAAAAGGATCCCAAGGTGCTACGTTATACTCTGAATTGTCTTCTGAAGACCTTTCCTGGCCTTGTATATATCCCTCTTGTAGGTGAGTCCTCAATATTTCTCCTTTATTGATCAAAGGGAAAGGGTTATTAAGGTCAACAAGGTTGGTTGTTAGCAATGGGAGATAATCCCCCAATGTATATGTTGTGTTAGGATTGGCATATGGATCTAATGCCAACCCATCCTTGTTGCCTATCCCTAGGCCTTGCATGTTCTCTACCAAGATGTCCAGGGGTAGGGGGTGGTTTAACCCTACTTCTGACTTGTCGTATGGCATTTGATATCTTAGTTGGCAAAGAACGCGCACTCCTTGCTCATACCTGCCCAACCCATATCCATACCAATTACATTGGCCAAGATATCTCAAAGCGAATTTTGGGTTGGACAAATAGTTGACATCCTCAGCAAAGGGATCTTCATCCTCTTATTCTTGCATGTACGGTTCAATGCCATTATCAAGGTCCCCATAAACAAAATTTTTCTGATTTGATCGGTAGCCTAGAGGAACAATAGTGTCGATGGGGAGGTGAGGTCTCCCCATGTCCTGCATGGACTCAAGTGTGGGTGTTGCTACAATGTTCCACACTAGATACTCCCCAAGCCCGTATTGGCCATCTCAATGGTGATCGTTGGTGGTGGAGGGGGAGGGAATGGGAGTTCTTCCTAGGTCCACTCCATGTAGGGTGAACTAGGCGTCTCGACTTCCATTCGACTAGGCATCTCTTCGGTAGATATGGTTGAGACTAGTGGTGGTGCCTCTTCTAGGGGTTTCTTCCCCTTATCCTTTGGTATGGCCACCATAGGTGGCATTGTTGGTGAAGGACCAGATGATGAAGATGGACCCGACTAGTGATTTGATGGACTTAACAGTAGGGATGCATGCGGAATTAGACCCTATTTGGATGGATTTAACTAAAAGTCCAAATGTGTCGATGGAAGGGTCGATGGTGACATCAGTTGCACCGTATTGCAATACTTGAAGTACTCTAAATCTGCCAGGACTACGTGCACCTAGCCTTTGAATGTGTATTTTAAGCGCTAATGAGCTATCGAAGGGACACACTTCATGTCCCTGATCCAAGGCCGGCCCAACAAGATATTATAGGCCATCTCACCTTCCAAGATGTGGTACAACATAGGAATAGTCTTTTGTCCCACTTGGATGGGAAAGAAAATTGTGCCAACCGTCGAGCATATCGCATCATTGAATGCTCAAAGAGTATAGGTGGAGGCCACAATGTGAGATGCTGGCAACTTGAGGTGTTTCAATGCCACTATTGTAATTATATTACTGGACAAACCAATGTCCACCAACACCCTCTTATACGGAATCCCGTTGACCCATGCAATGACGTGCAGGGGTGGATCCGCCATATCACCAGTCACAAATTTTAGTTCATCTTCTCTAAAGGTGATGACTGGTTTTGTACATTGTTTTACATGTCCCACAAAGTTGTTGAAATATTTTTCTTCGTGGGGCTGCAGCTCAATGGCTTTTAATATCTCCATTAGAGCCTCCCAAAGGGGTGATGATTGTTGAATGAGCTCGTAGATGGAGAGCCTAGCCGAAGTGGTCCTTAAACTTTGGGTAAGTCTAGTCTGAATCGTGGTCACTGGTCTAGGCAAGGGAGGTTTTGTAGGGTGTTTTTGAGGTTGTGACGTTGATGGAACCTCTCCTGTAGTTGCTGTGGGGGTAGATGTGCTTGGGTACCTCTTGTTCCGAGTCACTATGCTTATCATTCCTACATACCCCTGCATGGGGCAGTTTTGTGTCACCTCATTGACTTGAAGGGTTTTTGCTTGTGCATCATGGGCAGGCAGGGGGTCTTTGAAGACTCCCATCTGTTGGTTGTTTGGTGCTATAGGGTTGTCCACCGCCAACGTCTTATTGTCTATTAGGTCTTGCATGAAGCTCTTGAACTTCCAACATGCGTAAAGGTCATGTCCTTTCTGCCTATGAAATCTATAGTATAAGTCTTCCCTATAGCCCTTAGGTTTTTGTGCGTTGGGGTCTATGGGTTGACTTTCTGGCAGGTGTATCAAGTTTGCCATGGACAAACAGTCAAACAAGGAGTCTTTGGACTCTGTGAAGGGTGTGAATTGTCGCCTAAGGTGATGCTGTTGATTTTTTTCTTGTCGATGATTCTCCTTCTCATAGTTGTCAAGAGGAACTGCCTGATAGTTAGCCTATGAGGGCTGTGTTTCTTGTGCAGGCTTAGGCATGTTTATAGCAACCTGATTGACCATAGTGGGTTTTGATTGCATGGTCCCTATTTTGGTGTTTTTAAGCCATTATTTCTTTCGTGGTTTGGCAATCTCGCCATCCTGTATCTTGATCTCCTCAATGATTTTGACTTGTGCCAGGGCTTCCTCAAGAGTGGCATATTTCTACAGCTTCAATAACATGGAGATCAATCTCAAAAAACTCTTCAAGAACATTTGGGTTAGGTCGGCCATGGGAGGGAGGTAGGGTAGCTTTGAAAGCAACGTCCTCCACCGATTTCCATAGGCTGCCATGGTTTCTTCCTCATACTACTTGAGGCTAGCTAGGTCACTTAGTGATACCTTCTTCTTGGTGTTGAAGGTGAAGCATTCAAGGAACGCATCCACTAGCTGATCCAAGTTACTGATGCTATGCTTTGGTAACTGAGTAAACCAATTCGAGGTAGGGCCTGTGAACATGGTTATAAATGTTCTTAGTAGCAAAGCATCATTGTCCTAAATGCCAAAGCATTGGCTTAGGAATATAGTCACATGCTCTTGGGCATCCTCCTCCCCTCTAAATATTTCCAATTGGGGTAGTTTAAAGTGTTCAGGGTATGGGGGTGCCGACACTAACGAATGCACAGGGTGACTATGGAGTTGGCATAAAGTGGGCTTTTGGGGCCCATAAGTCTTGGTCTCCATAGAATCTAAGGGCTCTAGCAATGCTTTGTATGCATCGGAAGATTTGATTTCTTCCTCCTTGGTTTGTTCCCATTGTGGGTTGCGGGGAACTTGAGGCCTATGGAGGGGTAGCCGGACAGCATCCCCCCTACCTTGGGATGGTGTTTCAGCCCGTTCTTCTTCTTGCTCATACTCCTCATAGGATTCTCGAGGATTTCCTGGGTGAGACCTATAAACATGGATGGGTGCCCACGGAGGGTGCCCATCATTTTTTCTAGGAGTGGCCTCCCACTCAGGTCTAGGAGGTCTTGGAGGTAATATTTGATAAGGTCATGGAGACTTGTCTCGCACCAAGGGGTTGTTCCTCTCATATAAATCTATCTTATGCGTGCGAGGGTTTGGGACCCTCTCAGGCACAGTGTTCTGGAGCAATTCTTCTGTCTTACGCCAAATCCGCTCTTTGCTAAGGTGATACAAGTGCTCTAACTATTGTTGGTCTTGCCTGAGCTACGTGATTTGCGCTTGGTGGGTGACATGTTTGGCAAAGGCCAAGTCAATTTGTTTTGTTGTCTTGTGTTTATGAAGCCTAGATGTCTCTCCTACATGTCTATCTCGATCTTGGTGATCTAAGATCTCTATGGGTCACTTTACTCTGTTAAGGTTAGCGACATTCACTCGAGGCTCTGGCCTCAGTGGGTGATCCTGATACATAGTAGGTGTGGAGGTGCATTGCTTCCATGCTGTGTATTGCTCTTGAGTAATATAGTGGTATTCCTCATGCTCCCTTTCATATATGTGAAAGGGGCAGGAAAATTTGTCTTACCCTGTCTGAAGAGCCTTATGCTCTAGATTTGGCCTATTGTTTCTAACAGTAATAAGGGGTATATGAGGGATGATGTAATCATGTGGCCCCTCCTTATGGACCCTATGTTGTTCTAGCGCTTCATCATGTGGTGGCCACTCATAACGAGCATCTAAGGGAGACCTCCCATCTATGTTGAGTGCCACATGTATGGCCTCCTCCTGAAAGGGTCTATGCTGAGTGGGAGTACCCCTCATAGGGGTGCCTCTATAGTCCCGTTATGTGATGGCATGATGTGGACTATCTTGTGGGTTAGGCCACCAAGGCGGTATGACCAAGTCCTCGGGACTATATTGGAGGTGACTTGTGCCCCTTTGTACACTTTCCGTATCTTCTACCCGTGATTGGGTTCGGCTATGGGTGTAAACCATGATGATGTTTCTCTAAAGATGTGTATGTTTTATCTTCTTTACAATTTTTTATGCTGCACTAAACAAAATGGAAACACACAATCAAAGCAATGATTATCTTGTTTATGGATTAAAAGTGTGCCCTAAATCTGGTTCAGTGTGTTTTGATTTTTGTTTTGAAAACCTTGTAAAGAGATTTTTGTTGTATATGAAATATGAGGGCTCTTATATCTCCCTAAATGGTCACCCCTTCAATATACCACTGCCAGGCCATTATACCGAACCTCTCTATATACCCGCCCTTACGTGAGGGAGACTATTGGTACATGAGAGCAGAATAGTACGTGGAACATAGGCGATACATAAGGGGAATCACTCTGTTTTGACACCTACCATAGAAGACTTATCCTCATGTGCTAGGAATCACCCTAGCTACACTTGGTCAGCTTTCATCAGGATTTATGTCTAGCAACAGTCGCAATCAGGGTTATGTATGCAAACTTCAAGCCAAGGTTGTGATGAAATCCACCATTGGTCTTGATAAAGTGTTGGGGTTTTACAACCAACACCTTGATGTTTAGATTATCTTGTGGTGTGTGGGGTTCTTTTTACTTGTGAAAAGAAAGAAATCATGTAGTAAAATTTCCTATGCAAGCAAATAAACAAAAAATGACAGAGATAGAAAATAGAAAATGATAGAGGATGCTCAGAACCCCTACCTCTTCTCTGCCCAAACAGGATGCCTCTGAGTTTCTACTTTGAAACTTCACAGAGAGCTAATCATACCGAGGTGGGATGAATAATAGATCTGTATTTGTCATAGGGTGAAACAAATTCCTATTCATCCCTGGGTGACACGAATTCTAGCTTTGTATTCGTCACAGGGGGGCACAAGCAGTAGTCCAGTGCTTGAAATATTGACACCTACAAGCAAAAACACACAAATTTTGATCAGAAATTTGATCTCAAAATCAAGGTATAGACGTCCCACTGTGATCGCCACTGAAGGCACGAGGATACGAAAGAAAATCTGAAGGGAAATGTAACGCTAAGTCCTACGAATGAGAATGCATGAAAAGAAAGAAAGCAAACGAACTGAAACAAGATTTAAAAGCAAATGTAAAAGTGCAGCCCTTTATTTTATTGATTTTCTCAAGATCAGGTTACAATGCATCTCCTCCCTTTTCAATGTCTAGGAGCTTCGAACACAGTCTTGTTACACCATAAATGATACATTCCCCTTGGGGATATTCTGCGTGCCCACGTTGAGAATGGGTGGACCAAACATCACCGTAACTTGCATGAATATGTCTATAGTTCCTTTCTGCACCTCCAGTATCGAGATCCTACATTCATAGAAACAAAAAATGGTTAGTAGCACCTGCGGATGGACAGAAACATGTGATCCCCAAGGCCTACGGTTAGTGCATACATAAAATAATTAAAATGATAACTGAAACATATCAGAATAAGCTAAAAATTTTATAGAAGCAATAAAACATTACCAGGAAACCACTACAAAAGGAACAGTCGATAAATCTACCACATATTTCTAATCGCTTTGGGGTGGGACGATTAGGACTATCATAAGCTGTCAGATGGTGACCTCCTAAATTTCTAGTCTAGAGGCCTCCAAAACACTTGCAAAGTTGGGGTTATACAAAACGGGGAATTTTGGGACAACCCAGATGGTCAGATTTTGCATATTCTACCTCAGTAACCCTATATTTGATGATGATCCCTGTAGGTTAGTGAAAGCGAGAAATAACAAAATCATAGCTAAAACTTATCAGAATCACATGAAACATGAATGGAAGCATATGTAAATGACCTAGAATCAAATGCAAAAGAAAAATTAAGGAAATCTACCATAGATTTCTAATCGCTTCAGGGTGGGCCGATTAGAAATGCAGTAGGGCGGGGGGCGCCAAGGGGTAGGACACCCATCGTTTGGGGCTTGATTTTGGCACCAATCCACTTGGGATGGGTCCAAAACCTCTTATGGGGTTGTTTCAAAAAATTTGGTGGGATATTGTGGCCAAATTTTTAGGTTTGGGTCTAGATTGCGCTTTCAATAATCACCCAATAACCTCCCTTTCGAAAGAGAGATCAAGGATGTAAGAAGCACAATGAGCATGAGGGTTTGATTTGGTAGCACTCCATTGCTATAAATTATCCTGCTCTGTCTTTTTTTTGGGTGAGAAGACTCACCAATTTATAGACCTAGGGTCTCTCTTTGAATGTGCATGCGAGGGTGCCACTTGACTTGCTTGCCCTATTTTGGGAGAAAATATTTTTCCCTGATTTAGAGTCTCTTTGTATGAGGCCTCCATGATCAAGGCATGCTTTACTGAAGTCCCTCTCTCTTATTTGAAGTCGTTCCTCACAACTGCATGCCCTAAAGGCACAGTTAAGTGGCGGACCTGTCGAGGTTTGAATTTTTGCCCATCAAACCTGCTATTCGTCCCACCCTGGAGCGAATGCTACTAATCATCCCAAGGTGGGATGAATACCAGTTTTTAATAAGCCCAGGGTGGGATGAGTAGGGATCAAAGTGCTAAAAATGTGCCAAATTGACCTCTGACCTTCCAAAACTACTATGAGAGTGGTTAGGACCACTGTTGAACCTTTGGGATGCCCTAGGGGCTGTGTATGCCACTTCGATCAGTGTTTGTAGCCACATAATCATATTGGTGCTATTTTGGTGTCTACAAAATTATAGAATATACCATTAGTAATATTAAATTTAAAGTACAAAAATTAATATTAAAATTATATTTTTAAAGATGAAAAATTGAATGAATCATACTTGAAGCCTTATTTTAGTCAAATATCTATTATAATATAGAGTTATTATTTTCTTCATCCAAATTTGGTTAATGATAATGCTTAGATTATTATCCCAAATATTTAATTATAAAACCATCAATACTATGTTTTCCAATATGTAAATATTCAAATATAAAAAATTTAAGAATTTTACTCCAAAATTAATTTATATAAAATATAATTTCTTGATTATCCATTTGAATGCAAGTATATTATATTTAAAACTTATTTTATACTTTGTAAATAATAGGAATTTAAAGGATGGAATGAGAGGACGCTTTTCGTAGGACTGCCCAAACTACTAAACTTGTTTTGGTCATATTTCATTCATTCGGACTCAAATTGAGCTAAAATTGTGAGGGTAGATGTCTGACAAAACCTAGAACATATCCACCAATTTTTAAATAATTTGGAGCAACACAGTGCCTAACATATCCCTATGTGTGAACAAGATTTTTGGCAAGTGACTATGCAAGGGTTTTATCTCAGTTGAGTGCAAGCAGCTCCAGAGGTTGGTTTTCAAGGCATTTGGGCCCTAGTGGCCAAAATGTTTATGGTTTTTTCTCAAGATTTTAGTAGGATATGTTGCAGTGGATTCAATATGGGTTATAAATATATCTTTCAATAGATCTTCATGATGTGAACTTGACTGATAAGAGAAAGGAGGGTGAAGGATGACAATAAGGATGGTGAAGAGGATGCTACAGTTTAAGGGAATACTAGAGGAAATGAAATGTTAAACCAAAAATTTATAAGCTTCAACTCCCCTTAGATCCCTGACCACCCACTTAGCACACAGAGTAATACCTTACCATTCAAGGTCCAACAAACCCATTCTGCCAGATTTTTTGGAAAGACAACAAATGTCCTAGGTAACTCTATGAAATCCCTTTGTTTTATAAGAATTATTCCAAAGAAAATATCAAAGGAGTTTCTCAAGTTCTTATAGAAATATTGTGAAGCAACCCAGTAAAATGAATAGTATACATGAGTGGCAACTAAAAATTTAAAGCAAATCTAACATTTACCTACTAATGACAATTTCTTAGGAAGCCAAAAATCAAGTTTCTTTTCAACTCTTTGAAGCACAAAATTTCAAATATAAGTAGGGGAGCATTGAAAGGCAAAAGGAATACCAAGAAACTTAAAAAATTCTCTAGGTGGGATCCAATTCCAATGATACCATTGAAGCCAAGGCGACATAGGTAAGGGAGACTTTTTGAAACAGGAGGTCTTCCTCCATTGTATTCTAAAACCAGAGTCTGTGCAAAAGGTGTTTAGACAAAACAAAGCATTAGAAAAAAATTTCTCCTCTTCCCTTATAATAATAAAGGATTCATTAGCAAAGTGACTATTAATAAGTTATCCTTGATCATTCAGAAAAGTAATTACTTTAATAAGACCTACAGAAGCTTGAGCAGCTAAAAGATAGTCAAAGGCTTCAACAGTAAGCACATATAAAGAGGGAGTAATAGGACACCCTTATCAAAAAGACCTAAAAAGGCCCATTGCTTTAGTCTATGAACTATTTATATTGAGAATATTCGAAGCATCTCTAAATAGCATAACGATAGTCTGAATGAAAATTGAACCAAATCCTAAAGCTTTGAGCATAGCAGGAATGAATCTCCATTCAATGCGATCATAAGCTTTTTTCAAAATAAATCTTAATAAAAAGCATGTTCTAGTTTGACATTCAAGCCCATTCCATGCCCTCCTATATAGCCAAAATATTGTTGAGAATGTACCTTCCTCGAATAAATCCAGTTTGCTCTGATCTAACTATCAAATGAAGAAGAGACCTAAGGAGAAGAGCCAAAGCTTTGGAAATGATCTTGTAACTAACATTCAACAAAGTAATAGGCCTCCAATTAGTGATCAAATTTAGGTTCCCTTGCTTGGGTATGAATTTGATATTATCCCTATTAATAATTGCTCCCAAAGAGCCTACTCGAAGAGCCTTAGGATAAAATTTATGCAGATCAGGACCAACTAAGTCCCAAAGACCCTTGCATAACTCATAGGGAAATCCATGTAGACCTGGTGCTTTATCATTTGCCATTTGAAACAATACATCCTCTAGATATATAAAGGAGAGTAGTTTATTACACCTTGCTCTTTGAGAATACAAAACCTTAACTAGTACAATTGCCATACAAGTTATTAATGCTTACTCCCGCTTAGGGGAATAAGCTTGAGTGATAGAAATATTAGTATAGTGCTTGAAAAAAGCATTAATCATATTATTTAATTTTATTAAAAGAAATGTTTCGAAGGTATATTAAGTTAAAATATATTTAATTATAAACATTATTATTTTTATTTTATTTTTTTATTATTAAGTAAATAAAAGAACAAATAAATAACAAGCAAATGTATAGTTAAATCATTAAACTATCTTATGCAGTTTTAACTCCAATAATTTTCCTTATACCAACAATATATTAATGACAATTTGTTACCATATTTCAAATAGAAATAGCTCTCATTCTTCATGGCACTTTCCTTGTTGTTGGAATATTTTAAATGCAAGAAACCATATAAATGTTCAAATATACATTTACAATGCAGTTATATGAATCTACATGAATGCATCCATAAGAGTTTACATATACCCTTGAGCCACTGGTAAATGTTTCACTGCAAAGGCTCTCTTGCCCTTTAGATTACAGTGAATATTTCACCATAGGTGAAAGTTTTCACACACCATGATTTCACATTTTTTCTTTTGAGGACCCACACCTGCAACACAAAATTATTTAGCAACACCAGGTTCAAAATATCAAAGCATAAGATAATAATTTGATCATAAAACATAGAAATCATAAAAAATTCATTCCAAGGAGGGTTGTGACATATGATTTCATAGGAGCACAACTTAGGGGTTATCCTCTAAGTCCCATAATACTTACAGGGGGTATGTGCTTTCTCAATATTAACATGTTATATTAAGTGGAACCTCAAGTTTAATTAATTTTATTAGTTGCCAAGATAATAAGTAAGATTATATAGCATAAATGCCTTAGTTATTAGTTGATATCTACATTCCTAGAATAGTTTTGTTGTATTGTGGATACAACTAAGGTCATACCATTCACATTGATACTATTCATGGTTTCTCTTGTCAAAGTTATGAATAAAATGATGAATTATCCCATACCAACTGTCATGGAATTGTCTAGACTCATATTACTTACTAGAATATCCCTATTCATAAATTTAATCAAGGAGCCACCATTATATTGCTCACTCAATGGCCTAGTGGAATATCCAATACAGTCCCACATTACATACACATCCTAACATATCTCACTAGGAACAATCATTCTTGAATCACATTTAATTACATGCATATAATACAATCGATATTGGGTAATTTGATCTTTTTGGTTATCACCTCCTCGTGATCCAACCATATTTAAGTAATTTTGACTCCAAGGTTAACAAGGCATCTTTATTGGTTTAAATAAATAGATAGTATTTCTATTTGATTTATCATTAGCATATAGTGAGAGTAAACCTTATTTAAAATACTCTTATCTCATGATATTAGATTTCATAAAAGATATTATTATAAGTATTTCAACTCTTTCATAAGCAAAAGCAATATATATTAAAATCTTACTTGAGTACATACTATTTAAATTTTACACATTTGACACCAATTCATTTCAAGAACATCCACTCAAATATACACTCAAGAATATTTTCCTGTATGAAAATTCATATCTCATCTCCTTTTCTATAAATGGTGAAAGTTATCCTGATATACCATATTTTAAAAGTATAAAAGAATAATTCTTATCCAAATCTAGAAATAAATATTTTATCAAGTCCATTATAATATCTACATATTATATTAAGCTTTTCATTATTACATACTGAGCTTCTATACAAAGAATCTTCATATTTTCTAAAAATAACATCTCAAATTTTTAGGTCCGAGGTGTAGACCAATTGGTTTGACCAAACCCTGTAAGGGGGACGGAGGTCCAAGGTTCAAATATCGGGATTCGTCAAACTAAACTCTAATCCATTTCCTGGTGCTTTCAGTCTCATAAAAGGTTTAAAATGATTGTGGCATGGTGGTTATAGGGGTAGACTACGTGAAGAACTATGTGGCATCTTCCAAGGCAGACAATGTAGAATACTGTAGCGGCCATAAAAAGTTGAATAACCTACCCAGATTCATTGTGGCTACCGATTCCACCATGTAAATTAAAAAAAACATCTCAAATTTTTTAAATTTCTCCTATCCTCTAATCTAGTTTCTCCTTCCCGTTGATGGTGGTGATAGAATATGATATTAAGACAACTCCTATTTTATGAAATTTATTGAGAAGATACCATACTCCTCTCAAGAATAGATTCCCCATCTATTCTTACTCATTCATTTATTTTATCTTTTCTTATTGAATACGACTAGTCTTATTCCATATAAATAGATATAGATGAGGATGTGGTTCCATATATAAATCTAAATTGTTAACAATAGACCTCAAAATAATTTTTTTGTGAGCCATTATTGATGATACTATCCATAAATAAGTCATGTGTGAGATGAGAATGCATTCTCACCATGTAGGGTAGCCTTAGAAACACAAAAAACAAGACAAAAAAGCTAATTCTCCTTAGTAGTTTCTCAAAATGGAGGTGGTGGAGGGATTCTAAATATGGGAGTATATGAATATGGAAGTGGAATAGAGCGTGGTGCACCATACATTCCAGGAGGATGAACCGTAGGTGGAGGTAATGTCAACGAAGAAATATGGGCTTTAATGGTAGGAGCCTGAGGAGGTGGCATGGTGAAAATGTCCTCACTAGATAAAGGGGATGGGTTTTATTGATGTAGCTGATATGAGAATTATTGCGAGTGAGGAGGTGGTTATGAGGGAGCATCAAAATATGTGAAGAATATTTGTTGGGAATATGGGGGTTGTGGCACTTAAGAAGCATCTTGATATGATGATGTGAGTGGTGCATATTATGGCTATAAATGAGGTTGTAGTGGAGGGACTTGTGGTGAGGATACTTGTGTACTCGGAGTGGAAGATGAGGGGTCTAATATAATACCTATATTAGGAGGAAATGAGGTGACCTTAGGGTGAGTACAATTGAGCATGGAAGAGTCATTATCAAATAATGATTGAGATATACTCTGGAAAAAAGTATGTGTGAAGGTAGGTGAGGTAGGAGGGGTCTTCTCATAAATAGTGAAGAAAGGAGGTGGATTCCCTAAAGTGGTGTAAATGATGTGATAAAAAAATGTGGAATGTGGATTAGGTGAAGGTGAATGGGGAAGAAGTGGGTAATATTAATAAAATGAAGTGGAGGTCTCATCATGAGACATAATTTGTATGTGAGGTAAATCTGAATATATGAGGATTTCTACTATGAGATTGGCAACTTCCTCTATAATGGGAGGGAGAGAAGTAGACTAATTGGAAGTGGTGAAAGAAGCCTACTCCTAAAGACGTGCTTGCTCACACACTTGGCTATATATGACAATAGGTATGGTGTCATGCATTGTGAATTGGTGCTCAAAATTGTACACAAATAGAAATCTAAAGTTATGGGTGTGATCTGTGTGAGGGTTTTAGGTAACCTTATGGAATTTGGAGAGTTTTTGTGCCTAGAAATATGATTCATAGGTAACTATGTGAAATGGGATCTGGTTTGTAGGTTGACCTAGGAATTGGACTTAGACTATGAATCAAATAGAAAAACAAAAGTGACTAGCTATAGAAGGCCAATAGATGTGCTACTGATCAATTAATGTGCTAAAAATAATTTTGTGAGCATGCAAACAATGCATAATTGGAATCGGTTCTAAGTGTATAAAATAAAATATTTGTTTGTGTAGTGTGTTTTTATTTTGAAATGTACCTCCTAGAAAATATCATGGGAAGTGGGTGAAATTCTAGAAATAATGAGAATGTCATCAGAATGGAACCTCCTACAACACCCAAGGGTGCACAAAATAGAATTATGTCTCAACGAAAAAGTGGCAACCTGTATGGAAGGTGTAGTAAAATGATAACCAAATAGGGGGGAACTCAAAATGCACTAATATTTTCAAAATCCTCTCATGAGAAGAGGTGGTAATGTCTAAGACCTTCTACTAGCATACCCATGATTTTGATTCATCCTTAGGTAGGCTTAGTAAATAATGATAGTTACCAAGTTTAAAAATTATGCAAGCCTTGTGAAAAAAGACGTCTAAACCTATCCTACTATGATGGTCCCTTTTGGTGATGAATTCTGGAAAACCAGTCTCAAGAGAAGGGGATTTTATGGTGATGAAGTCTAGAAAATCACTCCTAGTGGCTACTAAGGTGTCTAGGGGTGAGCTAGTGGAAGGAGATGTATTCCAATATCATTAGTATTGAGTGATTTATTGGGAATGAAATCCAATTGTACAACTATGTATGTCATGTGAATGTGTGGTGTTGTGTTCTCTAATGATGATATGAAAGCAAAACAACTAACTAAATACCTTTCAAAAATGAAACTAGTCCTAGATGTATTTTTAGAAATAAAACTAGGTTCTTAGTGTCTTTTAAAATAAAGCTAAGGTTAGATCCCTTTTTGAAAAGAAAGATATGTACTCTAGAAAGCGTTGAAACAAGCAAGCGAAAGTGTGTATGAATTTTTTTTTTGATAATTTACCTAAGTGTGTGAGAAAGGAATTCTAATTCTAACTTAAATTCTTGAAAGAGATTGAAATTGATTGTACAAAAAAATATGTGGGTTTTACACTAAAATATGCGAAAGGAATTGAAACCCTAATATAAAAGCATGAAATGAATTGAAATTGATTTTGTGAAAATAGATGAAAATGGAATTCTAAAATATGCAAAAAGGAAATGAAACCCTAATCTAGGAGCATGAAAGAAATAAAAATTGATTTGTGTGAAAAGGAATGTAAATGGAATGCTAAAATATGTGAAAAGGAAATAGAGCCCTAATCTAGGAGTATGAAATAAATTGAAATTGATTTGTGCGAAAAGGGATGTAAATGCAATGCTAAAAGATACGAAAAAGAAATGAAACCCTAATCTAGGAGCATGAAAGAAATGGAAATTTATTTGTGCAAAAAGGGATGTAAATGGAATGCTAAAAGATGCAAAAAGGAAATGAAATCCTAATCTAAGAGCATGAAAGAAATGGAAATTGATTTGTGCGAAAAGAGATGTAAATGTTAATCGAGTGCTTTGGAAATAAATTGGAATTATTAACCTAAATATGTTTTTGAAAAGATATTTACAAAAATGAATGTAAAATACATGAAAGAGATTTGCAAAAGCTAATCCTAGATGCAAGTGTGAAAGAAATTTGAAATTCTTTTGAAATGAAATTGCAAAATGACATGAAAGGGATTTGAAAGTCTATTCTAGATGCAAGTTCGAAAAGAAATTTGAAATGATTTATGTAGAGAAATTATGGAATAATTGTGAAAGAAATTTTAAATCTAAATCCTAAATACATATTGGAAAAGAAATTTGAAATGCTTTTGAAATGAAGTTGTAAAATTATGTTAAAGAGATTTCAAATCTAATCCTAAATGCAAATTGAGAAAGAAATTTGAAGTGCTTTTTGAAATGAGAAAATGAAATTTTTTGATCTATACACAAATTTGTAAAGGAATTTGAAATATCTATGTAATACGAGAAAATATGATTGGAAAGGAATGATTTGCAAAATTTGAAAAGATATGAAAACCTATTTTAATGACTTGAATAAAAAGGAATGCAAATTTGATTCAAATGATAAAAAAGAAATCTAAAATAAATCAAACTAACTGATTCTACAATAATGTGATAACCCTAATTGATGTATTTGAAAGGGGATATTACAAAATGATATGATGCATTTGACTGTAAAACCTCTTTGCAAAAGAAAGACAAAAATAAGGGATCCCGAGGGGAATACCTAACTCTTGTGGTGTCATATGAGTTGCTTGATATTTTTGTTGTGATACCCTAATATTTTAGGGTCTTCTAAGATAGCTAAATAGAATTTGCAAGGTGGCTTATAAATTGGATGTTGATTCACAAGTTGGGGGATAAATTGGATTTAGGAGCCTGTTACTCCTATTCTATTGACCTAAAGTGTATATTAGGATTTTGTAGGGTTTTTTTTCTACCTTAAGAGTACCAATATGAAGCATTATGATGGTGTCCCTTAGAGCTCCTCAGTGAAGGTGGGCTTCTATGCACGTTTGCCATCGGTAGTTTGCTAATGTATGCTCTTATGTACCTATTAGGGCCTGCAAAATATTGTTAGTGCATTTGGGGGCCTACCTTGGTCAAGCCTTGTGATTATAAAGACAAATCAACATGAAAACTATATTGAAAAGTGCTAAAAACTAAGGGAAATACTATAAAAACACTAAATAACTGATACCTACTTGATTTGATGTTGTAGAACTAATGTATAGTCAATTCAATGGGTGATCTATGAAATGGATCCTGGATTCGTAGGTTGAGGGGTGAATTGGTCTGTAGTTGACTTCTGATGGAGATCCTCTATTTGGATTGGATCCAAAAGTAATTTCATGATGTTTGTACGATGCAAAGTTGTCGAAGGATATTCTAGAATGATTTTTGTAGAGTTTTGGTAAGTTGACAAGAAGGGGAGAGAGAGGTAAAATGAGGGGAAGGGCCCTCTATTTATAGGAAAATATAAGGTTAGGGGGGTGGTTAGGTATACCAGACCCTAGAGTCAATTCCTAGCAAGGTTAGGTTAGGGTTTATGAAGTGTCAAGCTTACATTCCCTAAGAGAAATATCCTATCCTCACACATGTGTGAGGAAATATTAGGGTTAACTAGGGTTAGCTAACTCCTAGGTTAGATTGAGGTTTAGTTAGGGTTTACAGAAAATATCCAAACTAACTTTGGGTGCACACATGTGTGAGGACATGTTTAGGACAAATTAGATGATTAATCCTAATTAAACTCTATTAATGATAACGTGCATGCTTAGTAAAGTCACTTGCAAATTAAAATCCTAATTAGCCTAATTACATTTTTTAGTAGGGAATGGTCTTGTGGAGTCCTAATTAGGTGTAGAAAAGTGCTTAGGTGGTCTTAGGGAGCTATTAGATAGCCTCTTAGTGGGTAGAATATGTTTTGGATGTGTTTTATATAATTTTGTAGGTTTTTTGACTACAGATTATAATGGTGGTCTACGATGGCCTATGCTAGCATATGCTATCCTATGATGGCCTATGATGGACTATGAAGGCCTAAAAGTGTATAGGAATGAGCATGTGCGACTTTTGGGTGTCTATTGGTGATTCAATATCTAGAGTGGACCCTAGTGATATAATAAGATATTTATTATTTTTGGGTGAATGCCATTTCCAATATAATGAAGATAATTGAATTCATGTTGAAGCAACCATAAAAATCAGATCAACGATAGGAGAAAATAATGTAATGATTCAAGATTATTCTCCAAATAGACAAATCTAGAAGATTCAAACCATAGGACAAAAGGAGGGATAGAACCTAGAAATGATAATTGTTAGCATATTATAAGATAAGATGCATTTATTACATTAATGTAAGGGGGAAAAATAGCGCATAGCGCTCTCCAATTCGTTTGGTTGGTTTGGCAACCAACCAGGCGGTTCATTTCAACCGAACCACCCTCTTGTATTTAAATCAACATCATATCAATTCAAACATTGCTTCACATTTCAATTCCACTACAAACTTCTTCATGGTACCAGAGTAGGACTGATGTGGAAGCGTTGATGACACCCAAATAGAACATGGATCATGAGACCGATGTGAAGCACAAGACCAAACCCATATTGCTTGACTAGAATGTAGAGCACATGGAATGATTCCTGATGTGGAGCATGAGACTAGTCTAAATCTGCATGACCAAAATGTAGGCAGACTCAGAGAACCAAGGTGGAGTGGTGGCTTGAATCCCAAGGTAGACTTAGAGAACCAATGTGGAACGATGACTCAAATCCCAAGCAAGACATGGAGAACCAAGTTGGAGCGATGAATCTTGTTATGTTTATAGGTGATAGGTCAGTAGGAGACACATGGTGTGATGCCATTAGACATTGAGGTAGACCTAAGATGTTGGAGACATGCTGATGTGGCCTTTGAGGAAATGCTGATGTGGCCCCTACCCGACATGTGGAGTGTAGAGACTATCTGGTGGCAAGATGACATGGAGTGTAGAGACTGGCTGGTGGTAATTTTATGTGGAGTGCAGAGACTGGTTGGTGGAAAGCCGATGGTAAGCTGACATGGATTGCAGACTAGATGGTGGAAAGCCGATGTGGAGTGCAGAGGTTGGCTGGGGAAAGCTGAAGTGGAGTGTTGCACACCATTCCAGGTGGCAAAAGGACATAGGGGGAGGGGTAACCGCCCGAAGGCAGTCACTCTCAAAGGTGGCCCTCTATTGGCATAGTAAAATGTGATACTTGATTATTGATAAAGTATATGATTAAATGTAATAATCATAGGCTAAAATAACCCAAAAATAAGCGAGCAAATAACGCTAACTACTAAAAAATAAATACTAACAATAATATCTATCGATAGAAAGAAATCTCGATAGATATCTAACCTAGGTATAAAATGAAACTAACCTACCTAGGTAATTACCCAAGTAATGGGATAACTACTCTAACATCCCCCCTTATTAAATTATTTGGGTAATACATATACATCCTCCTATACAATAATATTTGTGTAAAGTATATAATTGCCCTAATATAGTGAAAAAGAAGAAGAAGAAATGAAATAATATTGGCTCTTGCTTTATCTCTGGCACTGGATTTGGCTCATGGCTCTAGCTCTGGCTCTAAGAGTACCTCTAGATGTGTGCCTCTGGGTCTATCTCATAATATACTTGTGAATATGTCTCTGGATTATTACCTCTAGAACTTTGTCTCTGGGTCTATCTTTAGGTATGTCTCTGGGTTATTGTCTCTGGGACTACCACTCGGTCTGTCTCTAGATTTGCCTCGAGGTCTACCATAGGTTTTACCTTTTCGGTAGAAGCCATACAACATTTCTTTCATCATGGTCCATTGTGTGTGATCTATCCATCCACAATCGATATGAACCTTGTTGGTCATTTTCAATTTGTACCAACAACTAGAAGAAAAATGATTCATACATCCACATGAATCACAAGGATATAATTTCCAACATCTAGCTGCAACATGTCCTATATTTCCACAATGACTACAAAAATGCTTTTTACGAGTTGTAGGAGATTTAGGTTTTACAAACATGGAATTATTGGTATTGCATGTCCAGTATAGCTAAGGCCTTCATTCTTTGCCCTGACATTTAGCATTATAGGAGTTTTAATGCCTTGTTCTTGTTTACCTAATATCTCACCATTGAGATTCTACCATTATTTTTTGTTGATTAAAGGTCTTGATTTCCCTTATGTATAGAAATAAAATTATGGCTCATCAGTTTCATGGGTAGAGACATTTTTCGTAGGACTGCCCAAATTGCCGAACTCGTTTCGGCCATATCTCACTCATCCGAACTCGGATTGAGCTAAAATTTTGAGGGTAGATGCCTAAAAAACCCTAGAATGTCTCCACCAATTTTCATATCATTTGGAGCAACACAGATCCTAGCGCATCCCTATGTGTGAATGATATATTTGGCAAGCGACTATGCGAGGGTTTCATCTGGGTTGAGTGCAAGCAGCTCCAGAGGTTGGTTTTAGGGCCTTCGGGCCCTAGCGGCCAATATTTTTGTGGTTTATGCTCAATATTTTAGCAGGAAATGTTGCAGGGGATACAAGATGGGTTAGAAATTTGTCTTTCAATAGATCATACTGTGAACTTGAGTGACAACGGCTTCCAATTTGCTGCACAAAAGAAAAGTGAAAACCATACCTTTCCACGGCGTCTAGGGCAAGGATTAAAGAGACCACGAAACAAGTTTCAAGCAGTTGATCAAAAAATGGCTCATATCTCAAGTGAATATGGTGCTAAGGTGCACCCACAAAATAATTCTACTATGAAAACCCTCATCAAGGGTAAGAATTTTGAAGACTCGGTCCCAAAAATGAATTTTAGGGATGCCCTTCGTGGTGGACAGCCTCAGCCCAATGCTAATATCAATATTAGGGCTTCCCATAAACCTCTAAGAATGCCTAAGATTGATCCCAGGAAAATGGAGTCGGGATGTCTTAAAGCAGCTGATGGAACTCCTATTGTTAAGCTTGATATGGGTAACATTCAGATTGGCATTGAAGATTTGGAAAAAAGAGGACTAATTTGTCGGTTCGTGGGTTTTCTTCGAGTCTATCTGCTTTCAAAGTCTAGGCTACAAAAATCTGGAAAACTAAAGGTGAGTTACAAATCTCTATTTATCCAAATGGTTATTTTCTTGTTTTATTTGCTAATAATGAAGATAGAGAGAAAACTTTTCAAGGGGGTCCTTGGTTTTTTGGAAGGGCGAGGCTTTTCATGAAGCCCTGGCATACTAAATTTAAAGCCAAAGAAGAGATGCCTTCTATAGCTCCCGTGTGGGTTAGACTCTTTGGCCTCCCTATTGAATTTTGGAATCCTACTATTTTTTCTTCAATTGGAAACTCTTTAGGAACTTTTATGATGACTCGCTGATTGTACTCAAAATTTTGAACATATTATTTATGCTCGAATTTGTGTTTTAATGGATTTTGACAAACCCCTACCTAAAAAGATCACATTACAATTTGGGGAAGACACTTGGGAGCAAGTAGTGGACTATGAGAACATTCCTTTTCGTTGTAGAATTTGCCATGAATATGGTCATTTGGCCGATGCTTGCCCAAATAAAATTCCTGATCAAAAGAAAGAAGATATAAACTCAATAGGTTTCCAAATACCTAAGAAGAAGAACACTCAGAAAAAACCAGTTATGAAGGATCAATCAAAGTCATTTGCTAATATGTTTGAAATCCTTTCCACAAATGATGTCCCAAGTGAGGAAGAGGAAATAATGGAAACTAAAATCTTAGAAACACAATTTAAATATGAAGGAAAGAACTCAGAGACAAACCAACAAATCAAAGGTTTTCAACAGAAAAAAAGGAGAAAATTTACACAAGAAAAACAATATTTCAAATGTCAAAACTTCAAATAATGCAGGTCCCAATATAGACTCCATTGAACCATCTAGTAAAATTTTGGTTGTGTATGAGCATTCTTCAAGGTTAGAAGCCATCTCAGATTCAATTGGAATAAGTCAAGAAACAGGGAAAAAAAATTGAAGATGGATTCTAATCAAAAAGTAGGTCGCAAGACCAATCAATATCATATGGTAAAAGAAGGTGAAAAGCTTGTAGAGGAAGGTAAGATTAATGCCCTTCCCAACATTTTTAGCCCTGGTATTAATGAAGATCATCACTTGGAATATTAGAGGACTCAAAGGGAGTCTTTCAAAACAAAATGAAATTAGAAGAATGATTCGGATAAATCATCCACATCTTGTTTTCCTTCAAGAAACAAAGATGTCAATGGAGGATATGGACTTAATTGCCGATGAAATTTGGCCGATTGGAAAAGTGGTTTCCCTCGGTTCCCAAGGGACTTCGGGTGGCATTGCTTGTCTTTGGGACCCAAAAGAGGTAGTTATTCACCATATGGTTGGCAGTTGGGGTTTGTTGGCTATAGCTATTCAAAGTAGACATTCCAACCAGATTATGCTCTGCATTACTTTTTATGCCCCGACTTCTTTGGAGGAAAAAAGAAGACAGTGGAAGGATATTACTCATATTATCTCTCATTTTCCTAAAGCTTGGATCTTGATCGGAGGAGATTTCAATACCATCCTCTCTCTGGATGAGAAAAGGGGGGAAATAGAAATTTGGACAAAAGCACTGACCTCATGAGCGAATATATTGCAAACCTCCATCTTGTGGATATCCAACCGAGATAATGGCCTTATGACTTGGTCTAACGAAGGCAAGGCTTAGCTTGTATAATGGAGAGATTGGATAGGTTTTTGCTCTCTGAAAATTTCTTAATCCATGGTCACATTCCTAAAGTGAAGACTCTTAATAATGCTGGTTCGGATCATTGGCCAGTCATGGTGGAAATGTGGAAAACCAATGTGAGTTTCTCTCCTTTTCGTTTTCAATTAATGTGGCTTAGAGACATTTCCTTCAGACCTCGTGTGCAACAATGGTGGAAGGAAGGTAAACCTAG
Organism: Wollemia nobilis; assembly: GCA_028583015.1. Lineage (NCBI taxonomy): Eukaryota > Viridiplantae > Streptophyta > Pinopsida > Araucariales > Araucariaceae > Wollemia > Wollemia nobilis. The sequence goes on along the minus strand of JAQPPZ010016886.1, from coordinate 1,505,332 downwards.
GCATGGGACTAAGATGTTCTGTTTTGCCAAAAGACTGCAATACATTAAATCCAAAATCAAGACTTGGAACTGGAAAGAGTTTGGGGATGTTCATAAAAAAAAACATGAAGTTATTGCTCATCTTGAAAATTTGAATAAGAAAATCCATTTAGATGGCCTCACAGGAGAAGAGAAGTGCGAGATGAAATTAAACTCACAACTCGGTTAGAGGAATGGGAAAAAAGAGAAGAAATCTTATGGAAGCAAAAATCTAGAATTCAATGGCTCAAAGAAGGAGATCGAAACACAAATTTCTTCCACAAATCTCTTCTAGCTCGAAGATCTCACAACTTTATTTCTTCCTTAAAATCAGATTATGGAGATGTTGTTTATACTTGGGATGGCATGAACTCTATTGTTGTTGATTACTTTTCCAATATTTTTGCTGCTACTCCTCTTGACTCAGCTTCTCAACAAAATGTTCTTCAAGCAATCCCTTCTCTTATCACTTCTAAGGAGAACTCTATTTTGACTGCTCCTGTTACTATCAATGAGCTTCAACAAGTAGTTTTTAAAATGCAAAAGGGAAAAACCCAGGTCCCGATGGTTTTCCTATTGAGTTCTACCAAGAGTTCTGGGATATCCTTCATGTTGATTTATTAGAGGTGGTGGAAGAAGCCAGGAAATCCAAAGAAATTTTGAAGGTTATCAATAAAACTTATATTACTCTTGTTCCAAAAGCTCAAGAGGTTGATCATATCTCAGCTTTTAGACCTATTGCTTTATGTAATGTTCTTCTCAAAATCATTACTAAAATCATGGCGAGAAAGGTTGAAGCCTCTTTTGCATAAGATTATTTCCCCGAGCAAGGGGGATATGTGGAAGGACGTCAAATAGTAGATGAGATAGTTCTTGCTCAGGAAGCCATCCATTCCATGGATATGCAAAATTCTCCTTCTATGTTCATTCGGTTAGACTTATCCAAAGCTTATGACAGAGTGGATTGGCACTTCCTTATCAAAGTTTTGAGGCAATTTGGTTTCTCTAAGGATTGGATGGATTGGATTATGGGATGTATCTCTTCAGTTTCCTACTTAGTTCTTATCAATGGCAGGCCTTCTCAGTCTTTTCGAGCTTCCAGAGGTATTAGGCAAGGTGACCCGCTATCCCCTTATTTATTCATAATTCTTGTTGAATGCTTGGGTAGGACTATAACCAAAAAGAGGGAAAACAAAACCCTTGAGGGAGTTACCATTGCTCATGGAGCTAGACCTATCTCTCATCTTCAATTTGTGGATGACTCTACCCTTTTAGGTAAAGCTACGGTTAAGGAAGCTTCTAATATTAAGCAAATCATTAGCTATTTTTCTAAGGCTATCAGGCGGTTGATCAATGAAGACAAATCTAAAGTTATTTTCTTTCATCTGCTCTGCTAGACGAGGAATCCATGGTCTTGGATAAATTAAGATATAAGAAGACCTCTCTTCCAATCACTTATTTAGGTATTCCCATAAATATTCAAAGGCAGAAAAATAAAGATTGGAATTGGTTGTTGGACAAAGTCAAGAAGAAAATTGGAAAGTGGACCAACAAGTGGCTTTCTTCTTGGGGTAGAATCACCTTGGTAAAATCAGTCCTTCAAGCTATTCCTATTTATGTTTCTTCCATTTTGAATATCCCAAAGGCTGTTCTTCGAGAATTGGATCAAATCAGTCATCGTTTCCTTTGGAGTGGTACTAAGGAGAAAAGAAAATGGGCCTTGGTGAAATGGGATACTTTATGTCTTCCTAAGAGTGAAGGGGGGTTAGGATTCCGGTCTTCAATTAATAACAACAAAGCTTTAGCTGCTAAATTATATTGGAGGATGTTGCATAACCCCAATGCTCTTTGGGCCAATAATCTCCGTGCTAAATATGCTCGAGAACAAAAGTCCTGAAGACCTTGTTCGCTATCAACTTCCTACCAAAGGTTCTCCCATTTTAGCAGTTCTTAAGGCTTGGTGAGGATTTGATAAAGAAAAAATTATTTTGGATCATTCATAATGGTCAACATGCAAATTTTTGGACAGATTCTTGGGATGGTCACAAGCCTTTGATAACTCGGTTTCCCGATTGGAGGCCTTGGATGGAGGAGCTTCACCGAGCTAATTGGATAAAGGTGGCTAATTACTGTCGGTACCATACTGGTAATTCAAAGGTTGGTAGATATTGGATCCCTATTGAGGACTGGCCTATTCAAATCCCAGAAAGGCAAAGACAAGATATCCAAGGCATCCTTCATATGAGATCCCTCTCTTGGTCCCATGAAAAGATTGTTTTGGATGGAACAACACTACTAAGGGTGAGTATTCAGTTGCTCAAGGTTATTTGACCTTATGCCATAATAATCCCAACCATTCTTCTGACATATTTTCTCAATTGTGGGCTCAAAAGCTCTGGCCTAAGGTGAGGTTCTTTAATTGGCTTTTATTGCATCGTAGGGTGCTTACTGGTGAGCAACTTATGAAGCGTGGTTTTCATGGCCCTTTTAGATGTGAAATGTGTGAAGAGAATGTAGAAAATATCAACCATATTTTTATTGAGTGTACTTTAGCCTCTGAGCTATGGAGGAGAATGGCCACTTTACTTGGCTTACAGTGGTCCAATTTTTTTACTTTTGAACAGCTTTGGAGGGATTGGCCTAATCAAGAGGGTGTTGATCATTTTATTAGGCGGTTAGTTTGGATGGGTTCTACCATTCTTCTTTGGAATATTTGGAATGAAAGGAACAACCAAATTTTTAATCAAGATAGGAAGGATATTCACTATATTTGGCAAAAGACCATAGCCAACTTAGTTGAATCAGTCCATCAACTCCTTAATCACCCCCAAAACTCCCACCAAAGATGGGATCAAGTGATGCAAAGATTGAAGATTAAACCTTCTAAGGGCAACCAACTTAAAGGGAATGTGAGTATTAGTAAGATGGATAGGACTAGAAATTGGCAACCTCCTCCTAAGGATTTTGGAAAAGTCAATACTGATGGAGCCTCTAGAGGGAACCCTGGAAAAGCCAGTGTGGGAGGAATTGGTAGACTTTCGAGATGGCTCCCTGGTTTTTACTTTTGCTGAGAATTTGGGTATTCTTTCCAATAACCTTGCTTGAGGGGTATGGTATCCTCAGAGGCCTTCAGGAGGCTACTAAGGTTGGATGGGAAAAGGTGTTAGTTGAGTCTGACTCTCAACTTATGATTAATCTCTTGAAGACTCCTTCTAAGAATCATAAGGTGGATTGGAGAATAAAAAGAATTATTGAGAAGATTCGGTTAATCCGGATGGGATTTTTGAAAGTTGATTACAATCATGTGGTCGGAGATCAAAACAAGAGTGCTGATGCTTTAGCTAATTGGGCTTTGGACAAAGGTGATCTTACTTGTTATGGCCACCCTCCTATATGGTGGGCTTCTCAAATTAGGGAAGCTCTTCTTTCTATCATTTCTTTGGATGGCTCCAGTTCTAAAGGTACCTAGTTTCTTCTTGTTTTTTTTTTTGCTTCTCTTTGGTTCATTCAGTTTTTTTAGTTCCCTAGCTCATTCTATTCTTTATTTTGTTTCCTCTGTTGATTCTTGCCTTAATAGTCTTCTGGTCTAGATAGGTCATTGTTTTGTTCATTTTTTTTTCTTTTGTCTTCTTTGTTTTTTTTGTTTAGTTTTTTAAGGTGGGTGGGTTCTTTTGTTTTGTTTTGTTTTTGTGTTCTTTGTGTTGTTTTTTTGTTGTTCTTGTGTTTTTGTTGTTTTGTTTTTTTTTTTATGTTTTTTGTTATTGTTCTTGTGTTTTTTTCGTTCTTGTTCTTGGGTTTCTCTTTGTTTGTGTTATTTCATTTTTTTATGTGTGAGTGTTTTCTATGTTTTTTGTTTTTTTTTATTGTCTGTTGTTGGTTGTTTTTATTTTTATTTTATTTTTTAGGTTTTGGTTGTGTTTATTTTTCATGTTTTTTTTGGGTTATGTCTTTGTAGTGTTCTGTTGTTTTTGTCTTGTTTGTGTTTTGTTATGTGGTTCTTGTGTTTTTCTATGTGGTTTGTGTTGTGGTTTCTTTTATCTTATTGTGCGTGTTTGGTTGTGCTTTTGTTTTTGACACACTCAAGGAGCATGTTTTTTATTTTATTTTATTATTTTTTTTGTTATTTACTTATTTTTAAATTGGTTTTGTGTGTTTGTTTGCTCCTTGAGTATGTCAAAGGTGGTAGGCCAGGTCCGAGTCCTAGGCGTTTTTTGCGGAATGGATACCCCTGCCTCCTTGGGTCTTACCCGAAAGTGGCATCCCTTTTGGGATGTTTTCCACAAATAATTTTTTTTTATCTCACCATTGAATCTCATTTTCTTCATCATTTTGGAACCAAATCCTTTGGTGTGTTGTTCAAAACACCCAATTTTATCATCTTCATCAATGCTTTTAACAATATTGCATTTGTCACTATTGATGAGATTATGGAGTTCATTTTTAGGAGGTTCAGTTTTTAAGTCACTAGTGTCACAAGAAAAATTTGCTACTATGATGAGATCACTTGTGCTACAACTGATATCTACCATAGAAGGTATGATGTCACCTGTATCACAACAAGCATTGGCCATCATGGGCTCAAGGTCACATGTGTCACAATAAGCATTCACCACCATAGGCTGAAGGTCACTTGTGTAAGCATCGACCATTCGGGGTTTGACCTTTGTTTCCTCACTAATGTCCATTTTTACTTTATGTAGAGCAGTGTCAAGAGAAACCAATGACATGTATATTGCCCTTACAACGCCAATAGGGATTAGAACACCATTTGTCTGAATGTCTTCACAAGACACATAATCATTGAGTATGGCATCTACACCACTGTGTAGTGTGAGAAATGTGCCATCCTCATAAAAATCTATCCCATCCATATCTAGTGGAAAGTAGGGACTTTTAACTAATATTTCAACATTATCAGTTTGTTTAGGAGCATTTTTCTTCTTTGATATGCCCATTTTTAAGGTGTCGGTCACTGCCAAAAATGCACCTTTTTACAATGATTTTTTGCAAAATAATGGACTAAGGTGTTGGTCTCTGCCAAAAATGCACCTTTACAAGCTTATCCCCCCTTTTTGCAAAATGTTCTCTGATGTAGGAGAAAAATGATTATCCCCCCTTTTTGTTTGCAAAATAATGGTGGAGAAAAAAAATGATTATCCCCCTTAGTGCAAAAAAATTATAACTTTGTATTCACAAAAGGCTTTTACAAAGGACATCTTGGCAAAAGGGAAAAAATGCACCAGAATAAATCCCCCCTTAGGAAATATTGCCAAAATCATCCCCCTATTTTATGTTAAGGTCTTCAAACAAAAAAAATTGCTATTTATGAAGCCTAAAGAGAGAAGAAAATGATTGTTGCCATGCAGATTGCCTTGGTTTTTAAATTTTATTGCAAAATTCTAATAAATTTAATCATAATTTAATTAATAATAAAACAAGTCTTAATAAAATAATAAAAAAAATTGATTTATTAAAACATATATTAATTTATTAATAAAAAAGATTAAAATATTAAAAAATTAAAAAAATATTTTACCTTTATAAGCCTCGAGGGGGTTTGAACTCACAACCTCCTGGTTTTCTGTGTCTTAGCACACAACTTCCGATCACTCCAGCTACAAATTTTGGTGAGAGTGATAGGGTAAAATCCCTTATTTGAAGTAGGGTTGCCCCCAAAATACCATGGCAGGTGGCATTGCCTTAGTGTCCATGACGGTCGATGGTGGCTCTCCTGAAGCGGGTGGTGGTGTAGCCCTCACTTTCACATAGTGGGCTCTCCCATGTAGCTTCTTCACTATCAGAGCGGTGTAGCCTACTATGTCGCTATCCTGCACGACCAATTCACCTCCTAGATGAATCGCAACCGTCAAAGGGCTGAACTACTACAAGGAGGTTCGTTTGAAAGAATCAGGCTACCTGTGTGTGGGGCATCTAAGATGAAATCAACTTGAGCTGGAGAGTATCATTCATCTATTCTACTGGTAGTCTCCACATAGCATATATTTTCTGTGGAAAATACTAATATGTGTTTTTTTAACAGGAAATCCTCGTGCATCTACAAGTAGATCTACAATTATCTTGTGAAACATATATCCAAAGATCTATTTGATGGGATTATCCCTACCTTTTGATGAACGATCGAGCATAAGCAACATGGTCTGCTCATGATGCATAAGCGATAGTTTCATCACCTTGCGTATGCTTTAGTGCACATCACTGGGTGTTTTGAAATCCTCTTGAATCATAGGAGCTCTTGATATGAGGTAACGATAACATCAACGAAATGTCCTCCTACTGGATTTCCTTTGTGGTGACTAGTGTGCGGAGAGACGATGCTTCACATTATTTGCTACACTATGTCCTCATCCACTATGTGATATCGACACTCAATCACTCTGATCTGTGGTCTTATTGATGAGTGTCATCAAATCTTCATCATTTAATCATTATGTGTCAATCCAGGGTGGTGTCCAAGGCTATATACGAAAGCAGGGGTTAACGAAATGAATTTTAGTTCATTTAGATCATGGCTTTATTCATGGAACAGTTAGAGATTGGGGTGTTTGGGGTCTCCTTTCTTACTCCTAAAAACTAAAACTAAACTCCTTATCCTTGCAGAATTGAAATTCACACTGTTGCAGAAAAATAAAACTAAACTATTGCAAAGCTGAAAATAGCAGAATTTAATTGACAGAATTTAAAATAACAAAATTGAAATTAACTATAACAACATTGAAACTTTTCAGAATTGAAACTTCACACCTGCAAAAAATGAAACCTAAGACAATGATGAAATTTAAAGGTTGGTAAGCAAATATTGCAAATCTATAGCAAACTGAATTAACCAGAAATTCTCTAATGCAAACTGGAAATATAGACTGGAAATGCTGAAGCTAAAACAAAAAAAATGTTATGCTATAAAATCTATTCTAGATGAGTTACCTACCATGCATTCAAATGCCACATTATCCTAATCACTAACCATGCAAAAACTGTCAGATCTCTACTCGACCTGCTGTATCCAAAAATAGCGAGAATTCTATCAAGTAAAAACCCTCCTCTGGACCTGGAAGTGGCCCTTGCTTCCTGAACCAAAAGAGGGCAAATAAACTTGCTCTAAACTATTAAGTCCTCACACTCAACACAGAATTGAACATAAATAAATGACAAATGATGCACCTTTATTTCATTCCAACAACATAACAGTAGTGCAGGGAAAGACCTGCAGACTACTGTGTTGTTGTAATACACAATTACAATATCTAAAACTTCTATTACTTATTTCCTCTCTCCTCTCTCCTCAACCATATGGGAGCACTTTATTTATACAAATAAGGTACATTAAAGATAAGGTTTAATGTTGTTACATAGGACTGTTACAACTGTTTCAATTTTGTTCTTCCATAAATGTAAGGTTTTGACCCTTCAAGCCTTCTCCACTCAAGTTGTTGGCTTCCACCGGTGAGGGACAGGTGTAAGAATGGATAAGGATACTCCTAAAATGATTGCAGTCATCGTTTACCTCCTGTTTATGGTGATTAAATATGCATTCAATCAGTTTTAAACCCTCTGCGCTTATTCCGGAGTAGCTCCAAAATATCAGGCAACAGAACAAGGTTGTTGTTATATCTGGCAACAGAAGCACATGCGACCAACTATGGTGGTGGATATGGTTTCTCTGAGCACCTAGATGACTAATTCCACTTTTGGTTTGAGTTGGAGTGGACAAATTCCATGCCATGTTGTATATGTACAGCTGGCTAGAATTTGTATGGAAAAAGTCCAGTTTCCTGCACAACCAACTATTGATAGAGTTCTTGGTGCCTTAAAGTAATTTAAAAAAATGGGCAAACAGTGAAATACACTTATGGAAGAAACATAAACCTTATGAATGAAGTACCTAAATATTGTAATACCTAAATTAATGCAGAATATACTAAAATAAACAACCAAAATAGAATATAAAACATGGACAAATTAGTCAAAATAGAGTATATGCACTTTCATCATTTTAACATGTAAATACCATCACATAATGCATAGTATCTCTAAGATTAACATAAAATCACAACATAAGCAGTTCCAAATGGGTTTAAAAGTTTATCAAAGTAGTCTTTTATGAGGCAATTTTTTGCCTCATCATTTCCCCCCAGCCTGTTCTAATGCATGTCCTCATGCATTTTGTTCTACCACAATAGCACAAAGATCCACATCCAGGTATCGCTCATCATACTTCCACAATCTGCTTCCAACCTGATAGTATCCTTTGTGCATCTGAATCTCCCTGAGCCATTCCTAAAACTATTCTTTCGGTTGAGAATCATTATCAAAGTAGTATGGAACAGGAGTGATTATAGTTGGCATTCTATACCTGAGTCCAATCCACTGCTCCCTGACCTCAAATATGGTTTGGATTATGCTTGTAGCCCTTCTTCTTGACCATATTAAATTGTTAGGAGTGATAGGTTCTCTCTTCTACAAAGATATAGGTAACTCACCCCATCTACTTTTGTAGGCTGACAAAGCGTCAGCAAATGATGTTGCACAAAATGTTTGAAAACCATCTATGCACGCCTACAAATTTCCTAGGTACATTTTCCTTACCCTATCATTTCTCATTAGTGTATAATGTTGATTGGTGGAAGTTTTGTGATTTAAGTGGATAGGTCTAATGAGCAAAACAACTTGGGATTCTATGGATTTACTAGCCCTTTTCTCCTGCTCCCAGTAAATCTGATTCTGAAGCATTGATTGAAAAGCCCTCAGCTAAATATCGCCATTAAATATGTGGGGGAGGAAAATAACTTCAGTTGGCAGAAAGAAATTATGAAGAAATAACTCACATAGTAAATTTTGGTGTTCTCCAGAGCTCTTCTAGAAAGCTTCCAAGAATTCACCTGGTGTCTCAAATGTGTGGGAGAGACCAGAGGTAATTCTCATTGTCTGCCATCAGAGGTACCTCTCCTTCAAAATTAAACTATAAAATCTGGTAGGCCTCCGACATTGAACCATGCATTCAGCAATCTAACATATGTCCTGTACTTGCCCCTTTAATTTCTCAATTTTAGAGTCTTTCTACTTTATTTCTTCTGTTAAGGTCTGCAATGAGGAGACCTTTCCCTCCAATTGATGGCATTTGGTCATCCAATATGCTATATCCTCATTATATTTTACTAATGAAATTATTTTAGGTGACCTATTCATAGGTTGCATCTGAGGTACAATATTAACCTGAATGCCAACATTTACTTTTTCTACTGCAGGGGATTCTGTTTGTATCCCCACTTCAACTAGCTTAATTTTAGGAATGTTCATATTAACAATATTTTGGGGAATTTGTGGATTTACCTATTCCTGGACTATTATGGCTGCTTCTGGGGGTGTTGTTGTCGTGGTCATCTGTTGTGGCTCCTTGGACACCTGCACAAGTGCCCCTGGTTGCTCATCCCCTAAATTCTGTTGTGCCTCTTGTGCTTCGTCAGGTGCAACACTGCCAGGTGAACTTCTTTCTGCATTTCCTGCTAAATTCATTAACAAACTAGCCAATTCATCCCCTGAGTCTGTTTGAGAAGGCTACTGTTCCAAAAGTGTGAGCCTAGCCTTTACAACTTCTATCTCTTGCCATAACTTGGCAATGATATTGTCCTTCTCCTTTAAGGAGGCTTCATTTTGCTCAATCCAGCCTGTTTGGGTCTTGATCACACTTCTGGCTGCATGTAACTGAGATTTAATATCAACTTCCTCCTCTTCCTCTGCACTTGAATCATCTTTCTCATCTGCTGCTGCCTCAAGCTCTTCTTCAGAGTTAGGGTAATCTACAAGGGATCTTGGTAGACCAGCAATAGTTGTGTCTTCCTGTGCTTCCCCTATTTCAATTTGTTCCTCAGAATCTGAGGAATAATTGAGAGAAATGGAAGGCATTTCCTCTTATGCTAAAGTGTCCACATTCTGTCCAGAGATATCTACATCTTGGCCACTGATAGCCTCAGCTTCTTGCATAGTTTCCTCCACAAGCTGAGTATGGGTTTCAAAAACATCATTATGTTCCATCTTCTCCTTTGTTTGCATATCCTTTGTATCAGTAGCTTTCTGAAGCCTTGAGGATCTCCTCAACCCTGAAATAGATTGCTTCCTATTTCTTTTAGAACTAGGAGACCTAGACTCAAAAATTCTAGTTTCTTGCTGATTAGAGGGTTCCCCTTCTTCAAAAGTGTGGAATGTTTGTACATCCTCTAAAAATGTGACCTTTCTCTTTCGATCAGATCTGACATTCCTCTGTGTTCTCGTTCATGATGAGGGAGGTCCTTCTGGAGATGAAGGGGTTGTGTCGACAGAAGCTCCAGGTTTATGCTCAGGGTTAGGGTTAGCCTCCCCTGTCTCTTCTCCATAAGTGGGACTCTCAACAATGTTTTCTTTAGCAAACTCATCCCAAGTATGGAAAAAGTGGTCAAAACTCCTAGGATTCCCCCTAAAGTGATGTTTGCAAACAATTTTGACTAACCCATGATGCTTGGGTGACCCCCTGCCTACCTGATACTTTTTAGCCATATTTGCAAGTTCTTGGTACAAATACAGAGGCAAATTGACTCTTAATTCAGTGTTTAAATGACCATAGCGGAGGTGAGTTAAAATTCATAAATGATGACCAGAAAGAATAGGGTATTGACCATCACAGGTTAGAAACCTGATGACCCAGACTGCAACTTCATCCCATGGTGGTTGCAGATTGGTTCTCTTAACTCCTTTGCAAATATTGTTGCTTATTATGAACTCCGTAGGTCTGTCATTTTCCCCTCTAAATTGATTAACTAATTCTATTAATGTATTTTTTCTAGATTTGCCTATGTGAATCCCTTGCAGAGGCAATTCAGTGACTTGGCTAAGAATTTCAGGACTTACTTGAATAGTCATGCCGCTAATTTGAACTCTGTTGCTACGAAAAGTGCATGCGAACTCTGTTGTTAAACCTTCTGAATGCCCATAAAATTTGTGCAAGAAGGGCAGAAAACCCCCTTCCACGAAGATTCGCATACACTCCTCGTCCCTCTGCAAAAACTCTATATTTCCTGGTTCAATTTTGTTCTTTTGTCCACCCATGGTGAATTTTACCGTACCCTGTTTGCTTTAATTTGAAAATATGTCACAGGTTTTTTTCTCTCTCATTCTGGAATACTTCTGTCAGGGAAAGAATGAAACTTAAAGATGATAAACACATGCAAGCAGCGCCAGAATGATGAGAAATCATGTGACATGAGGCAAAGCTTGGCAGGTGGTGGCACATAATTCATCATTACTCCTGTTCTTCCCGCATGCAATTAATTTGTTACAACGTTTGTGGTGATATGGCAAATAGTTATTAATGGAAACTGCTTGGTTTAAAATAACCTCCCATTGAGTTGTGTGCCAACCAATTACATGCGGTAAAATATTTTCATAGAATCCATGCCTTGGAACCTCCAATTTGAAACCTGCACCTTGGTACAACTTCCAATCCTGATTGGCATAACTTTTACGAACCCACAAAAATTTTAATTGACTTTTGAGCCTGAGCCTCATGGTTCTAGAGTTTAAAATGAATTAACCATTTGTTAATTCATTTTACCAACTTTTATCATTAGCTTTATTCCTGAGCAAGATATCTTCCAAAGTTTTCATTCGAGAGTATTTGTATGCAACAGGTTTATTCCAGAGCAGTTTTATCATTTCAAGAGGATTTCTTTTGATAACCTTTCGAAACTAACTTATGTATGTTTTTATGCCAGTTAGGGATATCATACATCATACAAGAAGTATTCACACTATTAAAATAGAAAAAGGCACATACCTGAAGAAACTTGTTTATCCACATTTTGTACAAATGTTGTTTTTGGCTGATTCTGCACTAACTCTTTACATGGTGCAATCTGAACTATAGTGAAACAAAGGGGAAAATGAGTGGAACAAACGTTAACAATGATGGAGTGAAGTGAAAATGAATGGACCAAAGGTGAGTAATAGTGAGAGTGAATGGAATAATGGAATGATGAAGAGTGAATGGAACAATGGTGGAGAGTGAGGCAAACATGCCAAAAAAATGGTTTTCATGTAAGCCCAATTCAGATGCGCCTCAAAGAGGTTTTCACATTCTGAATTATTATTATTTTTTTATATATATATATTTTTATTTTTTCATTCATTTTTTTTATATATATTTTGGTTCATGTCACTTGATTGAGTCCATCTTGGAAGAAGTGGTTTCCTTCCAATATTGATACATCCAAGTTTCCTACTTGCTTGAGAAACTCCTCCTTGGTTAACAGTTTGTGATATATCCGAAGACGATGACCGTTAACCACCATTTTCCTTCTTGAATCATCTATTGGTGAAAGACGTACAACTCCATTTGCAAATACCTCCTCAACCTGATAAGGTCCGAGCCATCGAGTCTGCAACTTGCCAGGATAGTCTTCATATCATGAATCAAACAACAAAGCCCAATCGCCTTGTTGAAATTTTCGTTGTTGGATATGACTATCATGCCACAACTTGCATTGTGACTGGATCACCTCGGTCTGGTGCAATGCATCCCTCCTTAGCTCATCCAATGCATTGAGCTGTAGGATCCGGTCCGTTTGTGCCTGTGACAAATCAATACCAACTTCCAAAGCAGTTCGAAGAGTTAGTAATTCAAACTCAATAGGCAAAAGAGGCTTTTTACCATAAACCAATTCATAGGGAGTAAATCCAGTAGTGGATTTCCAAGTGGTGTTATAAGCCCAAATTGCTTCAGGTAACTTCTCCACCCAATTCCTCCTATGGGCTGCTACAGTTTTGGTTAAGATCCTCTCTAATTCCCTATTTGTCACTTCAACTTGGCCATTGGCTTGCGGATGGTAAGGTGAGGATTTTTGGTGTTTGATTTCATACAACTTTGTAAAGGCTTCAACAACTTTTGAGGTAAATAGAGGTCCCTGATCAGTGGTGATAGAATGTGGGGCTCCAAATCATAGAAATATTTGTGAATATAGGAAATCAACAACTTTCTCTTCTCGGGCATGCTTAAAAGCACGGGCTTCTACCCACTTGGTTACATAATCAGTACATACCAAGATATGCACTTTCCCTTGGGAAGGTGGATCAATGGGTCCTACAAAATCTAGCCCCCACCTTTCAAATGGTTCTGTACCTAATTGAGGTTGTAAAGGCATTTCACTAGTAAAAGTAGGCTTACCCATCCTTTGGCATGCATCACAATTTTTGACATACCTTTTGACATCTTTGTGCAAGGATGGCCAGTAGTAACCAGATACCCAAAATATTTTGAATGGTACTTTTCATCTGAATAATGCCCTCCTGATGGTTCATCATGACATGCTCATAGGATGTCATATACCTCATCCTTGTGAACACATCTACGCAAAACATGGTCAGGACTGCATTTAAACAATAAACCTCCTATCCATTCAAAAGAAGAACTTTGCTTGATCAACTATTTCTTTTGTTTAGGAGTAAAGTGAAGAGGAATCTTCCCTGTAACTAAATAATTAGCTATATCTGCAAACCATGGAGATTGTATAAAAATAACAAACAATTTCTCATCAGGAAACACATCCTCAACCAATTCCTCCGTATCTACATTTGACAATCTTGACAAGAAATCTGCCACTACATTAGCTTTCCCTGGTTTATTAACTATAGTGATATCAAATTCTTGCAATAGTATTAACCAACGAATAATTCTTGCACTAACCAGAGGTTTATTCATCAGGTATTTAATGGCAACATGATATGTATGAATGAATACCTGATATCCTGTGATATAGTGTCAAAATTTGTTAATAGCATACACCACAGCTAAAAATTCCTTCTCGGTTGTGGTGTAATTCTTTTCAGCTCTAGTCAAATTTTTACTAATGTAGTATATGGCATAGTGTTGTCCATCTTCAATCTGCCCTAATGCAGCTCCAATAGCAGTATTGGAAGCATCAGTTTGAATATGGAAGGGTAACTCCCAATTAGGACCTCTCAATACAGGCGGAGTTGTTAACTTTTCCTTTAAAACTTCAAAGGACTGTTGACACCCAGTAGACCAAACAAATTCAGAATCCTTTGTTAACAATGCGAACATTGGATTAGCAATGGTACTGAAATTAGCAATAAATCTACGATAAAAGCCAATATGTCCTAAGAAACTACGGACATCAGTTTGAGTTTTTGGAGGAGGAAGGTTCTTGATGACCTCTACCTTTTTAGGATCAACTTTAATTCCATAAGCAGAAATATGATGTCCAAGAACAATTCCTTCTTCCATCATCAAGAAACATTTATCAAGATTCAGAGACAAATGATATGTTTCACAACGTATTAAAACTTTTTCAAGTTGTTCTAAAGTATATTCAAATGTATCTCCAAACACTGTGAAGTCATCCATATAAATCTCTACACTTTCATTTGTTAGATCAGAAAAGATAGCCAAAACAGCTCTCTGAAATGTTGTTGGTGCATTGCACAAACCGAAGGGTAATACTCTGTAAGCAAATGTTCCCCAAGGACATGTGAAAGTTGTCTTTTCCTGGTGCAACCTGGATCTGATTATAACCACTAAAACCATCAAGGAAATATAAAAATTTCTTACCAACAAGGGTGTCCAACACTTGGTCTATAAATGGTAATGGAAAGTGATCTTTATGTGTGACCTTATTCAATTCCTTGTAGTCCACACATACTCTCATATTCCCATTTTTCTTTGGAACAATGACCAATGGTGAAACCCACCTACTATCTAAAATTGGATAAATGAATCCTACATCCAATAGTTTTTTTATTTCTTCCTTAACAATATCCTTCAGAGTGGGATTCAGACGCCTTTGTGGTTGTCTTACTGGTTTGACATATTCAGTGTATATCCTATGTGTACACACATCAGGGTGAATGCTAGTCATGTCCTTATAACTCCAAGCAAAATCTTGAACATGTCTCTGTAAAACAACAAATAATTTGGCTTCTTGCTCATTAGTCAGCCAACTATTAATGTTCAAAAATTTTCTTGGTTGTATCTCAATCTGCTTAATCCCTAGATAAACTGAGTTGACAACCTCATATTTACTGATTAAAGCATTTAAGGGACAATGATGTGGCTGTAGAGTATGAAATACTCTTGATTCTAGTGTAAATGTGATACCTGATGGGATCATTTGCATAGGACAGATGAAAGAAGTCAGAAGATGATGATGCCATCCATGTGGCAATGTGAAGGAGCTTTCTTGTAGTGGAATAGATGACAGATGTTCAACAATTTGTTCTTCATATTTCCATAACAAATGATGGACAAGAATTTGATCATCCCTAAGGCCTTCTTCTTGCAATGTTTTCACCAAAATTGTTTCATGTTCAAATATTTCTCTTTCTGGTGAATTAAGTTCTTCAATATGTTCTTTTACTACAATGGTGGCCAAGGTGACAATAGTTTCCTGTTCTTCATCAGACTCAGGATACCATATCTGTCCAGAAAATTTGGTTGAAGGTTGGGCTGGTGGATATAAGGAAATATTTTTTAGGTCTACACCATTTGAAATGGTCATCTCACCTGACCTGCAGTCTATAAATGCAGCTGTAGTGGCAAGCCAAGGTCGTCCTAGAATAATAGGATAGCCATTAGCTGAGTTTCTAGGCTGCAACACTAAGAAATCTACAGGGTATTCCCAAGAAGACACTTCAATGGCAACATCCTCTAGAATTCCTTCCGGTTTAGCCACTGACCTATCTTGCCATTTCCAAAACTATGGTAGTAGGACTAAGGTTATTGAGCTGCAATTTTTGCATGGTTTCCTTAGTCATCACGTTGATTGCAGCTCCTAAATCGATAAGTACATTTGGAATTTGAACTAACCCAACAGTAATTGTAACTACTGGACTCCCTGGATCACCATATTTAGGGGGTACTAGTTTTCCAGAAAGTAGGTCAGCCAACTTACCTTCTACTTGTACAGTCTTAGGAAAGGCTTTCTTCTTCCTGCCAGGTTTCCTAATACACAGCTCCTGAATGGTTTTCCTAATCAGAGGTACATCCTTTATTGCCTGCAACAAAGGGAGTGAGATAGACATTTTCCTCAATTCCGTGATTAATTCTGATTCAGGAGTAGTGATAGTGTGGTCAAACCTTTCAGGATATGGTAGGTCTACCGAGGCAGGTTCAATTTTTCCTTGTAAACTTTCTATTTTTTCCTCTTTTTGCTCTGTTTGTGGTTTTTTTGGACTTGAAAATTCTTGCTTTCCATCAATTTATTCAATAGTGGGTGGTGCAGGGTCAGGTAAAACCTTCCCTAAACACAACTGGATGTTACTACAATCAAGGACATGGACTACAGTAGTCTCTTCAGACTCAGCTCCATAAACAGGAGTTGCTTGTCTATTGTTATTGGGGTTAGCCATAGGCTGAGCTGGAAGTGGAGGCTGCTTAACTGGCTGTGTTTGTTGTGGTTGAACTCTTCCCTAAAAATTTTGATTAGGGGCTGGCAGCAAGTGTTGGTTTGGTGGTTGATACCTCTGCTGCCCTTGATAGGATGGGTATTGTTGCCCCCATCTTTGCCCTGACTGATTTGGTACCCAAGATGGATTAACTGGATGCCATGGCTGATTCCAACCAGAATGTGACCAATCTTGAGGAGCTGCCCAAGTTTGATTCCAAGGTTGAGGAGGAGGTTCTGTGTACCCCCATGGCATATTCCAAGGATTCTGTCCCCAATTTGAAGAAAAGTGAGGGGCATTTTGGTTTTGTATGAAGTTGCCTCCTGGCCTTTGCCCAATAGCATGAAGTTCTTCAACTTGGTTTTCTATAGCACTCCTAAGATGGGGCAAAAGGTGACATTTATCAGTTTTATGCTCCTTTGAGCAAATGCCACAGATTGCTGAGATTGAGGTCTTGTCCAAAGGATAATCTTGCAGAGCATGCTTATTTCTACACCTAGGACAATAGATAGACAAGGGTGGTGAAGAATTGGCTCTTGTATTCCTTTCTCCTAAAGCAATGTTTAGTTGAACAAGTATATCAGTTTTCATATTAGCCATTTCTTCCATCAATTCTTTGATGTCTACATTATTAGGACTTTTCTTCTTCCTTCTATCCCTAGTTCTAGAATAATTTGTGCACAACTCTATAATGTCAGCAATCTCAAGTTGGTGTACATCTCCTTTTCCCATTATATCCAGTACTTCCTTGGATTCATCTTGTAATCCCCTTAGAAAGATAGATTTTAACAATTCTCCTTCTACAGGACCAACTCTTTTCTGGATAAAAGCAAATCTATCAACATAATCTTCCAAATTTTCATCTTCTTCTTGTTTAATTCAAAATAACTCATCCTTTCTATTACGTACCCTACAATACTCCTGATATTTGTCTAAAAATGTAGTTTCCATTTCATCCCAGGTATGAATGGAATCTGAGTCAAGACTCATGAACCAACGTAAAGTTGCATCTTTAAGTGTGGAAGGGAATAATTTCAGCTTTTGATTATCAGTCACATAATCATATGTTTGACACAAGATCTTAAACTCGAACAAAAACTGGTCAGGATCTTCAGACATTGTTCCCCTAAAGATTGGCAACACTGAGGGAGAAATGGTTTTCATAGGAGCTTGTTGTCCAGTAGTTAATTGTATAGGGTACTCAAAAGTTCTAGTAGGAGGTGGTGGTTGTGCCATGTTTTCCTCCTCTGATTTAACTGATTCAACTTTTTCTGTTTGTTCTAATAATGGATCAGGAATAGAAGAATGTCTAGTAGCAAGTGCTTCAAGAAGTTCTTCCTCAAAAGGTTCTGTAGATGGTTCAACTGATGAAGAAGATGATTCTCTTTTTACTCTATCAGGATAATCATAAATAGGCAGATCTTCTCCTATACGGGAAGAACACCTTTCTGGGAAGGAACCGGTTCTAATAAACCTCCCTCTCTCATCTCTTGGCCTATGCATTCATGCCTATTTACTAAAATGAACTAAACCTCAGGTCTCCAAAAATTGTTTCCTAAGACAGGATAGTTTCTGGACTGCTAGACCTCTCCTAAAAACACCTAAGTGTCCCCGAAAACGGTGCCAAAAATGATGAGTGTCATCAAATCTTCATCATTTAATCATTATGTGTCAATCCAGGGTGGTGTCCAAGGCTATATACGAAAGCAGGGGTTAACAAACTGAATTTTAGTTCATTTAGATCATGGCTTTATTCATGGAACAGTTAGAGATTGGGGTGTTTGGGGTCTCCTTTCTTACTCCTAAAAACTAAAACTAAACTCCTTATCCTTGCAGAATTGAAATTCACACTATTGCAGAAAAATAAAACTAAACTATTGCAAAGCTGAAAATAGCAGAATTTAATTGACAGAATTTAAAATAACAAAATTGAAATTAACTATAACAACATTGAAACTTTTCAGAATTGAAACTTCACACCTGCAGAAAATGAAACCTAAGACAATGATGAAATTTAAAGGTTGGTAAGCAAATATTGCAAATCTATAGCAAACTGAATTAACCAGAAATTCTCTGATGCAAACTGGAAATATAGACTGGAAATGTTGAAGCTGAAACAAAAAAATGTTATGCTATAAAATATATTCTAGATGAGTTACCTACCATGCATTCAAATGCCACATTATCCTAATCACTAACCATGCAAAAACTGTCAGATCTCTGCTGACCTGCTGCAACCAGAAATAGCATAATTATGTCAGGTAAAAACCCTCCTCTGGACCTGGAAGTGGCCCTTGCTTCCTGAACCAAAAGAGGGCAAATAAAATTGCTCTAAACTATTAAGTCCTCACACTCAACTCAGAATTGAACATAAATAAATGACAAATGATGCACCTTTATTTCATTCTAGCAACATAACAGTAGTGCAGGGAAAGACCTGTAGACTACTGTGTTGTTGTAATACACAATTACAATATCTAAAACTTCTATTACTTATTTCCTCTCTCCTCCCTCCTCAACCAGATGGGAGAACTTTATTTATACAAATAAGGTACATTAAAGATAAGGTTTAATGTTGTTACATAGGACTGTTACAACTGTTTCAATTCTGTTCTTCCACAAATGCAGGGTTTTGACCCTTCAGGCCTTCTCCACTCAAGCTGATGGCTTCCACCGGTGAGGGACAGGTGTAAGAATGGATAAGGATACTCCTAAAATTATTGTAGTCACCGTTTACCTCCTATTTATGGTGATTAAAGATGCATTCAGTCAGTTTTAAACCCTCTACGCTTATTCCGGAGTAGCTCCAAAATATCAAGCAATAGAACAAGGTTGTTGTTATATCTGGCAACAGAAGCACATGCGACCAACTGTGGCGGTGGATATGGTTTCTCTGAGCACCTAGATGACTAATTCCACTTTTGGTTTGAGCTGGAGTGGAAAAATTCCATGCCATGTTGTATATGTACAGCTGGCTGGAATTTGTATGGAAAAAGTCCAGTTTCCTACACAGCCAACTATTGACAGAGTTCTTGGCGCCTTAAAGTAATTTAAAAAATGGGAAAATGGTGAAATACACTTATGGAAGAAACATAAACCTTATGAATGAAGTACCTAAATATTGTAATACCTAAATTAATGCAGAATATACTGAAATAAACAACCAAAACAAAATATAAAACATGGACAAATTAGTCAAAATAGAGTATATGCACTTTCATCATTTTAACATGTAAATACCATCACATAATGCATAGTATCTCTAATATTAACATAAAATCACAACATAAGCAGTTCCAAATGGGTTTAAAATTTTATCAAAGTAGTCTTTTATGAGGCAATTTTCTACCTCATCACTTATGACACTGCTTCAACCAACCTGCAAATGCATTGTTTTCTAATAGGTGGCTTATACCTGCGATACAACTAATGCTATTGTTGATTATACTAATTTATACCATATGATATCATAAGACGAATCTCTGGTTTATGCACAGTAACTTGCTCTACAAAGCGCTGTCAAACCAACCCTTCGTTGCTTCTATGATCATAAGCAACAACTCAAATCAAATACAATGGAAAAAATTGTAGGTTTTAGTCCCACATGAGACGTGTAAGGGACAAAATGCACTTCAAAAAGAGAAGTGCACAAATTTTTAATTTACTACCTTTGGGTGGTTGTCTCCATAGCTAATCCCTTCTTTTGGATACCATGTCATGCGTTGGTATTCAATCCAATTAGGTTGAGAGTCCCCAAATCCAGATCTACCTTTCATCATGCCTCCTTAGACTAGCTTAGGTGTCCTTGTGTCCCCAAGTCCGTCAGGTCCTCCACTCAAGTTTGCTGCATCTTCAGGGCCAGGTGTCATTGTGTCCACTTTGTTAAGTCCACATCAGCCACTCTTCTATCAATGCCAATGTTCGGTCAATTCCACACGTGGATATTTGTAGCCCAATCTATCGTCTTAGGGTTCCACAAGTCCCATGTCACAGAGTCCATAGATATCCTTGCACTTTGTTTGTGCAATCCCCATCAGTCATCAGGTGTAGGCTAGGTCTGTGTCACAACTAGTCCCCCTTATCCAAGTGGGGTGTCTAGTAGCACCCAGTCCTTTGCCATGTTAGTCTATCCTCCTTCGGCCTATAGGTCCCATACCTTGCTAGGCTATGTTAGTTTATGGTCTTCTAGGGTCCTCCACTAAAAATCTATGACTAGTTTGTCCATGTAAGTTGATCAATCAGTCCTACCTAGATATGACCACCATGTTTGGGCTCTAGTTTTCCTGGTCTATGCAATAGAATACAACGTCGAGAGTCTGCATGTTCACCAAGACTTAGGGTTTAGCGATGTCATCAGATCACTAGGTCACCCACCTCCCCACTTCTCAGATCCTTAGATCGTAAGATCTATGATCAAGACTTGATCTATATTGAGTTAGATTGAGTCAGGTCTACCCTTGAATCCACCAAAAATGAATAGCAAATGAGCTCCAAAAATGGAGTGAGGAGCGGGGCTAATCCCACTTTGATACCATATTGGCATAATGTGATACTTGATTATTGATAAAGTATATGATTAAATACAATAATCATAGGCTAACAATAGCCCAAAAATAAACGAGCAAATAACTCTAACTACTAACAAATAAATACTAACAATAATATCTATCGACAAAAAGAAATATCGGTAGATATCTAACCTAGGTGTAAAATGAAACTAACCTACCTAGGTAATTACCTAAGTAATGGGATAAATACTCTAACATACACTTTATATCCTGCATGAGTGCATCCACAGGATGCATGTGGGATAAATCCCACATTTTCTACTCATGATTCTCCACCAGGATAAATACCAAGTTGTGGGCTTTTCTTCCTAGCCACTAAGGCAACACAGTTGGTCACCCGCGCTCAGTTTTGTGGACATGGTCTGTGGTTCAAATCTCGCGGACTCCAAACTTTGATGCCCAAATTTTTTTTAATGACGCACGATAGAAACCTTGATGCCTGCTTGTGAAAATTGACACCCGAAAGGTTATTTGACGCTCGAAAGGGGTTTTTTGACACCCTCACAATATTTTTGGACACCCAAAAGAGGTTTTTGATGCCCAAAAGGGGTTTTTGACACCCTCAAGGGTTTTTTGACGCCCTCAAAGGCATTTTTTTGATACCCTGAAGTTTCTTTTTTATATCCAGAAGTATTTTTTGAAGTTCGAAGGAGTTTTTTTTTTCTTCTTCCTTGTTTATTTTGTAACCAGAAGGGGGAGCACAATATTCTCTTTTTACAAAATTCTAAGACCTAGGGGGGAAAATATAAGGAACCACCTTCACAATGGCTACTATTCATAAATATCTCTCAGAATATCAGTTGCTAAAAGGTTTTAACTTTGGTCCATGGAAGACAAATATGAGAGCCATTTTTCAGGTGGAAGATTTGTGGGATGTAGTAATCGACACTTCACAATGCCCTCAAATAGCAGGAACAGATCAAGAAGATTAGGATAAGAAGGACAAAAAAAATCTCATGTTTCTCCTACTTGCTACGATAGATGAGGTTCAACCTCATATCTATGATGCCAAAACTAGTAAGGTAGCTTGGGATTCTTTGATTACTGTTTATGAAGGAAAGAATCAGTCCACCATTCTACATCTTCAAACTCAATTACACACACTTAGTATGAATTCTGGAGAGACAATTGATCTATTCCTGTGTAGAGTAGCAGATCTCAAAGCTAAATTGAATGCAATAGGAAAACTAGTGGATGATGATATCTTGAACTTTGTCATCTTGCGATCATTGCCAGACTCCTATAAGATGTTGGTCACTTCCCTCAATGTTTTCAGTAGACAAGTATCTTTTGTGAAATTCATAAATTTGCTCCAGATTGAGGAGGCAAATCAAGTTTAGAAAGAGGAGCTGCTAGATAATGCCCTTTCCACCCAAAAAAGGAGCAAGAACCTAGGTCAATTTCAAAAATGGGGTTCTTCCTCCAAGGGAAAAGGGAAACAAAATCAAAATCAACAGAAGGATAAATATTGCAAGATTTGTGATAAGAATAACCATGATACCAATAGGTTTTGGTTCAAAAACAAGCAAAAAAATGATCAATCTCATAAGAATAAAGGGAAAGAGAAACAAAAATATAAAAAGAAACATAAGCAACCTAAGGGAAATTTTTCTTATGCTAATTCCAACTCAGACTCAGATACCTCTAGTCCCGATTCAGATTCTAACTCTGAAAGATCACACAAGGTGCTCATGACTCATACTTCATATTCTCAGATAGATGATATATGGTATATTGATTTAGGTTCTAGTAAGCTTATGACTGAAGACAAATCTTGGTTTGAAACATTTAAGGAGAAAGAGGGGAAGCTAGTTACCATTGCTAACGATCAAGTCTATCAAGTAAATGGTGAAGGCAATATTTCTATCACTCTCCAAAATGGAAGATGTCATATTGAGAAGGTTCTCTATGTCCTCAAATTAACCAATAATTTTTCTCTATTCCTCAGATGTTGGAAAAAAAAAGGATGTTGTGTTCCGAGTTGTAAAAGGCAAGAAAAAATATTTTATAACCCACAGTGGTAAACATGTTGCAACAGGTTCCTACAAGCATGGCTTGTTCATTCTAGATGCTCTTTCAACACCTCATGTTGCTCTTGCTACAACTACAAAGGTGGCCACTTATATCTGACATAGAAGATATGGGCATCTCAATTCAGTATATTTACTCGAATTTATCAAATATGAAATGGTGAGAGGTATTCCTCCTCTCTCCTTCATCTTACCAGTTTGCTCGGATTGCTTAGCAGGGAAGCAACACTGGGTACCTTTTGAATCCAGTTCTTCCAGAGCTAAGGAACTTTTGGAGTTGGTGCACACCAATTTGTGTGGTCCTATGCCAACCAGTTATGGTGGAAATAACTTTCAATTGTTCATTGATGATCACTCCTAGAAAAATGTGGGTCTTCTTCCTCCAATTGAAATCAGAGACATTTTCATACTTTCAACAATTCAAGAAACTTGTTGAAAAAGAATCTAGTTGTCTCATCAAATCCCTCCTCTCAGATCGAGGGGGGGAATATACTTCTAAGGAATTTTCATTATATCTGAAAGAACATGGGATAAAGCAAAAACTAACAATAGATTATACACCACAACAAAATGGTGTTGCTGAGAGAAGAAATCACTCCATTATGGAAATGGTATGATGTATGATAAAAGGAGCACATCTTGAAGATCAATTTTGGGTAGAAGTAGTAAATACAACTTCATACCTCTTGAATAGAGCACCCATAAGAGCTCTACAAGGAAAAACCCCACAAGAAGTATGGAGTGGAAATAATCCCTCTATTTCTCATCTATGAGTGTTTGGATGTAAAGCCTTCATGCATATTCCAAAACAGAAATAGAAGAAATTAGATGAGAAAACCTTGAAATGTATCTTTCTTGGTTACAATGAGCATTCAAAAGGATATATATTGATTGATCCTATAACCAAGAAAACACATATAAGTAGAGATGTTGTATTTGTTGAATATTTCACATCAAATAATATCTCTATAGTAGTACATCATGAGGATGATGAGCCTAAGCAAGAGGCTTCACCCCCTTATAAAATTATTCCCCAATGGTATACCAACACTTTGAGAGATTCTAAATTGACCTCATTCTCATATATAACTCTAGATCGATCATGTACACGTATTATCACTCAATAGAAGAGGGTAGAAGCACCATATTCAGAAGTTGATGAACTTTGTCACCAATTTGATGAACTGTCCATAGATGCAAAAAAAGATAGATAAATGGATATAGAGAATGAAAGGGTTTATCTGACAACATTGGATGAAAATGAACCCACAACTACTCAAGAAGCTCTTAGTAAGCCTCAATGGAAGACTGCTATGGAGGCAAAGCATACATATCTCATGCAAAATCACACTTGGAAGCTAGTAAATATACCTTCAGGAAAGAAACCCATTGGTTGTAAGTGGGTATTCAAAGTAAAGTATAAGGTAGATGGTACAATTGATAAGCACAAAGTCTGCTTGGTTTCATAGGGATATGCTCAGAAATAAGGTATATATTATGAAGAGACGTTCACTCCTACTGTAAAAATGACTACCATCAAAATATTGCATGCTATGGCAGATCAATTCGGGTGGAAGTTACATAATATGGATGTAAAAAGTGCCTTTCTGAAAGCATGAGATTCCGAAAATAAAAGAACACTTAAGATGCAATGTAAAATAACCAGCTTGATATATCAAAAGTAGGAGCACAACCCTTTTTATTCATATGGTTCCAACCCGGTTACAATACGTCTCCTCCTTTTTCAAGGGCTGGGAGAGTTTAGCATGTCTCTATTGCAGCAGATGAATAGTGATCTTCTTTCCCGCATGCCCACATGCAAAGTAGGCAGGCCAAAATGTTGCCGCCGTTTATGCCTGATGAATCTTTACTTACTGCTGCTTATCCTGCGTTCAGAGAAACAACAAAAATCGTTTAGTAGCACCTGTGTTAATAAGTGAAATAAGTGAATCTTGAAATAAGTGAAAGATGTATGCATAAGATCATTAAAAACAGTGCATAGAACGAATGTAAATGACATGCACGTTTAATCAGAATAAGCACTAAAAGACAGAACGTAGAACGTAGTACATAAAGCGTTTAACAAAATAACGTACTGTCTTATGATATATATATATTCAGACACTGTTGCTCGAAAGATATATATCCGAACATGAAACGTAGCCTACTGTTTTAAAACATTCAAAAACAGCATATATTCGGAAACGTAAAACGTAAACTGTTTTAATATACTCGAAAATAGCATATATTAATTTAACGCAGAACTTGCGTGGGATGCCCAAGCGGGCCGCCCGCGTTAAAGCTTGGTTTCGACGCCAATCCACTAAGGAAGGGCCCGAAATCTCTCAGGTCGTGGTGTCGTCGAATTGGTAGAATACTGTGTCTACTGTCGGGTATGAAGGTTCGGCTTCACCCTCTGAAAACCACCCACCAACCTCTCTTTTGCAAGAGATTCTGGATGTGAAGAAGGTGAACTCAAACTGGAGCAATCGGGTCTTCAAATGAACAGCACTTCGTTGTGTTTACAAAATGCTTCTTGGTCCTCTTTACATTGCATTGAGCTAGTTTTTATAGAGGATTTCGCCTCTGAAATATTAATGTCAAACCCTAAATCCGTAGGGGCCGCTGAGATTTGACCCTTGTCAGATGATTATGAGACATGGCTCGCACAGAGATTATCGCTAGGAACTCACATCAGTAGTTATGAGGCATGGCCTCGGACCGGATTTGTTGTTGAAACTGCTCGTCTCATTAATGCAGTTGGTGAAGTCCGTCGTTCTTACAGACACACGGGGTCTCTTCAAAAAAAGGGGTATGCAGTGACGCCACGTGGCGGCCATACCTTATTGCTTTGAAGTATGCAATGACGCCACGTGTCTGCTTTTAATTGGTCGAATTCGCCTTGACTAGTCGCAAGTCTGTTAAAGCGCAAAATGCCGAAGTGTCGCGATATCGCGACGTCGCGATATCGCGACACTTCGGCCGAGCCTTCCCTTTGGGCCTTAGGTGTCACGATATCGCGACACCCTCGACCGAAGCTCCCTTCGGGCCTTAGGTGTCGCGATATCGTGACACCCTCGGCCGAAGCTCCCTTTGGGCCTTAGGTGTCGCGATATCGCGACGTCGCGATATCGCGACACCCTCGGCCGAAGCTCCCTTCGGGCCTTAGGTGTCACGATTTCGTGACGTCGTGATATCGCGACACCCTCGACCGAAGCTCCCTTCGGGCCTTAGGTGTCGCGATATCGCGACGTCGCGATATCGTGACGCCCTCGGTCGAAGCTCCCTTTGGGCCTTAGGTGTCACGATTTCGCGACGTCGCGAAATCGCGACACCCTCGGCCGAAGCTGCCCTTCGGGCCTTAGGTGTCACGATTTCGCGACGTCGCGAAATCGTGACACCCTCGGCCGAAGCTGCCCTTCGGGCCTTAGGTGTCGCGATTTGCGACGTCAAGTATGCGATTTCGTGACACCTAAGGCCAAAGCTCTTTTGCTTTTAAAGTTTGCTTAAGATTTGAAGTTTGCTTAAGATTTTAAGGCTTGAAGTTTAAAGTTTTGCTTTTGATTAAAGGCTTGCTTTTGACTTTGTTTTAATGAAGGCTTGTTAAAGCGACCAACTTTGCTCTGCTCATTTTTCGACCTTCTAAACTGCTGTGTGAGTGGCTAGGACCACTGTTTGACCTCTGAGGGCTGCCCTGAAAGCTGTGTATGTCAATGCGATCAGTGTTTGTAGTCACTTAATCGGATTGGTGCTGTTTTGGTGTCTACAGATGCCCCTTTTTGGGAAGCGCTGCGGGTGACGCAGTGCTGAGCAAAAATAGACGACCAAAGCACTAATGATTAGGGTTTCTTGGTAACCTAACCAACTTTTGATGCCCCAAGTATGGAAAGGGCATGCATTCTTGAATCCTTGCTTCTGACGAGCTAAGGAATTTGATTTCAAGTGTTAACCTATTTTGGTGAGGTGTGACTTGAGCTTGGACATTGATTAATCATGATTAGGCAAAGGGCGTAACCTTTTGTCCACAGGGGAAACCTTGTGTTCATGCTTCGGGAATGCCAAGTGTTTGATCAATTTAATGATTGCTTGTTTACTGCCCCAAGCAGGAGCGTGATTGTCTTTGTCAATGATTCTTTGAATGCATGTCATTGCCTTGATTGGGTGTGTGCTTGTTGATTGGTGACTAAGTGTGACTACCCCCTCAAGCGACGAATCGATGAGGGAATGACCTTCGTGAGAAAAGCGACGAGTCGCTTGACCCAAGATGACTTAGGTTAGGGTGCCTTTAGATGTTTTTACCGTTTAAGCACGTGCAATTTCCCGACATTTGGACCTATTTTTGGTGGGTGTTAACCCTTTTGGTGATGCCATAATGGGGTGAAATCATCAAAAACCCGTCTTCCCGTGGAGCGGTCCGGCTATGGTAGCCTTCTTGGGGAAGTAGGAGAGTGACAATTTGAGCCCCGACATCGATTTTCTTTATGCCAAGAGGTTAAGTGCAAGAGCACTTGTGTCCGGCAATGCTTATTGCTATGGTTTTGGTGTTGCATTTTTGTGATGTTTTTGTTGTTTTGATTTTCTTTCTTTGTGTATATGTCATGATATTATGGTATGCATAATGATTGATGTTGATGGATGCATGCTACTTTATATTGATGGATGCATATGGTATGATAATTACGAATGTTGTATGTTGATTTATTTTGATGGATGCATGATGAATGCAAATGTTTTTGATTGATATGTGATATGCAGGAATGGAATGGATGATGGACTTTGTGGTGTTTGGCTATGGCACCATAGACTGTTTTAGAACTCCATTATTTTGTGTTTTTAGGCGATTGCTGTGGTGCATGATTTTGTATGTATACATGTGGTTTTTCTTTTCTTTTGTATTTTCTGATGGTATTGTAAGGATGAAAAGTAGCGCGGTTGGTTTAGAAATGTAGCTAAGGTTTTCCGAGACTCGAGACGGTTTTAACTTACTAGCCAAGACTGTACCTTATCTTACAAGACTTTTGAACAAGGTATGAATCGTACTTGTTTTTGATCAAGTTATTTCACATCCCTGTGTGTGCAATTGAGTTCATTTATGTGGTATTTGTCGGGATACCGCCGGTGCCGGATGGGCTTTCAACCGAACTCGTATCGAGGATCACCTAATTAGCTCCACTAACTCCTTTGTTTTATTTAGTTAGATTAATCTACAGTGTTATCCAAGATACCATAAGCTAGCTCATCCTTATGCAAACATTGGTCCGCACACACGCAAAGCGAATGTGACAGACATATCGTCATGCGGGTAGGATACCACCATTGCCAGATAGGCTATCAACCAAACCTGTAATGAGGATCACCTAGATGGTTTTTCGAATGCTGAGAATTCCGGGGATTCAAGTTCAGGATGTTTGTTGGCTGAATGATTTAGAGAGTTGCTCGTCTATATAGTGATGAAAATCACTGTTTATTTTCTATTAATTCTTTTTGAGCAAGGATTTTGAATAGTGGCGATGACCACTGTTATTTGATTTTGTGTTTTGAGTATTGTGGATTTGAGCTTGTGAATGGCTTTGATCCTTGTGGCCTTGGGGATGACTACCCATCCTGGTTAGGGGCGGATAGTACGAATCCTTACGACGTTGGGGACCAAGGGGATGATGGAGGTTATGGAGTAAGGGCATTGATCTGTTAGGCCTTGGGGATGACTACCCATCCTGGTTAGGGGCGGATAGTACGAATCCTTACAACTTGGAGACCAAAGGTGAATGGAAAGTGTTAGGATGATGATTTGTTGGAATTTTGTTTGTGAATGGTGTTGATCCCTTTAGGTCTTGGGGATGACTACCCATCCTTGGTAGGGACGTGTAGTACAAATCCTTACAACTTTGGGAACCAACTATGATTGGGATTTGGTAGTGGTGAAAACCATTGTATATGGAGGTGAATGGATAGGAAAGAGCTTGTCCTTTTGTCAATTCTCAGCATTCTAGAACCATTCGCACGGGGGGATGAGCAAGATAACCGTTTCGCTTATGGTGACCTGGATTACTGTGCAGGTTTCATCTTTCATTCACACAACTTGGGAATTTTTATGTGTTTTAATTTGTGTTGGGATGTTACGTAACAAGGTGTATTTCAAGTGTAACTCTACCTTCATAAAATCTGTTTGACTTGATACATTACATGGCTAAAGAGCAAAATGATAACTGAATCACGAAAACCCTTGATACATTAGAAGACCATTGACTCTAGTATGGTAAAAGCAATGCATGGTGTTTTTGTTGTTTTTGTAAAATGGAACAGTGTGGAACAAGATGGACTAGCAGAGTAATTACAGCCTATGGTGCCTTTGACCTGTACGACCACAAATATGCAATGTATGGATGCAATGCTTTGATGCAGCTATATATTTTTTTTGTGTTTTTGATGGATTGATTTTTGTGAATATGAAGATGAAGTGCGAGAAGAGCTCTCTTATTGATGAATTTGAGTATGCCTAGAAATGAGATGCAAATTTTTGTTGTTTTTGATGATTTTTGTTGTTTTTGAATTTTCTTGATTTTTGACCAAGCGATTGTGGAAATCCTTGGAGCATTTTGGGATTGACCAAGCGATTGCAAGAATCCTTGGAGCCTTTTGGGATTGACCAAGCGATTTTGAGAATCCTTGGAGCATTTTGGGATTGACCAAGCGATTTTGACGAATCCTTGGAGCATTTTTGGGATTGACCAAGTGATTTTGACAATCCTTGGAGCCTTTTGGGATTGACCAAGCGATTTTAAGAATCCTTGGAGCCTTTTGGGATTGACCAAGCGATTGCAAGAATCCTTGGAGCCTTTTGGGATTGACCAAGCGATTGCAAGAATCCTTGGAGCCTTTTTGGGATTTGGCTCTCTTAGATATGAAATGGTCGCAAATGACTGATATTCAAGGGTTCTGTTTCCTTGATACCATCAAGAGAAGCTAGCCGGTATGTCCCGGGTCCTATTTTGCTATCAATGATATATGGACCTAACCAATTTGCCGCAAACTTGTCCCTTAGGTGGGACGACAAACTAGAATTTTGTTGGTTTTCCTTCAAAACCAAATCACCAACCCGAAAGTCCCTCAGGTGAACTTTCATGTTGTAAGCTTTCTTAAGTCGCTCTTGATAAATACGTAAATTCTCGAGAGCATTAACGCGTCGTTCGTCAAGCAACGTAAGCTGGTCTAACCGGGCCTGCCGCGTAGAATCATCATCGATGAACTCTTGCATTGATATGCGCAGGGAAGGAATCTCCAACTCGAGAGGCATGACTGCCTCGGAGCCATACACGAGCGAAAACGGAGTGGCCCCAGTGGGTGTCCGAATGCTAGTGCGATAGGCCCATAGGGCAAGTGGGATTTGAATGTGCCAATCCTTATGACTGTCTACGACGGTCTTTTTAAGGATGGCAACTAGCGTTTTGTTTGACGCCTCTGCTTGCCCATTCGCCTGCGGATAATAGGGTGTTGAAAAGCTGTGCTGAATTTTGTACTTTGTGGTCAAAGCACGCACGTCTTTGTTCTTGAAAGGCGTCCCATTATCCGAGACTATTTTGGATGGAATACCAAAACGACATATGATGTTATGCAAAATGAACTCCACAATGCGGGGTCCTGTCGTAGAGGTAAGCGGAATTGCTTCCACCCACTTGGTAAAATACTCTGTGGCCGTTATGATAAACGTGTGACGGCCTGACGATGCAGGGGAGATCTTTCCAATTAGATCGAAGCCCCATCTGCGAGAACGGCCAAGCAGACTGGACTGTCTGCAAGGCCTGAGAAGGTACGTGCATCAAATTGGCATGATGTTGACACTTCACGCACTTCTTGACATAGGTGCAACAATCTCGCTCTAAAGATGGCCAATAATAGCCCATGCGAAGAATGCGCTTTGCGATAGCCATACCACTAAAGTGGCCACCACATGTACCATCGTGCGCTTGGGCGATCGCCCAAGTGGACTCTTGCTGGTCCAAGCAACGAAGGAGGATTCCTTCATAGCTGCGACGATACAAAATGTCTCCTATTAAGACATACTTAGCCGCTTTCTGCTTGAGTGCTCGTTTTGCGGCATGAGTCAATCCAAGTGGGAGATTACCTAGCTTGAGGTAGTCTCTGATGGGTAAATACCAGTCCTGTTGATCAGAAACCTCGACAGTATGAACAACCAATCCCTCTTGAAGTTCATCCCTAGCAAACGCTGAATGGGATAGAACTTGTAAGAATAGCGTTGTGTTGCTATTAATGGGAGTAGGGGAGAACAAGGACCCCCAGTTGGCACGTTTCAGACGATCTCGGATTCGAGAGAACTTATCCGAGGATGGTTCAATCTGGATCATGTGGATTCCTGGCGTCAAGTCTGAGCTTGCACGCTCCATCGCGGATTGCGATAAGGTTTTGACTTGAATGGTTGTCATATCACCGAAAAGGTCTTGCGGAATTAGTGACCCCAAAGAGGCCATTGTGTCCGCAAAATGATTCGATGATCGAGGGAGTGCCTCGATGTCATACCACTCAAGTTTTGCCAGGAATTTGTCCACGAGGGCTTTATAGGCCTGTAGGACTGGGCATTTGCATTGATATACCCCTTTGACTTGATTGACTATTAACAGCGAATCACCAAAGATATTCAGTCATTTGATGTTCATGGCGATTGTTGTCCGAAGACCTAGGAGCAAGGCTTCATACTCTGCATTATTGTTGGTGCATGGGAAGTTTAATTTAAATGACAGGGGCATTGGAGCACCCTGCGGTGTGAAGAATACAATTCCCGTGCCACCACCTTGCTCACATTTAGAACCATCGAAGAATAGGGTTATGTCGGCTTGTGACTCAGGCTCATCAGAATCTGGCGATTCTGAGACATGGAAGACCCCATCATCGGGTAGTTCTATGACCAGAGGCTGATCGTCTTCAAGAGGAGCCTCTGCTAGTTGATCGGCTATGACTTGTCCTTTGATAGATTTTTGTCCAATAAACTCTATGTCAAATTCCGTCAACAACATGATCCATTTCGCCGTGCGACTACTATGATAAGTACGACTCATCATGTATCGCAATGGATTCTCCTTAGACACAACATACGTAGTGTTGCTCAACATGTAGTGGCGTAGCTTTTTGGTAGCAAACACCACTGCCAAGCCGAGTTTCTCAACGTATGCATAGTTAAGTTCATAACCGACCGGGGTGCGGCTAAGATAGTAAGTAGCCTGTTCCTTGTGAAGTTCATTCTTCCGGGCTAGCATGGCGCCCAGTGCCACCTCGCATGGCTGAGATGTATAAGTAGAACGACACTCCTGGTCTAGGTGGTGCCAATACTGGTGGCGAAACCAGGTATTGTTTGATCTCGTCAAAGGCTGATCGGCACTCGTCATCCCAATGAAATGTAACCCCCTTGTGCAATAATTTGTTCATGGGTCGGCACTTGTCAGATAATTGCGCTATGAAGCGTTTAATCGATGCGACCTTGCCCTGCAGACTTCTGAGCTGCTTGATTGTAGTTGGGGGAACCATTTCGAGGATTGCCTTGACTTTCTTTGGGTCCACCTCGATTCCTCGCTTTGAGACTATGAAACCCAAGAGTTTTCCAGATGTGACGCCAAAGACGCACTTCTTGGGGTTTAGTCTAACTTTATGCTCCATGAGGCGATCGAGGATCTTGCTTAAGTCATCGATATGATTTGAGCGCAAAAGAGACTTGGCTAACAAATCATCCATGTAATCTTCCAAAGTTTTGTGCATGTAATCATGGAAGATATATGTCATGGCACGTTGGTAGGTGGCGCCAGCGTTTTTAAGGCCAAAAGGCATGACCTTATAACAAAATGTCCCCCAAGGCGTTGTGAACGCCGTTTTTAGTTGGTCTTCAGGATTGATACGAATTTGATTGTATCCTGAGAAACCATCCATTAGGGAGAGCATTTCGTGACCTGCTGTAGCGTCTACCAATGCGTCGATGCTTGGCAAGGGGAAATCATCCTTAGGACTCGCTTTGTTTAGATCTCAAAAATCGGTGCATATGCGAATCCTCCCGTCGGGCTTCTTGACGGGAACCATGTTGGACAGCCATGGCGGATAATCCACGCAGATGACAAACTGTGCGTCCAACAGCTTTTGCAATTCGTCTTTGACCATTAAGGCCACTGTTGGATGCATCTTACGTAGTTTTTGCTTTACAGGCTTGATTGTCGGATCAAGCGTTAAATTATGCGTGACTAGCTACGGGTCTAGTCCTGGCATATCTTTGTATGACCATGCAAAAACCTCCTTCTTCTCTTTGAGAAGGGCAATGTAGTCGGCTTGCTCTTCGGGGGAAAGACTTACCCCCAGCTTGAGGATCTGTGGATTCATTGGATCTGTGCTGATATCTACATCAGTCGTTTCCTCGACTGACATGTGGGATCCGTCCTCCAACTGATGTGGAGTCGGGATCAAATGGATATCATTAGCTGAATTTAGATCTGCGTTGGGAACCTCGGGTTCCTCTTCAGCCTAAAAAATATCCTGAGTTGTCCCTGGGGTAAAATGATGCATTTCACCGAAAGGCCAGTACTCTGATGGTGATAAAGGTGAATTGACGCGATCCCAGTCGATGGCATCTATGTCTAGATGCAATGACCGTTCTGGATCGGCCGGATTGCGGATGGGTGCGGTCAAATCAATGGAGATCATGTGGATGGAATGAATTTGGTCTCCATTACCACGGGTGTGATAACTTGATTCTTCTAGATGCTCCCTATACTCTGGATCTGGCTCTAGGGGAACGGGCACGAACGGATCGGCCCTATGTGCTAAAAGGAGGACAGGGTCTTCCCTCGGCACTGTTGTCATGATAGGGTCTCGGGGTGGACGGTGTTCATCGTGAATTTGGAGCCATGGATCCAACACTTGGTCCCACCTCGCTGGGTCTACCCACCATTCATGTCCTAACCTTATGCCCATTTGTCCCATTAGGTCTTCATGAGTTAAAGGGCGATAATTCCGTCGCGCATGTCTGAGATAGATCATCTCAGTCTCATCTTCTGAATCACTTTCGGAGGTCCAAAAATGTTCATTTTCTTCAGCAACTGTTACTTGCGACATTGAGGGTTCTCCTTGTTCCAGTAAGTTAATCTGGTCCCATTGCGGTTGTTCCACTCTTGGTGGAGGGACCCGATTCTCTTGACATGGTATTGACTCAACTGGAACCTCTAAGGGGAATAGCTTCAAAAAGATGTCTGGACATCGTTGATGTTCTCTTTGAGGATTAATGTCCGAACTTTCACCTCTTGCTAGCAAAGGAAAGGGATTACTGCTGTTGCCAAGGGTGTTTGTTGACCATGGGAGGTAGTCTCCCAATGTATATTCTGTATTTGGGTTGGCATAAAGATCTAGTGCCAATCCCCCCTTGTTGCCTATTTCTAGGCCTTGCATATTTTCTACCAAGATGTCTAAGGGCAGGGGGTGGTTGAACCCTACTCCTGACTTATCATATGGCATCTGATATCTTGGTTGGCAAAGGACCCGCATCCCTTGTTCATATCTGCCTAGCCCGTATCCATGCCAATTGCATTGGCCGAGATATTTTAGGGCGAAGTCCGGGTTTGACAGATAGTTGATGTTTTCAACAAAAGGCTCTTCGTCTGCTTCCTTTTGCTGGCATGGTTCAAGACCATGATCAAGGCCCCCATACACAAAATTTGTCTGGTTGGGTGGGTGACCTAGAGGAACAACTGTTCCTATGGGAAGGCGAGGTCTCCCCATATCCTGTACTGATTCTACTGTAGGCGTTGCCACAACATTCTGCACTAAGTACTCCCCCAGGCCTGTACTGGCCATTTCAACAGTGATTGTTGATGCTTGGGAGGGAGGGAACGGGAGTCCTTCCTGAGTCCATTCCATGTTTGGTGGTTTAGGAATCTCAGCTTCCGTAGTGCTAGGTGTTTCTTCTGTTGATACCGTTGAAATTGTGGGCAAACCCTCTTCTAAGGGCTGAGCCTCTTCCATGATCTGTTTTCCCTTGTCCTTCTATTTAGCCATGACAGGTGGCGTTGGTAATGAAGGAGCAGATGATGAGGATTCACCTGGCTGGGATTTTGGTGATTTGGTCACCAGTGGTGCCTGCGGTATTGGACCCTGTTTAGATGGATTTAATTGGAAATCCAAATGCGTTGAAGGGAGGGTCGATTGAGGCATTAATTGTACCGCATTGCAATACTTGAAGGGTTCTAAGTCCATCGGGACTACATGTATTTCTCCTTCAAAAGCATACTTTAAGCACTGGTGAGCGATGGAAGGGACACACTTCATGTCCCTGATCCAAGGTCGCCCTAGCAGTATATTGTAAGCCATCTCGCCTTCCAACACATGGCACAATGTTGGTATTATCTTTTGTCCTACCTGGACAGGTAGAACAACTGTGCCGACTGTCGAGCATATTGCATCATTGAAAGCTCGCAATGTGTATGTGGAGGCTGTGATATGAGAGGTCGGCAGCTTCAAATGTTTTAAGGCTGCAGTGGTGATGATGTTACTGGACGAACCAGTATCTACCAACACTCTCTTGTACGGGATCCCATTGACCCGCGCAACAACGTGCAGGGGTGGATCTGCCGTGTCATTCGATATTGCTTTGACTTCATCCTCTCTGAAGGTGATGACCGGCTCCGTACATCGCTTCACATGTCCCACGAAGTTGTTGAAAGAATTTGCTTCGTGAGGCTGTAATTCGATGGCTTTTAATATTTCCATAAGAGCTTCTCTATGAGGTGTTGATTGTTGAATAAGCTCGTAAATGGAAAGCCTAGCCGATGTGGTCCGCAAACTCTGCGTGAGTTTGGTTCGTATCGTGACCTCGGGTCTAGGCGGAGGCAAGCTGCGTTGGGCGTTGCTGAGGCTGTGATGTTGTCGAAACTTCCCTCGTAGCTACCTCGGGGGCAACTGCTGGGTACTTTTTGTTCCTTGTCACTATGCTGATCATTCCCACAAATCCTTGCATGGGAAGATTCTGTCGCACCTCGTTAATCTGGAGAGGTTTTGCTTGTGCCTCGTGAGCAGGCAAAGGGTCCTTGAATACCCCCATTTGTTGATTATTTGGCGCTATGGGGTTGTCCACGGCCAATGTTTTATTGTCGATTAAATCTTGGATTAATCCTTTGAATTTCCAGCATCCATTTAAATCATGTCCCCTGCGCCTATGGAATCTACAATACAATTCCTCTCTGTATCCCTTAGGCTTGGGGGCGTTAGGGTCTATAGTTTGGATTTTTGGCAAGGTGACTAAATTTGCCGCTGACAAGCGGTCAAATAGGGAGTCCCTGGACTCCGTGTAAGGGGTGAATTGTCGCCTAGGGCGACGCTATGATTCTGCTCCTGTTTCTTATTGTCTTTTTCATAACTAGGAGGCACTTGCCTGGTAATTAGCCTTTTGGGGCTGCATTTCTTGCACAGGCTTGGGAACATTTATCGCAACTTGGTTAACCACAGCGGGTTGTGATTGCGTTGTCCCAGTCTTAGTGGTTTTATTCCACTCTTTCTTTTTAGGCTTGGCGATTGCGCCTTCGCCTATTTTAATCTCTTCTATAACTCTGGCTTGCGCCAAAGCGTCTTCTAAACTGTCGTATTGCTGCAGCAGCAATAGACCAGAGATTGATTTTAAGCAACTCCGTGCAAACATCTGTGTAAGATCAGACATAGGGGGACGGTAGGGTAGCTTAGAAAGCAAAGCCCTCCATCGATTCCCGTATGCTTTCATTGTTTCTTCCTCATATTGCCTGAGGCTGGCCAGATCACTCGGTGATGCCTTCTTCTTTGTGTTGAAGGCAAAGCGTTCAAGAAACGCATCTACTAATTGATCTAGGTTGTTTATGCTGTGTTTGGGTAATTGTGTGAACCAATCCGAGGCAGGGCCTGCGAATGTGGTTATGAAAGTTCGAAGCAACAATGCATCATTATCTTGGATGCCGAAGCATTGACTTAGGAACCTTGTCACATGTTCTTGTGCGTCCTCTTCACCTTTAAAGACTGCCAATTGAGGCAACTTGAAGTGTTCGGGGTAAAGAGGTGTGGGCACTGAGGGGTGTACTGGGTGACTGCGGAGTTGACGTAATGTGGGTTTTTGATGCCCAGAAGCTTTTGTCTCCACAGACTCCAAACGCTCTAATAGCGCTTTGTATGCATCGAAAGATTTTATTTCTTCCTCTTTTGTTTGCTCCCGTTGCGAGTTATGGGAGACTGGAGGCCTATGGGGGGGTGGCCGAGTGGCAGCCCTCCCGCCTTGATGGGGCATTTTGGCCCGCTCTATTTCTGGTTCGTACTCCTCATAAACTTCTTGAGGAGTCTCCGGGCGAGACCTATGACCTTGATTGAGTCCCCGTTGGGGGTACCCATCATTGTTTCGGGGAGTGGCCTCCCTCTCGGGTCTATAAGGTCTCGGAGGCAAAGCTTGACGAGGTCGTGGAGACCTGTCCTGCATCAAAGGGTTGTGCCTCTCATATTGTTCTTCTCTGTGGGTGCGAGGGGTTGGCACCCTCTCAGGTAGTTTATAGCGCAACTCATCCGCTTCGCGCTGCATGCGCTCTTTATTCAAGCGGTATAAGTACTCTAACTCCTTATGACCTTGCTCAAGCTGCGTGATTCGGGCTTGGCGAGCGGCATGTCTGGCGACTGCCGGGTCAACTTGGTCTGCCCTCTTTTGCTGAGGAGGCTTGAATGTTTTTCCTATGTGTTTGCCTCGATCTTGATGATCTAAAATTTCAATGGGTTGCTTCCCTCTGTCGAGGTAGGCGCCATTTACTTGAGGCTCCGGCCTCGATGTGTGATCATGATACCTAGCAGGTGCGGAAATGCAAGGTTCCCGCGCTGTTTGTTGTCCTTGAGGAATGCGATGGCTTTCCTCGTACTCCCTTTCATGGGTTTGAAAGGGGCGGGCGGAGTTAGCTCGCCCTGTGTAAAGAGCCCTGCGCTCTGGATTTTGTCTTTCTGTTCTGATGGGAGGCAAAGGAGAGATACCATATCCACGTTGTCTCTCCAAATGAATACTATGCCTCTCTAGCGCTTCATCGCGCTGCGGCCACTCAGATCTAACCTCAAGAGGCGGTTGTCTATTTACATTGAGATCTACATGTAAAGCTTCTTCCCGAAAGGGACTGTGTTGAATGGGCATACCCCACAGAGGGGGTTCCCAATAATTTCTTTTTGATGGGGCCTGATGTGGACTCTCTTGTAGGCTGGACCGCCAAGGCGGTATGGCCAAGTCCTCAGGGCTAAAGCGAAGGCGACTAGCGCCCTCTCTTTGTGCACCTTCCGCAGCATCCGCCCTTGATTGGGCTTGGCTACGGGTGTACACCATTGTGGTGCTTCTCTACTATCTAAGCAGATTTTATCTCGTTTATGGTGATTTGTCTTTTTGTCTACACTAAGCAAAAATGAACACACTCATACACAAACCGTGATTATCTCTTTTAAGGATTAATAGTGTGTCCTAAACTGGTTTAGTGCATTTTGATATTTTGTTTTGTTTTTGCAAGTTTTGAAGAACGTTTAAATGCATAATGTTGGCTCATATGACTCCCATAAATGGTCGCCCCTTCAATATACCATTGCCGGACCGATATACCAACCTCTCTATATACCCGCCCTTACGAGAGGGAAACTATAGGTACGTGAGAGCAGATGGTACGTGGAACATAGGCGGTACGGAAGGGGGATTGTCCTGTTAATGACACCTACCATAGAAGACTTATCCTCGCGTGCATGGGAATCACCCCAAGCGACACTCGGTCAGCTTTCATCGGGATTTACGCCTAACAACAGTGACAATCGGGGAAATGGATGCAAAGCTAAGCCAAGGTGGTGATGAACCCACCGTTGGTCTTGCTCAAGGGCTGGGGTTTTACGACCAGCTCCTTGGTTCAATTTTACCACGTGAAGTGTGTGGGGTTCATTTTATTTAATAAAAATGAAACAAGCAGCGAAAAAGAAACCTTTCCCTATGCCACACAAACACTACTAACCGAAAAACAGCAAGTAGAAATTTAAATTTTTTTTTTTTTTAAAGTAAGAAAAATTTATGGAAAATTTCTCTACCTTTCTTTAATAATTAAAAAAAAAAATGAAAGTAAAAAATTAAACAAATAAAATAAATAGAAATATCACAGCAGAAAATGACATGGATAGTTAGAAACCGTTACCTCTTTTCTGCCCGGACTTGCTGTTTCTGACCTTCGGCTTAAAAAAGGTACCTGTTAAGCACAAAACATAGCAAATCTGATTAGTTTCTATGATTTAAAAATCTGGGAACGGTCCCACCGTGATCGCCACTGAAAGCATGAGATTCCGAAAATAAAAGAAACACTAAGATGCAATGTAAAATAACTAGCTTGATACATCAAAAGTAGGAGCACAACCCTTTTTATTCATGTGGTTCCAACTCGGTTACAATACGTCTCCTCCTTTTTAGGGGCTAGGAGCGTTAAATGGATCTCTGTTACAGTTATGCACATTGATCTTCTTTCTGCATGCCCACATGCAAAGTAGGCGGGCCAAAATGTTGCCGTCGTTTATGTCTGATGAATCCTTACTTGCTGCTGCTTATCCTGCGTTCAGAGAAACAACAAAAATCGTTTAGTAGCACCTGTGTTAATAAGTGAAATAAGTGAATCTTGAAATAAGTGAAAGATGTATGCATAAGATCATTAAAACAGTGTATAGAACGAATGTAAATGACATACACGTTTAATCAGAATAAGCACTAAAAGACAGAACGTAGAACGTAGTACATAAAGCGTTTAACAAAATAACGTACTGTCTTATGATATATATATATTCAGACACTGTTGCTCGAAAGATATATATCCGAACATGAAACGTAGACTATTTAAAACATTCGAAAACAACATATATTCAGAAACATAAAACGTAAACTAATATATGAAAATAACATATATTAAATTAACTAAAAACGTGCGTGGGATGCCCAAGCGGGCTGCCCCCGTTAAAGCTTGATCTCGGCGCCAATCCACTAGGGAAGGGCCCAAAATATCTCAAGTTGTGATGTCGTCAAATTGGTAGAATATAGTGATCTCACTGTCGGGTATGAAGGTTCAGCTTCACCCTCCTGAAAACCACCCACCAACCTCTCTTTTGCAAGAGATCCCGGATGTGAAGAAGGTGAACTCAAACTGATGTAATCGGGTCTTCAAATGAACAGCACTTCGTTGTGTTTACAAAATGCTTCTTCGGTCCTCTTTACATTGCATTGAGCTAGTTTTTATAGAGGATTTCGCCTCTGAAATATTAATGTCAAACCCTAAATCCGTAGGGGCCGCTGAGATTTGACCCTTGT
Organism: Wollemia nobilis; assembly: GCA_028583015.1. Taxonomy (NCBI): domain Eukaryota; kingdom Viridiplantae; phylum Streptophyta; class Pinopsida; order Araucariales; family Araucariaceae; genus Wollemia; species Wollemia nobilis. The sequence continues at coordinate 1,464,923 of JAQPPZ010016886.1, read as the reverse complement.
CAGGTGATTATGAGACATGGCTCGCATTGAGATTATCGCTAGGAACTCACATCAGTAGTTATGAGGCATGGCCTCGATCTGGATTTGTTGTTGAAACTGCTCGTCTCATTAATGCAGTTGGTGAAGTCCGCCGTTCTTACAGACACACGGGGTCTTTTTAAAAAAAGTGGCACGTAGTGACGCCACGTGGCGGCCATACCTTATTGCTTTGAAGTATGCAATGACGCCACGTGTCTGCTTTTAATTGGTCGAATTCGCCTTGACTAGTCGCAAGTCTGTTAAAGCGCAAAATGCCGAAGTGTCATGATATCGCGACGTCGCGATATCGTGACACTTCGACCGAGCCTTCCCTTTGGGCCTTAGGTGTCGTGATATCGTGACGTCGCGATATCGTGACACCCTCGATCGAAGCTCCCTTTCGGGCCTTAGGTGTCGCGATATCGCGACGTCGCGATATCGCGACACCCTCGGCCGAAGCTCCCTTCGGGGCCTTAGGTGTCGCGATATCGCGACGTCGCGATATCGCGACACCCTCGGCCGAAGCTCCCTTCGGGGCCTTAGGTGTCGCGATTTCGTGACGTCGTGAAATCGCGACACCCTCGGCCGAAGCTCCCTTTGGGCCTTAGGTGTCACGATATCGTGACGTCGCGATATCGTGACACCCTCGGCGAAGCTCCCTTCGGGCCTTAGGTGTCCGATTCGCGGAATCGCGACACCCTCGACGGTCCCTTTGGGCCTTAGGTGTCACGATTTCGTGACGTCAAAAAATTCGCGATATCGCGACACCCTCGACCGAAGCTCCCTTTGGGGCCTTAGGTGTCACGATATCGCGACGTCACGATATCGCGACACCCTCGGCCGAAGCTCCCTTCGGGCCTTAGGTGTCACGATATCGTGACGTCGCAATCCAAAACCCTCGGCCGAAGCTCCCTTCGGGCCTTAGGTGTCATGATTTCGTGACGTCACGAAATCGTGACACCCTCGGCCGAAGCTGCCCTTCGGGCCTTAGGTGTCGCGATTTCACGACCATCCTCTCCTTCCCTTATGTCACGATTTGACGTCGCGAAATCGCGACACCCTCGGCCGAAGCTGCCCTTCGGGCCTTAGGTGTCGCGATTTCGCGACGTCGCAATTGCGACGTCGCGATTTCGCGACACCTAAGGCCAAAGCTCCTTTGCTTTTAAAGTTTGCTTAAGATTTGAAGTTTGAAGTTTTGCTTTTGATTAAAGGCTTGCTTTTGACTTTGTTTTAATGAAGGCTTGTTAAAGCGACCAACTTTGCTCTGCTCATTTTTTGACCTTCTAAACTGCTGTGTGAGTGGCTAGGACCACTTGTTGACCTCTGAGGGCTGCCCTGAAAGTTGTGTATGTCAATGCGATCAGTGTTTGTAGTCACTTAATCGGATTGGTGCTGTTTTGGTGTCTACACTTTCTAAATGGTGATCTACAAGAAGTATACATGACTCAACCTAAAGGATTTGTTGTCACAGGGTAAGAATAAAAAGTTTGCAAGTTAATCAAATCCTTGTATGGGCTAAAACAAGCTCCTCGATCTTGGTACATCAAAATTGATAGTCACCTATTACAACATGGATTCCAATGAAGTTCGTTAGATGTGAATCTCTATATAAAGAACAATGGTTTTGACATAGTGATTCTGGTGCTATATGTAGATGATTTGATAATAGCAGGTAGTTCAGAAAGTATGGTTGATATAGTGAAAAGTGATCTCAAATTATATTTTGAAATGATAGGTCTGGGACTTCTCCATTACTGTCTTGGTTTATAAGTAACTCAAAAAAAGCATCACATCAAAGTTACACAGAAGAAATATGCCAAGACTTTGATTGAGAAATGTCACATGGATGATTGTAAGTCCAAGGCCACTCCCATGGAAGCAGGACTTAAGTTGTCAAGATATGATCAATCTCCACAAGTAGATGACACTCTCTATTGTCAACTGATCGGGAGTCTATTATACCTAACCAATACCAGGCCTGATCTCAGTTTTGCTATGGGTTATATTTCACGGTTCATGTAGGAACTCAAAGTAAGTCATTGGAAAGCAGTAAAAAAAGTTTGACATTACATCGTGGTACATCAGATTATGGCTTGGAGTACAAAAAGAATAACAAGTTCTATTTATAAGGATACACAGACTCAAACTATGCTGGATCTATTGATGATAGGAAATCAATGTCTGGATACATATTTCATCTTGGATATGGTCCTATCTCTTGGTATAGCAAGAAGCAACAAGTGGTTGATATTTATTCTACAAAGATAAAATATCGTGCAGCTAGTGGAGTAGTCTACAAGATAATGTGGCTACGTCGCATCCTTACAAATATGGGTCTTCTAGAGAATCTTCCACTGCATTTGTTTTACGACAATCACGATGTTTTGAACCTTGTCAAGAATCCAATATTTCATGATCATACCAAACATATTGACATCCATTGTCTTTTCATTTGTGATGAGTTCCAAAGAATAATATACAACTCCAATTCATTCCCAATTCATTCACCAAGGCACTTGCACGGGTCAAATTTGAAATGTTTCACAATACTCTTGGTATTTTCCAATAATGTAATAAGGGGGGATGTTAGCATATTATAAGATAAGATGCATTTATTACATTAATGTAAGGGGGAAAAATAGCGCATAGCACTCTCCAATTCATTTGGTTGGTTTGGCAACCAACCAGGTGGTTCATTTCAACCGAACTGCCCTCTTGTATTTAAATCAACTTCATATCAATTCAAACATTGCTTCGCATTTCAATTCCACTGCAAACTTCTTTAATAATGACCACCACTAAGATTTGGAAAGGTAAATACAGATGGAGCATTGAGGGGTAACCCAAATAGGGCCAATGTAGGGGTAATAGATAGACTACTAGATGGTACCCCTGCATTCACACTTGCTTAGGTATAATTTCCAACAATATTGATCATGGATATGTCATTTTGAGTGGCATGCAGAGGCTCTCAAGGCTAGATGAAATAAAGTGATAATGGAGTCAAACTCTCAGTTATTGATCAACTACCTTAAATCCCCATTAAGAATTACAAATATCATTTAGACAATTTAAGGATTGTAGAGAAAGTTAGATGAATAAAAAGTAGTTTTGAAAAGATGATATACACCCATGTACCAAGAGAGTAGAATAAGGCAATTGTTGTTATGGAAAATTGAGCCCTAGACAAGAGAGATCTCATTTGCTATGGGTACCTTCCTATGTGGTAGGCATAGAAAATAAGGGAAGAGCTTATGTATATTCAATATATTGATGATAAAAGTTTTGGTAATATGTAGAGATTTATTGTTTTGTGACACCTTTTTATTGATAGGGATTTCAATTCTTAGTACTATGGTTAAGATAAATAAAATTGATGTAAACAATTTCAAAACATGGGTGAAAATATTGATGGCCTCAAAAGTCCAAAGATGTAATATGATTTGATGATCAATATAATATAATCACTATTTTTACCAAAAATAAAAACAACTTCTATTCTCTAGTTCATTTTTTTGGAGTTCTTATTCATGCCCTAATATTTCAAGATGTCATTTTTATCATCACTTTTTAGTTGTGGATTTAGCAACACTTCTTGTTGACACTTGTGATATTTGCTTTTGTTTTTCCATATCAATATCTCTTTGAATTTGTTTTTCTCTTATTTTTTTGCTTATCAGATCTTCTACTCTCTTTTTTACTTCTATTGATAATTTCATCTTCATCAATCTCTTTGATTTTATGACATTGCTTATGGTGATACTTGTCATCTATAGGTTTTCCTTGCTTTGAAGAATTCAAAGTGAAAGGAATAACCTCAAAAGTATGTTTCCCTAGAAATCCTAAAGTGCAAGGACACTCCTCCATAGTAATTATATTCTTATGTTTTCTTAAAAGTGCTAAATTACTATCAATTTTATCCATCCTCATTTCCTTATTTTTTGATCTTGAAACCCTAAAGTGCAAGGGATAACCTCTCCACTAATTTCATTTCCATTACTAGGAGAGGATTCTATATTATTTGACAAAAATAAAAACAATTTACATGGAATAAACTTGACTTCTTCTATTGTATTAGTTCTGTATTTCTTCTACCTTTTCCAAACTTTAAATTCCTTCTAAATTTAAACTTATACATTGTACTTTCTCATCCCTTATATCCTTCCCTATTTCTTGTAATTTTTGATTTGAGCGAACTATGGTGATAGTTTACATATGATGTTAAATATGGGATTTCTTTACCTCTTTCTTTGGAGTGGAATTATCCTTCACCTAATCTTCTATTATAGTATGATTTCTTTGCTTCATCTTGAAATTTGTATCATGACAAAAAATTTCTAACTTTCTTTAGCATCCACTTTGTAATCTCTTACCATATGTATAGTCTCATAAAAACTATGACAACGAAATACAATATTTTCATAATCCACTTATTTATCCCATTCTATTAATTTAGATTTAATCTTAATGGATTGTGGTAAAGGATTTAAAAATCCATAACAAAACATATCCAAGTACATATATAACCTAACGTGCTTTTATTCCTTAGTAGTTGGTCCCTTCTTGATGATTTCCCCTAGGATTTTTCTAATATTTTTGGTCCCTCCTTGATGATTTCCCCTTAGGGCATTTGTAATATTTTTAAAACATCATTATTGATAAATTGATATGGAATTCAAAAAGCGTAAACCACACCAAAATATTTTTAATAGATTTTATTTTCACAAAAATATTCTTACTCTATAGCCTTAAATAAAGGACACCTCTTCCCCTAAAAATGGGTCACCCACATATTATTTTATCAACAACTTTTGGATTTGAAAAAATGATAAAAAAAAAACTTTAAAAAAATGTCATAAAAGAATTTGAATTCAATTTCCACTTTCACTTGATATTTTTTTTAGTTAGAAACTTTGGCTAGTATCTATGAAATATAAATTCTTTATTTATTGAGTAAATACATTTTATACACATCCACCATCACATGACCTATAATGCAAGTGGTATAAATTCTTTATTTTGAAGAACCATTATATCATGCTCAACCATCTTATCTCTAATAACCACTTCTAATATAAATTCTAATCTTTAAATCAAACTTATTGCATATTCATTCTTTCTCTATCTTTAATTTGAGTATCCATTTAAAACTTTCAAATATCATTTTCCTATGAAACTTCTAACTTGCACATATTCCAATCACTTTCTAAAAGTTTTAAATTTAAACATAACCTATTTATAATAGGTACTAACTTTTAATTTTTTTAAATTACTACCACTTGCTTTTATTTTTAAGACTTTTTATGCTACTCTTAATATGTAAATTTATAATTTATATGCTTAGAAATATAAATTAACGTACTACGATATATGTCTATTTTTATGACGTACATGTCGATTTATTATTATTAATATGTAAATTTATAATTTATATGCTTAGAAATATAAATTAGCGTACTACGATATATGTCTATTTTTATGCCGTACATGCTCATTTATTATTATTTTTTTTATTGAGTAAATATTTTTTATGCATACACATATTTGTCATCGGATTGAACCTGGGTCACAACACTAATAATGTAAGTGGTGTCCTTGCTAGTAGACCACATCACACGGATCACATCACCAATAATGCAAGTGATGTCCTTGCCTATAAAGCACATCACACAGGTCACATCACCAACAATACAAATAATGTACATTTCGATTTATTAAAGTGAACCATTCTTAAAATTTAGATTCCAAATTAAAACATTAAAATAATTAACAAAAATTATCATAAAATCATGCAACAAAGTAAGGTAATAGATAGAAGAAGATAAAAATAAAAATAAAATAGCATCGCAATTGTTTAGTTTTTTTTTGGGTTTTTTTAAAAATTTAAGTTTAAATCATAATAAAACATATAATATGTATATACGGGTATTTAAAAACAAAATATCTTTAAATTAAATTATATTATAACGAGTAATATTGTTGCAAATAATGTGCGTGAAAGTCTAGTTAATATTATCCTTGTTATAAATCAAACCCATTTAATCAGGCTCTCTTTATTCTATTAAATACTGTTAATAAATAAAAACGTAATAGTTTGAGTGTATGTAAGGAAGTGCATGAAATGTCAACACCATACTAATTTGACACACGTACCTTCTCAGGCTTTGCAGCCGATCCAATCAGCTTGGACATTTTCATAGTGGGGCTTAGATCTAATCGAAAAGATCTCCCCTACATCATCAGGTCGTCACATGTTTATCATAACGGCCATAGAGTACTTCACCAAGTGGGTGGAAGCAATTTCGCTTACCTCTATGATTGGACCCTGCATTGTAGAGTTTATTTTGCATAACATCATATGTCATTTTGGTATTCCATCCAAGATCATCTCGGATAATGGGATGTCATTTAAGAACAAAGATGTGTGTGCTTTGACAACAAAGTACAAAATTCAGCACAGTTTTTCGACACTTTATTATCCGCAGGAAAATGGGCAAGCAGAGGCGTCAAACAAAATGCTAGTTACCATCCTTAAAAATACGGTCACAGATAGTCATAAGGATTGGCACATTCAAATCCCGCTTGCCTTGTGGGCTTATCGCACTAGCATTCGTACGCCCACTGGGGCAACTCCATTTTTTTTGGTGTATGGCTTTGAGGTAGTCATGCCTCTCGAGTTAGAAATACCTTACCTACGCATATCAATGTAAGAGTTCATCTATGATGACACTATGCGGCAGGCCCGGTTAGACCAGCTTACGTTGCTCGACGAATGACGCATCAATGCTCTTGAGCATTTATGTATCTATCAAGAGTGACTTAAGAAAGCATACAACATGAAAGTTCACCTGAGGGACTTTTAGGTTGGTGACTTGGTCTTAAAAGAGAACCAACAAAATTCTAACTTGTCATGCCATCTAAGGGACAAGTTCACGACAAACTGGTTAGGTCCCTATGTGATTGATAGTAAAATAGGACCTAGAACATACCGACTCGCCTCTCTTGAAGGAATCAAGGAACTAGAACCCTTGAACATCAGTCATTTGAGGCCATTCCACATTTAGAGAGCCATAGCCCACCCCAAAAAATCCAAGGATTCTCACAATCACTTGGTCAACCAAAAAAGCTCCAAGGATTCCCACAATAACTTGGTCAACCTAAAAACGCCCCAAAGGTATCAATAATCCCTTTGGTAAAAAAAAAGCTCCAAGGATTCCCATAATCGCTTGGTCAACCTAAAATACCCCAAAGGTAACCATAATCCCTTTGGTCAAACCAAAAAGCTCCAAGGATTCCCACAATCGCTTGGTCAAACCCCAAAATGCCCCAAAGGTGCACATAATCCCTTTGGTCAAACCAAACGCTCCAAGGATTCCCATCATTGCTTGGTCAACCTAAAATGCCCCAAAGGTAACCATAATCCCTTTGGTCAAACCAAAAAGCTCCAAGGATTCCCATAATCGCTTGGTCAACCTAAAATTCCCCAAAGGTAACCATAATCCCTTTGGTCAAACCAAAAAGCTCCAAGGATTCCCACAATCGCTTGGTCAAACCCCAAAATGCCCCAAAGGTGCCCATAATCCCTTTGGTCAAACCAAACACTCCAAGGATTCCCATAATCGCTTGGTCAACCTAAAATGCCCCAAAGGTATCCATAAACTCTTTGGTCAAACCAAAATCTCCAAGGGTTCCCACAATCGCTTGGTCAAAAACAAATATTCAAAAACAAACAAAAACAAAAGATAATCAAAAATAACAAAAAAAATTGCATCTCACTTCCATGCATACTCTTAAAAATCAAAACACAAAAATATAATAAACTGCATTAGGCATCACATCCATACATGGCATATTTGATGGTCATACACGTCATAAGCACCATAGACTGTAATTGCTAGGCAATTCCATCATTTTCCACATTCAGTCCATTTTGTAAACACATCCATCCAGAATAATGCCATCCACATTTTTTTATCATAGTCAGTTGTCTGCTAATGTCTTTAGGGTTTTTTGTCATTCAGTTGTCTTTAGATTTCTGGTCAAATGTTGTACGAAGTCAGACAGATTTTACAAAGGTAGAGTTTTACTTGGATCACGCCTCGTTACGTAGCATCCCCACACAAGTTAAAACACATAAAAATTCCCAAGTTGTGTGAACGCAAGAGAAACCTACAAAGCAGTCTAGGGTACCATGGGTGAAAGGTTAGCCTACTCATCCCCCTATGCGAATGGTTCGAGAATGCTGAGAATTGACAAAAGGACAAGCTCTTCCCCATCCAATTCCCCATAATAAATAGTGGTTACAATCCACTATCAAAAAACCCCAAACACCTTTGATCCCCAAAGTCGTAAGGATTCATACTACACGCCCCTGAAAAGGATGGGTAGTCATCCCCAAGGCCTAAAAGATCAATGCCATTACATAATCAGATCCCCAATCACCTTTGGTCCCCAAAGTCATAAGGATTCATACTACATGCCCCTGAAAAGGATGGGTAGTCATCCCCAAGGCCTAAAAGATCAATGCCATTACATAATAAGATCCCAAATCACCTTTGGTCCCCAAAGTCATAAGGATTCATACTACACGTCCCTAAATAGGATGGGTAGTCATCCCCAAAGCCAAAAGGGATCAATTCCATTCGCAAGCCAAAAACCTATGAGCTCAACTTTGAAACCTAAAATGCAAAATCAAATAACAATGGTTATCACCACTATTCAAACCCCTTGCTCAAAAAGAAAAACAAAAGAGAAAAATAAATAGTGATTTTCATCACTATGTATGAGAGCAAGTATCCCAACAAGTTGAGCAACCAAAAGATGCCTGAGCTTGAATCCCTGGAATTCTCAGCATTCGAAAAACCATCTAGGTGATCCTCATTACGGGTTTGGTGGATAGCCTACCTAGCAATGGCGGTATCCTAAACGCATGACGATATGTCTATCACATTAGCTTTGCATGTGAGCAGACCAATGTTTGCATGTGGATGAGCTAGCTTATGGTACCTTAGATTGTCCTATGGATTAATCTTACTAAATACAACAAAGGAGTTAGTGGAGCTAATTAGGTGATCCTCAATACAGGTTTGGTGGACAGCCTACCTGGCACTGGTGGTATCCTGACAAATACCACATAAACAAATTCAATCGCACACACAGGGATGTGAAATAACTTGGTCAAACTCAAGTCTGATTCGTACCTTGTTCAAAAGTCTTGTAAGATAAATGTAGTCTTGGCTAGTTAGTTAAAGTGTCAGAGTCTCAGAAAAACCTTAACTACATTCTAAAACAAATGTTGTACATGTCCATTCTTGCATCACCATAAAAAAATACAAAAAAAAATAATATTACACATGCAAAGTCATCACATAGTACAAAAAGCCAGTAAATCCTATACAGTCTATGGTGCCACCGACAAGTTATCAAAAAATCATTCCATCCATTCCATATGCATACATCATATAATTAGAAACATCGCATTCATAATAACACATGCATACATCAACATAAATAAATGTGCATAAAAGTAACAATAAATCATGACAAGTGTATAACCAAAAATAAAGTCATGTATATATATCACCAAAATGCCCGTAGGCTACAATAAGTCGGTCCTCTGACCTCACAAAAACATCAAAAACTCAAAAACCCCAAGCCTAGGGAGTCGGCCACCATGATCACGTAGGATCGGTGCGACTGGAACTACCCCCAGTGGTGTGGGTCCTATGGGACCTCTCAAGGCAGCTGCTACCAGCCCCTGCATCACGCCCACTAGCGCTGCCCTCACCCACCCGCCTGCGATGAGAGGAAGCAGACTGATCAGTCTCACTATCTCTCGTTTAGCGTGAAGATCCACCTCTAGTGAGCTCAGGTAACTGCCCATCGAGGCGGATAATATCTACCTCCAAATCCAATCGATGTCGGACCCAATCCACCTCCCACCGATGGTACGCAGCCAATGCATCATCACGTTGTGCCAACTGAGTCCGTAGGAGATCCCTCTCCCATGAAGCATCTGTGTCCCCATCCCACCGATGGTATGCAGCCAATGCGTTCTCCCGCTCTACCAACTGAGTCCGTAGGAGATCCCTCTCCTGTAGAACCTCCCCGTGCTCCTCATCTCGTCTCCGTAGTAGATCCTCCAATCATGCTATCTCAGTGTGATACCTAGCCTCCATGTCCCCTGGGACTGCCTGAGGCATGGGCATCTCCGGGATGACGGGCTGCTCTAGCACCCACTGCTCTAGAACGTCCTGTATATCCGGCTGCTCTGAAACCCCTAGGTCATCCCCAATCAAGTCGTCAACCTCCACCATATCCACATCATCGAGCGGAGCTCCCCAACCCTCCCTCGATGCCTCCACATCCTCACCACCTGCTACTATCGCATCCATACCTCCTAGAGGCCCCTCACCCTACCATCGCCGCATCGTCCACCACTGGTCATACTCTGTAGTCACCCCGACATTGTCCACGTTGGGGACATCGATCACTGCATCCGACTCCTCACCCAGTGACTCAATGATCGGCCAAGCCAGAGTCCTCTCGTCACCTCGACGATGATAGATCAAAGGCTCACCAGGAAATCCCTGGCGCACCCCAAACTGTCGAGTCACCCGAACGTATGGGAAGTACTCCTGCTCGGTCCCATGTCACCCGATCAGCCACCTCCCCCTATGTGCCCGCCGAAGCCACTCCCCAGCCTCAGGCCAGGCTGGACAGTCCCGGTATGGATGCCAAAACACCTCCCCTAGAGCAAGACGTGAGAAGGCATCGACATAGTGCCCTACGACACCTTCCCACTGTCGACTCTGCCCCTGCTCCTCTGACCTCCGCCATAGAGAAGCATAACCAATCTCCCTGTCCACCATCTCTGCTCGAGTGGTCCAAGGCAATCCCTACGGCCGCTCCACAGCTATGTGCTGCCACCCCCAACACTGCAACAGGTAGCTGCATCCAATCCCCTTTCACCTTTTGCAATGGACCTCGTACAACTCATCATAAAGTTGTGCCAGTAATGTCTGACCCCACCTCATAATCAGTGGCACTGAGGTCGGACACTCCACAAGTCTAAACACCACCTCAAGCAGGTTCCAAGGGAACCTCGCACTTGAGGAGTCGGGAAGCAGCATGTTGGAGATGAGAGTCATGAGAAGTGCATGCCTCACCCCCAACATGCCCTTCTCCAGCCACCACCGCACCAAAATCCCGCCAATCAGGTAGTCCCCCTCTGCCCTCTCCACCGCCTCATCCACCCCCATCTCCGTCGCATGCCCAAAGCACCGTGTCAACACCGTCGTCCATTGATCACGAGGAGTAGTCCGAATGGGCAGCCCATCTATCAAAATCTGTAGAATCCGATAAACGTCCTCCAGAGTCACTATCATCTCCCCTGTTGGGAGATGAAAGGTGTTGGTGTGGGGATCCCACAAATTGATCAGGGCAGTCAGATATGCCCGATCCCCCACCATAGGCTCTAACCGAGTCACCTGCTTGAGCCCAAGGGCATCAAGCCACTCCCAATCCACCATAGTCAGCACCTCCCGCGCTTCAAAAAATACCGTCGGCTGACGGTACCGACTCTTCACCACCTGCAAAACAAAAAAACACAAAAACATTAAAACATGACAACAAAAAAAAACAAACACTGTACAAACAAACAAATTAACAAAATGTACAAAAAAAAAAAAAAAAATAAAAAAAAAAAAAAATAAAAAACTATTCGTAAAATTATCAAATAAAACTATATAGAACTAAAAAAAATATATATAGCAATGTATACAAACTGTACAACAAAAACATTTAATAAATTGTACAACAACATTAACAAAATGCACAGTACAAACATTCAAAAAAATCAATAAACAACGCAACATAAAACAAAATTTTTAACCTAGGGTTTTTAACTCTAGTTTAAACAACAAAAAAACAAAATTTTTAACCTAGGGTTTTTAACTCTAGTTTAAACAACAAAAAAACAAAATTTTAACCTAGGGTTTTTAACTCTAGTTTAAACAACAAAAAACAAAATTTTTAACCTAGGGTTTTTAACTCTAGTTTAAAAAAAAAAAAACAAAATTTAAACCTAGGGTTTTTAACTCTAGTTTAAACAAAAAAAAAAAAAATTTAAATCTAGGGTTTTTAACTCTAGTTTAAACAAAAAAAAAATTTAAACCTAGGGTTTTTAACTCTAGAAAAATTACAACAAAAATTTTAACCTAGGGTTTTTAACCTTAGTTTAAACTTAATACAAAAAAACAAAATAAAAACAATTTTTTAAACTAGGGTTTTGATCTTAGTTTAAACAACGCCACACAAAATACAAATACAAAACACTTAAACTAGGGTTTTAATCTTAGTTTAAACAGAAAAATGAAATACAAAATAAATATATTACGATTTTGAACTGTAAAATAAAAACAAACAAAATAAAGAGGAGCACCTACCGGTCTTGCCTCGGCTCCGCCACTCGATGATCCGGTCCGTGCACTCATGGTATCCATGAAATCTTGATAGTGCTCCGCTACGCAGACTCGAACTCCTCCTCCTCACAGCTCCAAATCGCCAGAAAAAACAAAGTGCAAATGAGCCCAAAACCTAGTTTTGGCCCTTATATAGGCTTTTAGGCCTGTAATCGTTCCACCCTGGGATGAGCGCTCTAGTTAGTGCTCGTCCCACCCTGGGACGATTACAAAACTGGTATTCGTCCCACCCTGGGATGATTACAGAGCAAGAAAATAAAAAACAACAAAAACTGCATCCAAAATGCACCAAAAACAACAATAAAATTACCGAGCAAAGGCACCTTTGTGCCTACGCTTCAAGGCCTCCAAAACCGATGTTGGGGTCACAAATCCTCACTATCCTACTCCCTAAGAAGGCTACCATAGCTGGACCGCTCCACGGGAGGAAGGATTTTCGAGAATTTCATCCCCAAAAGGCGTCACAAAAAGGGTCCAAACCCACCCAAAAATAGCAATAACATTGCCGAACAAAGGCGCCTTTGCGCCTGACGTTCTTGGCATACAAAATAGATGTCAGGGCCACAAATTATCAATATTCTACTCCCTAAGAAGGCTACCATAGCCGGACCGCTCCACGGGAGGATGAATTTTTGACAATTTTAGCTCCAAAATGCGTCACAAAAAGGGTTAAAACCCACCAAAAATAGGTCAGATTGTTGGGAAACTGCATAAGCATTCAAAGGAAAACAATTGAAGGCACCCTTACAAAAGTCATCTTGGGTCAAGCGACTCATCGCTTTTCTCATTTCGGTCATTCCCTCATCGATTCGTCGCTTGAGGGGGTAGTCACACTTAGTCACCAACCAACAAATACACACCCAATCAAGGAAATGGCATGCATTCAAAGAATCATTGACAAAGACAATCACGCTCCCGCTTGGGGCAGCAAACAAGCAATTATCACAAGCTGATCAAACACTTGGCATTCTAGAATCATGAACTCAAGGTTCCCATAGACAAAAGGTTGCGCCCTTTGCCTATTCATGACTGAACAATGTCCAAGATCAAGTAACACCTCACCGAAAAAGGTTAACACTTGAATTAAGCTCCTTAGCTCGTCAAAGCAAGGATTCAAGAATGCGTGCCCTTTCCATACTTGGGGCATCAAAATTTGGTTAGGTTACTGAGAAACCCTAATCATTAGTGCTTTGGTTATCTATTTTTGCTCAAGCACTGCGCCACGCACAGCGCATCCCAAAAAGGGGCATCTATAGACACCAAAACAACACCAATCCGATTATGTGACGACAAGCACTGATCGAATTGACATACATAGCCCCTAGGGCAGCCCCCAGAGGTTAAACAGTGGTCCTAACCACTCCCACAGTAGTTTTGGAAGGTCAGAGGTCAATTTGGCACCTTTCAGGCACTCTGCTCCCTACTCGTTCCACCCTGGGACGATTACAAATTGGTATTCGTCCCACCCCGGGACGATTAGCAACATTCGCTCCAGGGTGGGGTGAATAGCAGGTTTGATGGGAAAAAGGTCAAACCTTGACAAATGGTAGCTCAGATCCACCACTCAACTCCACCTTCAATGCATGGGAGTGCGAGTGAGCATTTTTGAGCTCAAAGAGGCAGTCATAGAGGCAATCATGGAGCCCTTAATCAGGGAGGAATCTTCTCTCCCCTGACAAGGCATGATGGCCAAGTGGCGCCTCTGCATGCTCATTCACAAGAGACCCTCAGGTCTATAAAATGGTGAGTCTTCTCACCCCAAAAAAGAACAGAGCAGGAGCATTTGGAGCAATGGAGTGCTGTCGAATTACATCCTCACCCCTCACTTGTGCTTCTTACATCCTTGATCTCTCTTTTGGAAGGGAGGTTATTGGGTGAACATTGGAAGCGCAATCCAGACCCAAAACCTGAACATTTGGCCACAATACCCCACCCAATTTTTTGACACAACCCCCTAGGAGGTTTTGGACCCATCCCAAGTGGATTGGTGTCGAAACCAAGCCCCAAACGACGGGCGTCCTGCCCCCGGGCGCCCCCGCACTGCTGCAGTCCTAATCGCCCCACCCCGGAGTGATTAGAAATCTGTAGCATATTTCTCTTACTATTTCTTTTGCATTTTATTTTATGTCATTCATATATGCTGCCATTCAAATTTCATGCCATTCTGATGAGTTTTGACTATGTTTTCATTGTTTTTTGCCTTCACTAACATACAGGGAGCATCTTTAGATACAGGGTGATCGGGGCCGAATCTGCAAAATCCGACCTTCTGGGTCATCTCAAAATGCCCTATTTTGCCTAACCCCAACTTTGTAGGTGTTTTGGAGGCCTCTGGATGGGACATTTAGGAGGTTGCTTTTTGACATTTTATGACAGTCCTAATCGTCCCACCCCGGAGCGATTAGAAATCTACAATAGATTTCTCGACTGTTCCTTTTGCAGTGTGTTCCTGATAGTGTTTGCATGCTTCTGTCCAAATTTCATCTTATTCTGACATGTTTTGATTACCGTTTTAATTATTTCATGCATGCATTAACTGGAGGCCTTGGGGATTGCATATTTCCCTCCATCCGTAGGTGCTATTAATCATTTGTTATTTCTTTGAACGTAGGATCTCAACATCGGAGGGGTAGCAAGGAACTACAGATGCATTCACGCAAGCGGCGATGACGTTTGGCCCGCCCATTTCAAATGTGGGCATGTGGAAGATCCCGAAGGGAAGCGTACCATCCGTGGTGTAACAAAACTATATCTAACGCTCCTAGCTCCTAAAAAGGAAGGAGACGTATTGTAACCTGGTCTCAAAGAAAAATTAATAAAAATAAGGGCTGCACTTTACATTTGCTTTATATCTCATTTCAGTTCGTTTGTTTTCCCTTTTTCATGCACTTTAGTCCTTTGTTCATTTGTAGGACTTAGTGTTTCGTATGCTTTTGTTTGCACCACACCCGGTATGCCTATGGGCTTCCGTATCCTCGTGCTTTAATGAATAATACCCTAAAATAATTATTGTGCACGATCGATGCGGCGGAGAAAATAAAAAGAAGACAACACAAATCCTGGTGTATAAGACTAGTCAAAGTGTGGACTAGCGTATCCCCACTTGTGTGTGGTGGTAACCAAGATGGCAAGTAAGGCTTGCACAGTGGCATAGGAGGAAAAATGCACAGGTTTGATTCGCATGAAGGCTCTTTTGCTGTGTGGTCGATTTAAGGTTGAGCATCGATGATAAATACAAGAGGGAGGTCTTATTTTTTGTTTGCATGTGGGTTGGCTAGCCCACATAATAGCCTAGCCATGACTAGGGCGCAGGGCTAGCGGGAAGCGTGGATTCAACTCCCGACGACAGGAGATAGGCGATAGGCAATAGAAAGTATTATTTAAAATAATAAATAAATTTTATCCTAAGGTCTAAAGTGGCTAAGGTATGTGCTAGGGATATATAACGTGTTTTCAAAGATTTTTATTTGTGCAGTAAAAAGAGCTATAAAAAAAATTTCTTGTTGAGAAAAAATTAAGAAAGTGTGTTTTGTTAATGCATTGGGATAAAAAGTGAAGTGATATTTTTATTTATCTTTTGGAAATGCATTAATAACAAGTAGGAGATATAAGGTGTAAATGGAATTTTTGCTTATGTGATTGGTGACTTTTGTTGATGAAATTTATTGTAAAGTTAGGAGTAATAAGGTGTACAAGTGGTTTGGCATTTGATTAACCTTTGTATTGTGACATATTTGTTTTGGTGAATATCCATGTGGAGATTTTGAGATAGACTGTTGCTATCTAACCTTGATTTTACACAAAAGGATTTGGTTGTAAGTAAGACAAGTTTTTAAGATATATCTCCATTAAAGCAAAGAGGTATGGACACATCATCTTTTGTTTAAAGTGTTTTTTGGAATGAATGATGTGAAAATAAGGTGGAGTGAAAAGGATTGTTTGATAAGCATTGTTCGAAATATTTGAGTGAGTTATGTATGCTTCATTGTTGAATTTTTAGAGAAAATTTGATATAGAGATTAGAAATTGTTTGATTTATGGTTTGAGATCTACTTTGTGCTATTTTTTTGAAGAAGTGTGAAAACACTTGTTTAGGGGTTGTGAGCAAGTTGTGTTTCATTGGTTGAATGATTAAGTAAAACTTCTTGAGCATTGGTTTTGAGTGATATTAAAAGTGAACGTGCAAAAATTAGAAATCAAATTTGTGAAAGCAAGAGTGTAGATCATAAAGATAGGTTGCATGTGCTAGATTGAATCTATATTTAAAAGAGCAGTAAAAGTAAGACATGTAGAAGCGATAGACTTAATGATTGAGTAGAAAATATTGAGTTTTGATAGAGTACATCATTCTCTATATGTTCTAGAGGTTAAATGAATTCTGGATAGAATATGTCTAAACTACATCAAGTTAAAGGAATTACTTTGAAGATTAGACAAAGCATTTTATAACATTGTGTGAAAGATTTGAGATTGATTGAGCATATTTTATGATTTATTTTGAGCATGTATTAGAACAGGTTTGAGCATATGCTAGAGCACATTTGAATAAGTTTTGATGAAGACTTGAAAGCAGATTTGAGCAAGTCTTGGTGAAGGCTTGAGAGAAGATTAAGCAAGTTCTTGAGAAGGAAATGAGGGTATATCTAAGCAAATTTGATTGGTGATTTGTTCAAGCTTTTTGTTAAGGCTTGGGGTAGATCTAAGCAGATTTGATTGGTGATTTGTTCAATCTTTGTGTTAAGGCTTAGGGCAGATCTAACCAGATTTGATTGGCAACTTATTTAAGTTTTTTTTAAGGATTAGGGTAGATCTAAGTAGAGTTGATTTATGATTAGATCAAGCTTTGTTTTAAGGCTTGAGGATAGACTTAGAGATAGAGTTTGGTATATATTTGAGATGGATATGAGAACAATATTTGGAGGTGACAAAGTAAAGAGGATAGCAGTCTCTAGTGGATAGAGATCCATTATCCAGGGTAGTGAGGTTAAAGGTCTTTTGTAGAGAGAGATCCATAAGATTTCTCTGTGGAGTAGCCCACATTGGGTGAACCACATTAAATTGGTGTCTCTATTGTGTGTGATGATTTGTGCATTGCTTTGATTAATGCTATTGATATTGCCATTGATAATATTGGATGATATTTTTTGAGAAATAAAAGTAAATATTGATCTTATACTGTTCACCCCCCTCTCAGTATAAGATTGTGTTCATAAATACCCCATTACCTTCAAGGTCTATGGAGTACAATTCTTTTCTAATGTATGTACTAACATTTTGGGTGGTGGTTCCTCTATTAGTTTGGAATATTTAGGTTGATTTATCTCTATTTGGTCCTCTCCTTTATCATATGATTCCCTTGTGGAAGGTTCACCTACATCCGATAAATATAGTTTCTTCTATACACAATTATGGCCCAAAGAATATTTTTCATCATGATTACAACATAGAGCCTATGCTTGACATACCTCCATTTTTCATAGGTGTGACATTTAATTTGGTTGGTTTATTTCTTGAGTTTAATGATGTCCAATATGAAAAAGAGTTTAAGCCAATCATCTTTTCAAACTATCTAGTAATCATGAATAGATGTCATATATCTTAAAATGGCGAGGGCTCATATAAAATTTTTATAGTTATTGGGCATAAAATGGGTGACTAATTTACATTTAATTTTAGGCCATGTGAGCCTTAGGTTCATATTTTCTAACCATTGGTACCATTATACTACTTCTTATTCTAGGTTAAAGGATACAATTGCAAGCTTTTGATCATGGGGAGTGACATGAAGAGAAATATTATTTAACTCAATACAACCAACTAGTTGGATCATTACCATTATATTTTAGAAATTATAGCTTGGGTATTCTTTAATTCGTATTTAGAGGTGGGGTTTTTTGTACTCCTCTCGTAGAACTAGAATCTTGAATCCCTAAGTATTGTACTACCAAAGCATTATATTTTGTATTTAGGCCTATTAGATGCTTTTGAGATCATCAATTTTATTTAATTTGTCTAATTTGGATAATGCCTAGAGGATTATTGATTAAGAAGCTTAATTTGTTTTATATGTTTGCCCAATTGCTCTAATTCTTGAGTATCTCTAATACCACTAGCCATTTTAGTTACTTTAGTATCTATTAAAAAAATTTATTGGAGTTAATATCATGGGCTGAAAGAGAGGATCAAAATGAAATGTAGCACAAAAATACAATTTTAAGATGATAGATTTACAAAATTGGATTACTAAAGCTGGGTCTCAAAATGATCAACTCAAAGAGGGGATCACAATGGGTTATTTATTGCTCTTCTGATGGACTACTAACATGGATTGCTCTAACCATTAGATTTTATATTCTATGCACTATAACTAGATGTTATGTATACTACTATACTAGATTTTCTCTCCATTGTTAGACCATGATTAGAGTAACCTCTTCTATAGTATGTTTAGATCTATTTTTTACTTAATAAGAAAGGACTAAAATAATGTGTTAATAAAAAACATAAGGTAGGGTGTGTCTAATTGCATGGTCTTTGTGATATATGATTTTGTTATTGATTAGTGGTTGCCCCAATGTTTCAGAGGTCTAACTATAGATCATTCCTTCATACCCATAACCATGTTATCTATTTTTAGGGTACTATAAAAGTAACTTCCTAGGACTAATTGATCATTGGTATACCATAAAACTCAAATGGTCAATATATTTCTAATATTGAAAGCTTATCCTACTCCTAGGGGTCTTTCTTTATACCTAAAACTACATGGAAGCTCACAACCATATATGGGTGTTGTTTAAGGCTTGGGTATTAGAGTTTAAGGACCCCTCATTTCATTACATATTATATAGGTAATCTAGCTTAGCCAATAATGACTTCTCCTCCATAATATTTAAAAACCTCTAACATAAGGTTTCTAACCTACTCCGCTAAAACTAGACAAAAATTATATTTTTTAAGATAATAAAAAATGAATATAATAAAAATTTGAAAACTACTTGCTATAATATACAACCTTATAAAAGATATTTAATACCACTTCTTACGAACCTACATATACAATATAACCAAAATACCAATACAAAAATTAATGAAAATACTAACAAATTATATGACCATGAAAATAGAAATAAAAAAACTGCTCATAAAAATAACTCGATAAAAATAACTAACAAAAAAATATCTTATATTAACTAAGAAAACAAATTATATGACCATAGAGGATTATTTATTGAGAAAGCTTCAATTTGTTTTGTATATTTACCCAATTTCTCTAATTATTTAGTAGCTCTAATACCACTAGCTATTTTAGTCACTTTAGTATCTATAAAAAAGTTTATTGGAGTTAATATCATGGGCTGAAAGAGAGGATCAAAATGAAATGTACCATAAAAATATGATTTTAAGATGATAGATTTACAAAATTGGATTACCAAAGCTGGGTCTCAAAATGATCAACTCAAAGAGGCAATCACAATGGGCTATTTATTGCTCTTCTGATGCACTACTAACATGGATTGCTCTAACCATTAGAGTGTATATTCTATGCACTATGACTAGATATTTTGTATACTACTAGACTAGATTTTCTCTCCATTGTTAGACCATGACTAGAGTAGCCTCTTCTATAGTATGTTTAGATCTATTTTTTTCTTAATAAGAAAGGACTAAAATAATGTGGTAATAGAAAAATATAAGGTAGGGTGTGTCTAATTGCATGGTCTCTGTGATATATAATTTTGTTATTGATTAGTGGTTGCCCCAATATTTCATAGGTCTAACTATAGAGCATTCCTTCATACCCATAACCATGTTATCCATTTTTAGGGTACTATGAAAGTAACTTCCTAGGGCTAATTGCTCATTGGTATACCATAAAACTTAAATGGTCAATATATTCCTAATATTGAAAGCTTCTCTTACTCCAAGGGGTCTTCCTTTATACCTAAAGCTACATGGAAGCTCACAACCGTATATGGGTGTTGTTTAAGGCTTGGGTATTAGAGTTTAAGGACCCCTCATTTCATTACATATTATATAGGTAATGTAGCTTAGCCAATAATGACTTCTCCTCAATAATATTTAAAAACCCCCAACATAAGGTTTCTAACCTACTCAGCTAAAACTAGAAAAAAATATATTTTTTAAGAAAATGAAAAATGAATATAATGAGAATTTGTAAACTACTTGCTATAATATACAATCCTATAAAAGAGATTTAGTACCACTTCTTACGAAATTTCATATAAAATATAACCAAAATACCAATAAAAAAAATAGTGAAAATAGTGACAAATTATATGACCATGAAAATAAAAATAACAAAAGTACTCATAAAATAAGTAAAAAAAAAAAAATCTTATATTAACTAAGCAAACAAATATTATAAACCATTTCATAAAAACAACCTCCTTAAAAACAAAGCTACAATATAAATGCCTTCTACTCTATAAGCATATCCTTATATAAACACTTAAGCATATCCTTATATAAACACTTATTTACCCTAATTATAATATTCATAGATGAGTTAACATTTAAAAAAAAAAAAAAAAAACCTAAACTACTCATTCCTACTTAAAAGATTGCATAATGGACTCATTTCAGTGGGCTTCCACGGTGCAAACATACATTAACGCAACACTAGTAATGAGAAACTATATATACACACTAATACCTATGAGAACCATTTTACCCATGGAAATTAAACAAACGTTGAATCCGTCTAACATTGTATTAAAAGAATGATCATAAAGAAAAGCTACGCCTCCTCCTCGCAACCCTATCCGCAACATGTGCGATTGGGGCTTCGCTTCTCCTATTTTTAACGCTAACGCTTAGAGTTTGTTCCCACCACTACACACAAAGGGTGATTGCAGAGCTTTTCATCCACAGAGCACAATGGAAATCAAACATCCCACGATCCTTATTTGTGCAATAATAGTTTTCGCTAGAGTTATAACAGTGACAGGATATTTATCTTTTCTCCGCAACACCCGACAGAAGCCACCTCACTTGGAAGAATACGAGGCACATAGCTACATTCAAATTGTGGATCATTTCACGTTCATTCCCGAGAGATATCGAACGTTTTCACAAAGATATTTTGTGAACCAAAAATTCTGGGGCGGTCCTGAACATAATTATCCTATTTTCGTCTATTTGGGCGCCCAAGGTGATATCGAAACTAACTTGGATTGTCTGACCGATAGGGGCGCCCAATTCAAGGCGCTGCTTGTCTACATTGAGGTATTACTATTATGTTTTTAATTGGAATTTTAGTGGAATTGAGTTTCCTGATTGGATATTGATCAATAGACATGTCTTTTTGCAGCATCGCTATTATGGAAAGTCATTTCCATACATTTTTGGAGACAGACCAAAGCAAGTGACTGCATACGGCTATTTGACGTCTGAACAGGCATTGGCCGATTATGCCACTGTCATAACACATTTGAGAGCAAATTTGTCGGCACAGCATTGTCCAGTGATCGTGTATGGTGGATTCTATGGCGGAAGTAAGTAATCTTAACGTGTTGTGCATTGACAATGAATTATATTTTAAATATGATAGATGTTGAGAGTTTCGAATTCGTGTATTCAATTTTTGTAATTGAATATATGAGATTTATATTTTTAACATTTGGTGTGGTATTTGATACTCTATATATAATCAAGATTTTTACTCTTTAAGATTTGGTACATTAACTTTAGTTTGATGAAAGTAAAGAATTGATTTCTTTTTAATTTATAACAAAATGCAGTGTTAGCTGCCTACTTCCGTCTGAAGTATCCACACATTGCAATAGGAGCACTGGCGTCTTCTGCACCTGTTCTAGCCTTCGATACTGCTAACATGCCTTCACATGTTCTGGACAGTGCTAGTTCAAAAAATTATAAAGTAAGCTTTATCAACCTCATGGATTAGCATCATATACTTTAAAAGTAGGCTACCGGAATTTATTTGGTGCGTTTGTATGTGCATAGGATGCAAGCATGACATGCGCCAAAACAATCAAAAATTCTTGGAGAGAACTTGAAAAAAAAGGTTTTCGACCTGAAGGTCTCAAAAGTTTAAGTGAAAAATTCAATACGTGCAGGTAAGCTGATCGTAAAATATAAATATATCCTACACTTAAAAATCCAGACTTCACTAACCCTCTCTCTCCCCTTTTCTGGCTTGTTAGTGAGCTAAGGTCGATATATCATTTGGAGAGTCGGCTGTTTGGGATTTTTGAAAGCGCATCGTTGCACAGATTTGACAATGTGACAGCGGTAAATGGTTAAATATTTTTGACATTTTGCTTGTTTTTGTTTTATATTATTGGTTAATCAAAAGTTGATTTTCAAAAATATGATTATTTATTTATTTAGTTGATTGTGAGCTACACTTACAATTTGTGTCAGATATGCAAGGAGATTGATGGTGCCCCGGAAGGGTCGGATACTATCACAAGAATAGCTGCAGGAGCGAGATATGTCTCTAAAGACGAGTGCCTAGAGATTTATAGTGGTGGTGATTCTGATTCTGAATCTAGGTTCCAGTTGCGACTTTGGAAGTGGCAGGTTGGTCTACTAATTTGAGTTGAGTTGAGAATAATGTTTTTTTTAATAATGATCAAAGCAAATTTACCTTAAATTAAGGTGAAAGTTTTTATAATACATCAAAATCACCAACAAGTTTATCAAGTATGAGTATTAAAAAAAAGCATACCATATAAAATAATATATCCTGACATATTATCCTGCAAAAACTGTTAGCCTGATGACCTTGAGAATCCCCTCCCGCTCCGACCAACATGGAGCCGAGCACACATTCGTGGAATTTATTGTAATGTACTGTCATGTGTTTTGCAGACATGCACTGAAATTCATAGTGAATATGAGCAATTGAAAAACGAAACAATATTTCCTGTACGGCCATACGATAGCGATCGTTTCTGCACGGAAACTTTTGGTGTGCGACCAAAGCTGCATTGGTTCCTAACTCAGTTTGGGTTTGGTGAAGTAAGTGAGAAAATATAAGATGATTACAATCATATCGTTTTGGTTTCTTCACTTATATTATATAAATGGCGTTGGCTGCTGCAGAATTTTAAAAGTGTTTTGAAACGCTCCGGGAGCAACATTATATTCTCAAATGGGTTGCGGGATCCATATAGCAGGCAAAGGTGCACATAACTGAACTTTATTTTTTTCTAATACTCTTGAATGCACTGTTTCTTCTATATGAACTTATTTACTGGAAGTGAATTGCAGCGTGTTGGAGAACATATCTGAAAGCATAGTGGCCCTCGTGACTGAAGAGGGTAAGTGAAAAGTCTGGTAAAGGATCATAACTATTTTATTGCCATGAATATGTTGTTAATACTAACTGTCCATTATGGGCAAATTTTAGGAAGCCATTGTCAAGATTTGGAACCTTGGTATCCAGAAGATCCGGAATGGCTTAAGGAGCAGAGATCTAAAGAGATGAAAATCATCCAAAAATGGATTGAAGAATATTACGAAGATTTGCAACTACCCTTGATCGAACAACGTGTACTCGAAAGCAACGAAACTATTACGTTCTGATTCATTAACGGTATTTGATAGAATAAAGAGAGCCTGGTTAAATGTGTTTGATTTCTAACACAGAATATTAACTAAACTTTCACGCACATTTTTTTGCAACAGTATCACATACTGTTATTATATAATTTAATTTTAAGGGAATTTGTTTTTAAATACCCATATATACATATTATATGTTTTATTATGATTTAAACTTAAATTTTTTTAACAAACCCACAAAACTAAACAATTACGATGCTGATTTATTTTTATTTTTATATTCTTCTATCTATTACCTTACCTTGTTGCAAGATTTTATGATAAATTTTGTTAATTATTTTAATGCTTTAAGTTGGAATGTAAATTTTAAGAATGGTTCACCTTAATAAACCGAAATGTACGGCCTAAAAATAGACATATATCGTAGTACTCATATATATATATATATATATATATATATATATATATATATTTATTTTATTTTGATGAGGAACCTTTTATATACAACATATCCGCAACATGTGAGGGGAGAGATTTGAACCTGGGCCTCTCGATAACTGGAGAGTTATATATATATATATATATATATATATATATATATATATATATATTGGTATTATTAAGTGAAAAAGAAAGTTTTGATAGGAATTTCACAATCTATATAACAGAACTAGACATCCCACTAAACTAATAGGAGCAAAATAGAAAATACAACTATACTAAACCCAAGACCCAAGAACAATAACAAAGGGAAGAATTGAGATGGTTCAACAGAACTAGACATCTCATTCAACATAACTAGACACCCCACCAAACTAACAACAAAACATAAAATAAAACTGCACTAAACCCAAGACCCAAGAACAAGCACATAAGGAAGAACTGAGATGGTTCTACCCCCAACATACCCACCCTCATGAGCAACATTAACAACCAAACATGAAATCCAACACACTCTAATTTATATTCCAAAACATATAAATTATAAATTTACATATAAAATTAAGATAATTAAAAGTAGCGTAAAAAGTCTTAAAAATAAAGCAAGTGGGAGTAATTTAAAAACATGAAAGTTAGTACCTATTATAAATAGTTTATGTTTGATTGGAATATGTGCAAGTTAGAAGTTTCATTAGGTAGAATAAAAGGAAAATCATATTTGAAAGTTTGAAATGGATATTCAAGTTAAAGATAAGAGGAAAAATGAATATACAATAAATTTAACTCTAAGATTAGAAGTTACATTAGAAGTGATTATTAAAGATAAGATGGTTGAGCATGATATAATGGTTCTTCAAATTAAAGAATTTATATAAGTACATTTCATGGATACTAGCCAAATTTTCTTAAAAAAAAAAATGGATCAAGTGAAAGTGGAAATTGAATTCAAATTCCTCTATGACATTTTTTAAAAGTCTCTTTTTCTTATCATATTTTCAAATCCAAAATTCATTGATAAAATAATAGGTGGGTGGCCCATGTTCAATGGAAGAGGTGTTCTTTATTTAATACAATGGAGCAAGAATAATTTTGTCAAGACAAAAGCTATTTAAAAGCTTTTGGTGTGGGTTATGCTTTTGGACTTCCATATCAATTTATCAATAAAGATGTTTTTAAAATATTAGAAATACCCTAGGGGAAATCATCAAGGAGGGACCAACTACCAAGGAATGAAAGCATGTTATATATGTGCTTGGATATGTTTTGTTATGGATTTTTTAAATATTTTACCACAATCTATTAAGATTAAATCTAAACTAATAGAATGGGATAAATAAATGGATTATGAAAATATTGTATTTCATTGTCATAGTTGTTATTAGACTATAAATATGGCAATATATTACAAAGTGAATGCTAAAGAAAGATATAAAACTTTGATCATGAGATAAAATTCAAGATGAAGCAAAGAAATCATACTATAATAGAAGATTAGGTGAAAGATAATTCCACTCCAAAAAAGAGAGGTAAAGAAATCCTATCTTTAACATCATATGGAAAAGATCACCATAATTCACTCAAATCAACCATTATAAGAAATAGAGAAGGATATAAGGGATGAGAAAGTACAATTTACAAGTTTAAATTTAGAAGGAATTTAAAGTGTAGAAAAGGTAGAAGAAATATAGAATTAAAGACAATGGAAGAAGTCAAGTTTATTCCATGTAAATTATTTTTATTTTTGTCAAGTAATATAGAATCCTATCATAGTAATAGAAATGAAAGTAGTGAAGAGGTTATCGCTTGCACTTTAGAGTTTCAAGATCAAAACAATAAGAAAATAAGGATGGATAAAATTCATAGTAATTTAGCACTTTAAGGAAAACATAAGAAGATAATTTTTATGGAGGAGTGTCCTTGTAATTTAGGATTTTTAGAGAAAAATAAGGAAGAAACTACTTTTGAGGTTACTCCTTGCACTTAGAATTCTTCAAAGCAAGGAAAATCTATAGATGACAAGTATAAACATAATTAATGTAATAAAATCAAAGAGATTGATGAAGATGAAATTGTCAATAGAAGTAAAAAAAAGAGTAGAAGACCCGAGAAGCAAAAAAGAAGAGAAAAAATAATTCAAAGATATATTGATATGCGAAAACAAAAGAAAATATCACAGGTGTTAACAAGAAGTATTGCTAAATCCACAACTAAAAAAATAACGATAAAAATGACATCTTGAAATATTAGGGCATGAATAAGAACTCCAAAAAAATGAACTAGAGAATTGAAGTTGTTTTTATTTTTGGTAAAAAAAGTAATTATATTATATTGATCATCAAATCATATTACATATTTGGCATTTTGAGACCATCAGGATTTTCACCCATGTTTTGAAATTGTTTACATCAATTTTATTTATCTCAACCATTGTACTAAGAATTGAAATCCCTATCAATAAAAGGTGTCACAAAACAATAAATCTCTACACATTAACAATAAATTTATCATCAATATATTGAATATGTCGAAGCTCTTCCCTTATTTTATATGCCTACCACATAGGAACATACCCAAAGCAAATGAGATCTCTCTTTTCCAGGGTCCAATTTTTCATAACAACAATTGCCTTATTCTACTCTCTTGGTACATGGGTGTATATCACTTTTGCAAAAATACTTTTTATTCGTTTGACTTTATTTATAATCCTTTGAATTCTCTAACTGGAATTTTTTATTCTTAATGGGGATTTCAAGTAGTTGATCAATAACTGAGAGTTTGACTCCACTATCACTTTATTCCCTCTACATTTCTCTCAAAATGACATATCCATGCGCAATATTTTTGGAAAGTATACCTAATTTTATTGCAAGTCTGAATGCAGGGGTATCATCTAGTAGTCTACATATTCCCCCTACATTGGCCCTATTTGGGTTACCCCTCAATGCTCCATCTATATTTACCTTTCCAAATCCTAGTGGTGGTGATTATCATTTCTAGGTTATATCCATCCTTTTGTCCTGTGTTTTGACTCTTCTATATTTATCCATTTGGAGAATAATCTTGAATCATTCCATTATTTTCTCCTATCGTTAATCTGATTTTTATGGTTTCTTCAACATGAATTCGAGAGTATTCATTAAATTAGATATGGTATTCACCCACATATAATGAATATTTTATTATATCACTAGGATCCACTCTAGATATTGAATCACCAAAGGTTGATGTTTATACCTTGAGTCTAGCCAAAACTTTATGTATTTTCCACTATTAACTATCCAAAATAACATTTCTTTGATCATTTTCTTGCCTATTTTGAGTACTACTAAAATAGGGAAACCTCTTCTAGACAACTAATGTTGGGTAAGTACTATCTCGTCCATTATTTGTCTACCTTCTATGAATCTACCTTGTTTGAGAAATATTCTTTATGCAAAAGTGGTTTTAGCCTCTCATCCATGACCTTGGTGATAATATTTAGTAAAACATTACATAATATTATTGGTCAATATCCAGTTATATGTTCTACTTCCATTTCCTTTGGTATTACTGCTATGTAATTTTTGTTTATTTTATCAATATTTTCTTGGTTTTTCTTGTATCTTCTACCACCTCCAGAAGCTCTTCCTACACAATGTCTCAAAATTCTTGGTAGAACTCAATAGGAAATCCATTCAAACCTAGAGTTTTCTTCTTTTTTATTTTGAACACAACCTCCTATAATTCTTGTATTGTTACTAGTGCACATAGTATGCCATTTTTGTCTCCCCTAATGAGTGTGGGTATTTTCTATAACATTTCTTGTTGGGATTTTGGATCCAAGGTCTTAGCCATGAACAAATGTATAAAATATTTTATTTCTATCAAGTTCATGCCCTCCCATGTGTGACTCCTCTCCCCTTCATTCTTCATAAAAGAGATGAAATCAGGGGTACGCATAGTGGCTATTTTCACAAAATTGGCTAAAATTAAGATTTTCAAAATTTGAAATTGGCTAATATTTGGGACCCTTGACCAGGGTCCATTAGCCAAAACTTTATGGGTGCAAATTTTTTTTGGGTCGATTCGCCCCAATTTTATAATAATTTGACCATTTTAAGTTTAAATTTTCAACATTACCCCTAATAATAGTGAACCTTCTACATGTGTTTTGAAACTATTCACCTGCATTTTGAAACTGATTCGCCAAATTTTCATAAATATATTTTGGGGCCAACCCCTTATGCATAACCCTGGATGAAATTATATGTCATATGGGCGAAATGGGACTTGTGGAAGAATCTTGTGTTTGTCCCCTTATTTCAACTCCTTGATTCTAGATTATTGTTTCTATAATAGCTCCTCCTTTCTTTTCCATTACTCCTTTTGGTTTTTGATATCTAGTTCTATTTTGGTCTTGATTTTTATGATCTCCTATTTTCTTATTTGATCATTCAACTCCTCTAGTCATTAAATAAGTACTTTTTTTTAGCATCCCCAAATTCTTCCCAATTCTAGCTCTTAATCTTGTTTTTTATATACTTTGATTGTTTGGAAAAATAGAATATTTTTGTACCATATCTTGGTTTCTTTCTCTCTAATCCACATGATTTAGAATCAAAAGGGCACATATTTTGGAATAGTTTTCCAAAATTCTATTATTATAGGCCAATGATATAACCCTACATTATTAAATAATTTGAACTTTAGGATATGTCCTTGTATTAAGAGATTTTTTAATACCAAGAACCTATCCAATATTTTAAAAATACAAGCTAGACCCAATCTCTTGCTGGTCTAAGTCATCAACCATTATTAGGTTTGATATCTACAAGGTGCATGTGTGTCATGTATTCACTCATAATATTTGTATCTTCATCTAGAGACTGGTTCCTCCCAATTTTTCTTCTAGAGATAGAATGGTGTTGGAATCCACCCATCAATATACAATATCTAGAGAATTATGAAGATATATGGTCTATGTCCCTCTACAAATTCCTCTTTTCTTCAATTTTTCTTGGGGCATATACATTTAGATCAAGAATTTGTTTGTCATATTATCTATTCCTTGCTACCATACCAATTGTATAGTGTACCACTAGTTTAATGGGGTCCCAAAAGCATGTAAATCCCCCTAAATCACCTTGGGAACTCAAGGATACTTCTTTACTAGATCTCCATATCCTTATTTTTTAAATATCCATTTACTCTAAAGATACATTTGTCTCTTGAAGGAAGACCATGTATGGCCAATTTATCTAAATCATTCTTGTTATCTCATTATATTTAGTAGGACTTCCTATTAGTCCTCTAATATTCTATGTAATGGATTTCATCAGACACTAAGGTTAAAAATATGGGTAAGTGCCATAAGATTAAATTTCTCAATTAATGTTTGACCTTCATTAGCCACATGTTTCTAGTGGGGCTTTCATCCTAGTTTCTGATTCATGTCTTTGTATAGGATACCAATGCATTATTGGAGGTTCCATATAATGAAGTAATTTTTTCATTTATTTAGTTTTATTATTTATTATTTATCTAATAATTCATTACCATTTGGTTTACTTCTCCATGGTTATTTCTTTACCTCATCAATATTATCTTCATTGATATTTTAACTTCTTGCATATTTACTTCTCCTTGTAATTTCTAAAACAGTGTTTCCAAATTCTTTGCTTTAGCTCCATATTCTTCTTCATCTAGGAGATCATCTATGGCTAAGCTTCTAAACATATTTGTTGAAATCACTTTGTTCTCCTTAGTTATAGGTTTTTTTATATATTTTTCTTTGTTATTTGCAATCCACCTTTTCCTTGTCTTCTTTCTTTTTCTCTAGATATTTATATGGGCAATATTTAGCTAGATCACCATAGTCATGTAAAATTTTACATCTAAAGAGAATATTATTGTAGTCCACCTTTTTTTCCCATGTATCCTCTCCAAATTATAATGTGATATTTTTGGGAGGGATTTGTCAAAATCTATCAACACAGAAATTTGTGTATAAATAAAATGTTAAAATTTTGGAGTACTATCAACTATCATCATAAAAGTACTTAGGACATTACCTATTGTAGCTAGGACTTGTAGGTTCTAAATTCTACTAGGAGACCAAAAATTCTAGCCCAAACGGGTCCGATTGAGGGTATTTCCACCTCTACTTTAAATTTTGTATGCTAGGGCTTCATGAAGAGCCCCTATATTCCAAAGAACCATGTAACTCCTTAAAATATACATTATCTATCCTATTTTATAGTAAACATGACTAGAAAATACCTTTTGGGATAATCAAAAATTTGAAACTCACCTTTGGTTCTCCATTGTTTGGTATCCCATAGCTTGAAAGTTGATAGGATCAGAAGGAAACTCGTAAATCAAAAAATTAGACCCTTTATGTCCATGGCATTTATGTCATCTTGTATATTGTTTGGTTCCTATTTTACTATTAGGGACTCATCTGCTTTTATTTCCTTAGATCCACTTATGGTATTCTTAATGTTCTTCTTGACATTCTTAGAATTTTAATACCTTTTTCTTGGGCTTGGACTCCTTGAAGGAAGTATTTGATGTTTTAGTTTATAACACAATCCAATGAAAAAAATTCTCAACCAACAAAGAAACTACCCAAAGGGAAGAAGGGATCAAGAAACCAAATCCAAGGAGTAGATCAAAAGAATAGGGAGATTGTACAAAAATCCAAATGGAAGAAAAACCTGTTTGGCCAAGAATGGATAAATATCTATTCATCCCAAGAATATCCAAACTTGTTTTACATTCATATTTTCATGCTATTCAAATGGATGACGAGGATATTATTCTTGGTTATCCTTGATTAGATTCTTTGGGTACTGTTAACATTAATATGCAAAACAAGTTTATGAATTTATGATATAGGAAAAAGAAGAAAACATTGTAGGATATTTCTTAGTTTAAGGACTAAGGATCCAAGGAAAATCAAGAAGATATTGTAGAGAAATAAATTGAAGAACCTAAAACATAATCCAATATGGCAATAGCAGCAATAGATTCCATGGAATAAGTAGCAGCAACCAATTCCATGGAAACAACAGTAACAAAGTCTAAGAAATATTTGATAGAAGAGCACAAGGACACACCAAAAAAAGAGAACATGAAAGAACAATGTGTAGAAGAATTTAAAAAAATGGATCCAAATGTTGATAAGTCAAAGGAGGTAGAACATCAAGTTAAGGTTACATCATATCACCATCCACACCACCATGAGAGGTAAAATTCTTGGAGGCATGGCTCAAGGTAGCAATATTATGGTTCCACATGGAATCATAAGAGCACAAACTATGGTAGTGTTTGGCAGAGAAAGCATAGTGATTCTATTTTTAGAGTGGATCATCAACATCAAGGAAAAAGTGGACCCATAATTCAAGTTATCAAAATATAGTAGCAAAAGCATGGAGCCAATGAAGTATATTTGGATACTCAAGTAACAAAATGGCATACCAACATCAACGTGTTTCACTTGGATGGATGGATGATCGAGATTGGTACCAGTTGCTAACATTGCTTAGCAAATCATATTATCTTGTATAAGGATTGGCATGTACCACACATAACCCAAGCTTGATTGTATTATAATATTATATTATATTATAATATAATATTATATTAGTAGTAGGCTCCCCAAAGTAGAATAATAAGATTTATATATAAAGAAGAGATATTTTTCATTATAATCATCATTGGATAATAATCTTATGTAATCATATTTGCCCACGAAGTGGATTATGGGATTTTGCCCTCCTTGAGTGGCTCTCTCATCTTGGGAGATCTTGTGGAGTTATTCCTTCCTTAAGGATTATTATTTGTGTTTCCCTAACTTAAGGGTATTATCTATCTCTCTCATTTGTGGATTGTTATTGTGGATATTAGTTATGGATGAATGATTTATATTTTTGCATATAGGTGAATGATTTATGTTAATTATAATAAAGTTCTACAACATCCTAATATGTCCTTCACCTTCAAAAATATTTGTCCTCAAAGAAAAAAGTGAGGAAACGGGTTTTGGAGCTGATGGAGAGACTCCCATGTAGCATCTTCTTGCTGGATTCCATGCCATTGAACAAGGACTTTAGTAATAGTGTGGTTGCAGAGAGTGCAATTCTGATGATCCAACATTTTTTTGGGTTGAAGCAAGATAGAACCGTCTTCATCTAACTCTGGAAGTGTAGATTGAACATGTACCTAATTTTCCACCACCTTTTTGAGAGAGGAAACATGAAAAATAGGATGGAGCTTGGATGTAGGTGGAAAATCCAACTTGTCGATTGTGGTACCAATCTATTGTAACACTTGGTAGAGCCCATAGTATTTCACAACAAGTTTTTGGTATCTAAAAAGCTGGAGGGACAACTATTTGTACGACTACAAGTGAAGGAAGACCATATCACCCATATAAAAATTATGCTCACCTATTAGCGCATATGATTATGGGCCGTATCCAAATTCATCTTCAATTGATGGAGGACATCAATATGCTGACTAAGAGTAGTGTCGACTACATGGACCTTGGAGCTACCTATAATGTAGGAGGAAGGCATAGGTGGAGGGTGCCCATAAACTACCTCAAAAGGGGTAACCTTGGTTGTAGTGTGATAGGAAGTGTTGTACCACCACTCAAACAAGGAAAGTCATTTCACTTAGTGCGTAGGATGATCTGAGGTAAAGCAAAAAAGGTATATTTCTAAACATTTGTTGATAATCTCCATCTATCCATTCATTTGCGTATGATAAGCTAAACTCATTTTGAGCTGAATTACCTGTAACTTAAAAAAATCTTGCCAGAATTGACTAGTAAAGGTTGGGTCATGATTGGACACAGTGGAGGAGGGTAGACCATGAAGGCAAAAGATAGAATCAAGGAAAATTTGGGTAACAATGGATTTTGTTTAAGGATGGGCCATGGGATAGGGAACAAAAGTGAGCATATTTTCAAATATGATCCACTACCACAAAGATAACATATTTACATCTAGACTCAAGTAATCCTTTAATAAAATTCATAGAAATATCCATCCAAACCTGGTCAGGAATGGGTAAGGGTTGAAGAGTACCTATAGAATGCATCGTTTCATATTTCATCCATTGACAGGTATCAAAAGCTTCCACAAAATCTTGAATGTTCTTTTTCATAGCCTTCCAAAAAAAGTGCGCTTAAATCATTCATATATTTTGAAAAATTTGGAATGGCTAGCAGATGGGATAGCATGCAGTTCTTTCATGAGAAGTTCCCACCATGGGGAAGTATTGTGAACAACAAGGCATTGGTGGTAACAAAAATCTTGGCCATCCCAAGTGTAGCCTAGACATGAAGTAGGCTCAGTAGATAGGGATGCAACCAAAGTCTGCAATTCAGAATCCTGAAGTACCTCCTGGCGCAAGGAATCGATCCATTAGGGATCTGAAAATGACATGGCACACAACATACTGAGAGCCTCAAATTGATGAGAGATAGCATCAACCACAATATTCTTCTCACCCTTCTTATAAGTAATATCATAATCATTGCCCATGAGTTTAGAGACTCATTTTTTTTGTTCAGAGGTGGAAACACGTTGCTCCAAAAAGTATTTGAGACTTTGATGGTCTATTTTAATGGAGAAATGATGACCGATGAGATATGATCACTAATGGGTTACTGCATGTAAAATTGCCATCATCTCCTTGGCATAAGTGGAATTCCCAAATTATGGTTGGAGAGATCTTTACTAGTGAAGGTCAAGGGTATCCCTTATTGCATCAACACTGCACCACTACCATGACCTGAAGCATCGCTTTCAATGAAAAATGGTTTGGAGAAATCTGGCATGTCCAAAATAGGCATAGTGGTCATAACATGCTTCAATTATATAAAATCCTATTCAACGGGTCCCATCTAAGTAAAAGAGTTCTTCTTCAACATGGAAGTGAGAGGAGCTACGATTTTACCATAGTTATGAATAAATTTATGATAATAACCTGTAAGATCTAAAAATACTCTAAGATATTTTAGAGTGTGAGGTTTCAACCATTCCTAAATCATGTTGATCTTCTTGGGGTTAACTTTGCTGCCCTCCTTAGTGAAAGTGTGTTCCAAATAATCCACTTCTTGCAACCAAAAATAATACTTGAAATGCTTAGCATAGATTTGATTTTGTGCCAACATCTGGAGAGTCTGATTCACATGAATAAGATGCTCTTACCATGAGTGACTATACACCATAATATCATCAAAGAAGACTAGGCTAAAATTTCAAACGAATGGATAATTTTTTTTTTCATGAGACTTTGGAAAGTGGAAGGGACATTAGTCAAGCCGAATTGCATTACCAAAAACTCATAGTGACCTTCATGAATACGAAAACTAGTCTTGGGAATATCCTCATCCTTGAGCCAAATTTGATGGTACCCTGAGTGAAGTTCAAGTTTGGAAAAATACATAGTCTCATAATGTTCATCCAGTAATTCATCCACCACTATAATAGGTAACTTATCCTTCATGGTGAGTTTATTGAGCTCTCGGTAATCAATACACAACCTCTAGGATTCACATTTCTTGCACACCAGTAAAACTAGAGAATATTAAGGATTTTTGCTTGGTAAAATGATACCGGCTTGTAAAACATCTTGTACTAACTTCTCAATTTTTGACTTAAGATCATAAGGGTACTGATACGATCAAATTTTGGGTGGTGCATTTCTAGGGAACAAGGGAATAACATGATCATGGGAGCGGCAAGGCGGTAATTTTGTTAGTTTGGTGAAAAATATTTGTGCTTTGTCAAAATGAGTTGCAAATCTTCGAGAACAACATCCACCTCTAAAGGATGAGGTTGGATCACAAAAATCTGAGCTATGAAACCCCAAGATGATTTTTTTAACAACTTCTACATCCGACTAGAGATGATAATTTGTGAAGGCCCTACTTTTAAGCCATGGAGAGTGTAGGACTATCAATTCTATGAAAATTGCATCCAAATTTTGATAAAGTGCCATGATATGACTCCTAATGTGCCCAACTATTATGCTTCCAACATGACAGCATATCCCCCTAGTTGAAGTACAAAAATATCCTGTTTGAGGTCATAGTCCCCACTATTGAGCTTAACATTATGATATTTTCCTTTGCAAGGTAAGGTCCCACCATTGGCTACCATCACCTCAAAGTAATTATAGGAATGTACGTAAAAATTTACCTATTGGGCAATGCAGGGATCAATAAAATTATGTGAACTACCAGAATCAATAAAGATGGTAAGACGTAGGCATTTGAAATATCCCGCAACTTTCATGGTTTAAGGAGTAGTAATGCCAAAAATAGCATGAAAAAAAATCTCAACCTATGATTCATCTTGGTTGTCTGTCACCAGATTGGATGGTTCCTCAACTGATTATCTATTATCATCACTATGGTCATTGGTGTTAGGCTCATCAACATGTATGAGGAACAACTTATTTTGGGTGTAGCTATGCCCATGAGAAAATTTTTTATCACAATTTTAACACAACCCATGGGCACATCATGCATCCATTTTAGTAGTGGTTAGAAATTTGGATGCAATAGTGGTTGTAACAGGTTTTTTCATTCTAATTTTAGAATCTAGGAGTAAAATAGGTTTTAGCCTATGAGAATTTAGACATCCACCTCTGATTTGCAAATTTGGAATTGGCTAAATGAGCCAACTTGATAGCCTCCATCATGGATTGTGGTTTGAACATAGTAACCTCAGCTTGGAGATCCTCCCTCAACCCACTAACAAAATAACTCATAAAAAATATTTCATTCAATCTCATGGTTTTTTGGCTAATTTCTCAAATTGTATTTGATAATCTCTAACTGTCAAATTTGGTTTCAACTTTCTCAACTATCTTGTAAAATCATCATACTCACTAGGGCCAAAGTGAGTGAATAATTGAGACTCAAATTATTTCCATGAAGGATTAGAGTGAGTTTTTCACAACCATTGGTACCACTATAAAGTTTTAGATTCCAAGTTGAAAGAAGCCATTAGAAATCGGTGTCATATGGGTTAGGGTTATGCATAGTGGTGAATATTCACAAATTGGATGAATATTAGTATTTTTAAAATTAGAAATTGGCGAATATGAGGACCCTCGACATAGTCTATTTCACCTAAATTTTTTAGGACTAATTTTTCTTAGGATAAATTTGCCACAATATATATCTAAACATAGGCATATTTGTACTCATTGGAAAGTTTATTTTGAGCCTGATCTAATGGTGGTGTTTGTATGAATTTATAAGATGATTTAATAGGTCAAAATTTATCCCAAATATGATCTTAATTTTTATGACTTTAAATACCCCAAATTTTGGTGTAAATATGATTTATTTGATTTGCTTAGGATTCATCTTGGATCACCTTGATTTTGATTAGGATTTCCCATTTTTTTACAAGTATATTTTGAGTCCAACCCTATTGAGGATACTTAGGCATTTGTATTTTAGCCTAAGTCCTCTTACTCCATTTACATTTCCATATTTCTTGCATGAACATTTGTACACATGAAAGTATAGTATACCTCATGATATATTGCATTTCTTAGTTAGGAAATAGTTCAAATTGCATTTGCAGTTCATAGTGTGTGCATCCAATTGTGATCAAGTGTTATCTTTTTTGACACTCTATTACAATGCTCTCATTATTTTTATATTGTACTTTGGTTATTTATTCCTTTCGCATGAAAAAATAAACCAGTTCACTTTGGGTTCCAATCCCGTATCAAACCCCTTATGCATAACCATAATATGGGTACATCATGGAGGCTAAAGTATTGATCAACACGACATAGCCACCCATCTACATCTTTTCCATTGAAATTAGGAAAGTATAATTTGGGCATCTTATAGGTAGAATCATGATCATAGGAAAAATGAGTCATTTGGTGTCCTTCCTTTACCTCCATTATAATAAGAGTTTTCAGTATGGTGCTCAGTATTACTAGGACCATCGGCCAATTTGGACTCAACTTCTACAAATTTTTCTTCTATGCAGTCTCTAGAGTTAGCATGATCAGTTCTAAAATTTTGAAGCTCTATCATCATATCTTGATTTTATTGTTTCATGTCAGCAAGAGTACTTTTGAAGTTTGCAATCAGTGAGGTGATCAAATCTACCTATTTATGTTGTCCTCGAGTGCCACTAGCCATTTTTGATAGTCTTGAACTTTTGTAACTGAATTACTAAAAATAAAAGTGTGGCTTTCAAGGAATACTATTTTTAGTAAGGAAGACTAAAAAGTGCTTGGATGTGATATATCAAAATTATCACTGCGATGAGCTGAACACAATGGGGTAGGACTAAAAAAAAATGTTTTCGAGATCAAATTTTGTATGTGGAATTTTTGGCCAAAGAGGAGTCATGAAAAATGATAAATTTGAAGAATTTTGAGAAAAAATAGAGCTAAGACTCAAAACATTTTGTGAGAGGTGTAGGAGGGTCTAACTAAGATAACCGAACAAATTTAATATTTTTTGGGGTGTTTAGGGATTTTTATGACTATTTTAGGACTATTTTTCCCCATATTGGTTTTAAAAATACTCAAAATAGAGTAAATATAAAACCGCTATAACTTCTTCATTACAGCTCTGATTTGCACGATTTTTTATTTTTTGAGTGTAGAATCAAAAAGTAGCAAAATGGAGAGGGGTTAAATTTCAAAGTTGAAAACTTGATCAATTGTCTTTGATCTATGCATTTTGTCAACTGACCACTCTATTAGTGTCCTATCACCTATACTACAGGTACTAACACTGATAGTTCTATTTCTGACCTTGACCACCTATATTTTTTCATTGTTACAACTGACTATTACTGTTACTATCATTGACCTGACTGGTACTAGAATATTTTAGACACTTGTAGACTCGTTCCTAATTTTTGGTGCATGAAAAGTGTATTCTTCTATGATAGGGAAGTCTTTCTTTGTATGCTCCCGTTTGGGGATCATGAAAGTAGGTTCAACAGAACAAGGATAGTGATTATTTTGCAGGTTGAAGTTTTTAACAGAACTAGGGTATAGTAGGTAGAGGAGTATGTAACACCCATATGCCCTATGTTATACCTCAATGATGAATAATAGTGCTTAGACCAATATTTTAAGCCACTACTCAAGGAGGATTCCATACATACCCTTGAGCACACTATCTGCCTCTCTGATAGTACAAGAGAATAATCATACAAGATGTTATATCCCATGGACTATGGATGATACAAGTAAAAAATTTTTCCTACTAGATAAAATTTTGTTCACCCTAGAATGGTCTCCTGATACATCCGAAGATGTGTGGGAGCTCAATTTCATATTTGAGTGTTGTCTAAGGCCTAGGTATTAGAGCCTAATCACCCCTCACTTCATTATATGCTTTATGGGCTATCTAGATTAGCTAATAATGACAACTTCTTCATGATATTTTAAAATCCCTAGTATAGGGTTTCTAGCCTACTCAACTACAAAAAAAAAAATTAAAAATTAAAAAAAAACAAAACTATATTTCTTTTGGTTTTTTTATAGTGTCTTTTTGGCTTTTGAATAAAGGAATATAGAATGAAAACACACATTAAAATTATACCTTAAAAATTAAAAATGACTGAGCAAGAATTGTCATAGTCACAATAGAACTTGATCTTGGAAAGCGCTTTGATACCACTTATAAGGAACCTACTATTGAAATAAAACTCACACACCCACAATAATAAAAAATAACTTAAATACATGCAATAATATAATAACGCTATGCAGAAAGTAAGTGTAGAATTGAAACAATATCACAAATAACTCAGAATCATAGGCTTCTTTGAGTGGGCAAGCTCCTTCAATATTTCATTAGCTTGCAAAAATATACATTCGTATATGGCTTCATTCATTTTAAAAAGAAAGCTATATGAAATCCTACTTAAAGGCTCAAGAGTTGGCTTACATGCAAAATGCCACTTCACTTACATGCAAAATGCCACTCGAGCTAGAATATTCTACCAAACAACTGTTACAATATTAATAACAATTATATGCAATGGCACCATCGATTACAATATTGATAATGGTTACATGAGATGGCACCATTTGGCTAGGTGCCTTACTTACCACATACATTACTAGAAATTAAAAAAATAACATGATAATAGAATCCTCCCTTGTTGTAAGTGGGTCATTACATAATAATGAAAATTACAAAGTAACGTTAGGATGAGATCCTAACAAAAATGGTCCATAAATTAAATAAGTAAATTAATATTATTAATAGTTAGGATTAGGATCCTAACATGCCACACTCATTAAAAATATCTTTATCCTCAAAGCTCAAAGGTATAAGCTTCATTTCGTGTATTCCAAGTAGTATTTGCTCATGTTCTTACACTATTTTAATGATGTATTCTCTTAAGTAGGGAAATTTTGAAGGTGGAAGTGTTGATGGGGAATAGGTAGGAATAAGAATAGTATCAAAATGATGACATGGGGTAACCCTTTTTGTGCCTTCTTGATCGCTTGGATAGAAAATAGTGGGCAATCATTTCCTTACCTTTGTTGCAAATACTTTTCTCCATATGATGAGAGCTTGCTAGTGGAGAAGGACCTAATTTTAATCCTTTAAGAGTATATGTTTGATTCTTTATTGTGAATTTCATCCATAATTCCACAAAATCCCATTGGATTGTCCTGAGTGTTCATAACCATTGTACTCCTAAGACAATAACAAATTCTCCTAAGTGAATTGCATGCATGCCATGTATCATGGTGTAATCACCCAAGGTGAGTTTAATATTATAGAATTTACCCTTATAAATGATCCTTCCCCCATTACCAATCATGAATTCAAAATTATTACAAGGATGAATAAAACATTCAGCTTATTTTTCCACATATGGGTCGATGAAATTATGGGTACTTCTAGAGTTAATAAGCACAATAAGGTTTCAATTGAAGGATCCACGGACTTTCATAGTTTTGGGAGAAGAATTATTGGTGAGGGAATTGAAATAAATTTCTAGTGGACCTTGAGTGCTATCATAACGTGTATCTATCACTACTTCTACCTTGATCTCCTCTTCATCGTTGGTTGATTGACAAGGAATAGTTGCATCCAAAATATATAATTTAGGTGTAATACATTTATGATTAGGTACAAATTTCTCATCACGAGTGAAAAAAATGCCTTTTTCTCTTCATTATTTTATTTCCTCAAGGCTAATACATTTAATTGGTAGGATTCGGTTAAGTTTTAGGGAGGTGTAAGTATTTTGGGATTCTGCCTTAGATGGGTTTCCCAGTCAATGCTGGTTATTGATTCTTCCACCATTTGGGATAACATAATAGTCTACATCATGTCAGTGGGATTGAGCATTTATACTTCTAATTAAATGTCTTCCTTTAATCCACTAATGAAATAACTTTGGAAGAATGAGGTATTTAGCCCTGATGTAATATTTGTCAATTTTTCAAATTGAGCTTGGTATTCTTGCATTATAGTGGTTTGGAGGAGTTTGGTAAGGGCTCCTATGAAATATTTGAATTTAGTAGGGCTGAATTGTACCATTAGGTTTTTTGTAAATTCTAGCCATGTAGGTGGGCCATTAGTCTTCTCGTACCACTGGTACCATTGGGTGGCAATATTTTCAAGGTGGAAGGATGCAATGCAAACCTTTTGTACCTCCAAGATTTGATAGAGGGAGAAATATTATTTTTCCCTATAAATATAGTTTGTGGGGTTGTCTCATTCAAATTTTGAAAAATTTAATTTAGTAGTTTGAGGTAGGATTGATGTATATGGTCCCCCCAGTAATGCTTGGTGTGTTTGTGCTCTAGTAGATTGGGAAGATTGGATTAATTCTAGATTTTGTTGTACCATATTGACGGAGTGGTTAGTGGCATCAATTTTTAAGTCTAGTTCTACTTTTGTTTTCAAATTCCACCTTTGGTATAGTATTTTCATCCTTCCATTGGCAAAAATCCTCCTTTATTATAATTTTATTTGCAAGATCATCCTTCCATCGATTTATTTCTTGCATGAAATATTTGATAGGTTTCTATGATCTCCTACCATCAGCCATTGTAGGACTATTTTAAATTTTGTAAGTCCTATTTTGGTGGAGAAATTTTGGTTTTCTTCAAAATTATTTAAATTTTTGAAAAATAAATTTTTATCAATTTTTGGCAAAAATTTTGTTTTTAACTTTTGGGACCTAACGATCAGTAATTTTGAATTTTGAATTTTCGACAGTGGTAGAAACTAACATCAGTGGTGTGGATGGGAAGCACAAGGATACAAAGCAAGTGAAGACCAATTATGATGATGAATTTCGAATGACAGTGGTGGAAAGAGAAGACAAGTGTTGGTGGTGGGTCAACCACAAGTAGTGAGGTCAACTATGGTGGGGTCAACGATAAGTGGATGAGGGATGTGCAACATAGTGACAAGTAGACAAGGGAGGATGGTAAGTGATGGTTAAGTCAGTTTATGGAGCAATGGTCAGGTTTAGCACAAAGTGTGATGGAGGTGTAACTGAAGTCATGTCTTTCTTTGTGTGCTTCATCGAATATAAGGTGCTCAAGGAAGGTATAGTGACTTAACAAATTGGCAGAAGAATTTCCAAGTCCAAATATGACATTCCTTAAATTCATGATGATATCTAAACCTCTCCTACAATAACAACTAAATTGCAGGAAGGTATTGTGACTTAACGAAGTGGCAGAAGAATGTCCAAGTCCAAATCCGTAATTCCTTCTAATGTGCCATGTTTATGATATACTTCAATAACTCGTTGTTTCAGGCATTTCTAGACAAGGTTGATATTATTGAAAAAGGTATATTCCAGATAAATGATGGCCATTGACTAGAACAGCAACAGCAAGAGGAAAACATATATACAACAGAAGATTAACATTCACATCAAAATTGTTTTGGCTCAATTTTTTCTGACTGCAAAGATAATAACAAGTGTCATACGCATTCAGTAAAGCATTCAGATAATTAAGCAAAAGTTTTCATAGCCCACTGAATCATCCATTCAGACAGATCAAACATTGAATTTCAATATGGTAAGAAAAATTAATTAATATGTCTAAAATACAAATTTAATTTGGACATTACAATACAAAAGCAAAAACAAAAATAAACACAAAAGGATAGGAGTTACATGAAATATTTGCAATGCTTGAAGTGTTGTACTACTATTTGATCTATTTGAATTGAAGATCGAAAATTTTGCATAAATTAAATAACTGATGGTAACATGGTAGGGGCTTTTCATATTTCCAACTTCAAAAATTTATGTATTTTATGGACAAGAGAATTTAAGTGTGACCCTCGCTTCAAATTCAAAAGTTGGATTCAATCTAACTAGAATATTAGAAATAAATTTTTAGCCACATAGCATATTTATGTTGCTCCACACTGGATGCTCCAAGGATATAAACAAAAACTACCTAGGCAATGTGGTAACAACATCTAGCCACAAAAATACATGTACCATATACCAATCTAACATTCAGTTCAAGTTTCTTCTTTTAGTTTTGAGGTTCTTATATGCAAAGCATCCATATCTTAACTTGTAATAATTCTAATGCTAGAGTGACTTAACCTTCAATTTGATAACCATAGATCTTAGTCTGCCAAAAACAAAATAAAATATCTTTTATGGTTGATGTCACAGGAGTAGGTTTTTCGTAGGACTTCCCAAATTTCCAAACTCGTTTCGACCATATCTCACTCATCCAAAATCGGATTGAGCTGAAATGTTTAGGGTAGATGCCTAAAAAACCCTAGAACATCTCCACCAATTTGCATATCATTAAAAGAAACAAAAATCCTATTGCATCCCTATGTGTGAATGAGATATTTAGTAAGCGACTATGCGAGGGTTTCATCTAGGTTGAGTGCAAGCAGCTCTAGAGGTTGGTTTTTAGGGCCTTCAGGCCCTAGAGGCCAATATTTTTGTGGTTTATGCTCAATATTTTATCAAGAAATGTTGTAGGGGATCCAAGATGGGTTAGAAATTTATCTTTCAACAGATCATATTGTGA
Source organism: Wollemia nobilis (assembly GCA_028583015.1). Classification (NCBI taxonomy): domain Eukaryota; kingdom Viridiplantae; phylum Streptophyta; class Pinopsida; order Araucariales; family Araucariaceae; genus Wollemia; species Wollemia nobilis. The sequence continues at coordinate 1,421,391 of JAQPPZ010016886.1, read as the reverse complement.
ACTTGAGTGACAATGGATTCCAATTTGTTGCACAAAAGAAAAGTGAAAACCATATCTTTCCATGACGTCTAGGGCAAGGATTAAAGAGATCATGAAACAAGTTTCAAGCAGTTGATAAAAAAATGGCTCATATCTCAAGTGAATATGGTGCTAAGGTGCACCCACAAAATAATTCTACTATGAAAACCCCTATCAAGGGTAAGAATTTTGAAGACTCTATCTCAAAAATAAATTTTAAGGATGCCCTTCATGGTGGACAACCTCAACCCAATGCTAATATCAATCTTAGGGCTTCCCATAAACCTCTAAGAATACCTAAGATTGATCCTAGGAAAATGGAGTCAGGATGTCTTAAAGTAGCTGATGGAACTCCTATTGTTGATCTTGATATGGGTAACATTCAGACTGGTATTGAAGATTTGGAAAAAAAAGGACTAATTTGTCGGTTCGTGGGTTTTTGTCCGAGTCTATCTGCTTTCAAAGTCTGGGCTACAAGAAGTTGGAAAACTAAAGGTGAGTTACAAATCTCTATTTATCCAAATGGTTATTTTCTTGTTTTATTTTCTAATAATGAAGATAGATAACTTTTCAAGGGGGTCCTTGGTTTTTGGAAGGGCAAGGCTTTTATGAAGCCCTGGCATACTAAATTTAAAGCCGAAGAAAAGATGCCTTCTATAGCTACTCGTGTGGGTTAGACTCTTTGGCCTCCCTATTGAATTTTGGAATCCTACTATTTTTTATTCAATTGGAAACTCTTTAGGAACTTTTATGATGATTGTTGATTGTACTCAAAATTTTGAACATATTATTTATGCTTGGATTTGTGTTTTAATGGATTTTTACAAAACCCTACCTAAAAATATCACATTACAATTTGGGGAAGACACTTGGGAGAAAGTAGTGGACAATGATAACATTCATTTTCATTGTAGAATTTACCATGAATATGGTCATTTGGCCAGTGCTTGCCCAAATAAAATCCCTAATCGAAAGAAAGAAGATATAAACTCAGCAGGTTTTCAAATACCTAAGAAGAAGAATACTTAGAAAAAACTAGTTATGAAGGATCAATCAAATTCATCTGCTAATATGTTTGAAATATTTTCCACAAATGATGTCCCAAGTGAGGAATAGGAAATAATGGAAACTGAAATCTTAGAAACACAATTTAAATATGAAGTGAAGAACTTAGAGAAAAACCAACAAACAAAAGGTTTTCAACAAAAAAAAAGGAGAAAATTTACACAAGAAAAACAATCTTTCAAATGTCAAAACTTCAAATAGACTCCGTTGAACCATATAGTAAAATTTTGGTTGTGTACGAGCATTCTTCAAGGTTAGAAGCCATCTTAGATTCAATTGGAATAAGTCAAGAAACAGGAAAAAAAAATTGAAGATGGATTCTAATCAAAAAGCAGGTCGCAAGACCAATCAATATCATATGGTAAAAGAATGTGAAAAGCTTGTATAGGAAGGTAAGATTAATGCCCTCCCCAAATTCTTTAGCCCTGGTATTAATGAATATCATCACTTGGAATATTAGAGGACTCAAAGGAATTCATTCAAAACAAAATGAAATTAGAAGAATGATTCAGATAAATCATCCACATATTGTTTTCCTTCAAGAAATAAAGATGTCAATGGATGATATGGACTCAATTGCCTGTAAAATTTGGCTAGCTAGAAAAGTGGTTTCCCTTAGTTCCCAAGGGAATTCTGGTGGCATTGCTTGTCTTTGGAACCCAAAACAGGTTGTTATTCACTATATGGTTGGCAGTTGGGGTTTGTTGGCTATAGCTATTCAAAGTAGACATTCCAACCAGATTATGTTCTACATTACTATTTATGCTCTGACTTCTTTGGAGGAAAAAACAATATAGTGGAAGGATATTACTCATATTATGTCTCATTTTCCTGAATCTTGGATCTTGATCATAGGATATTTCAATACCATCCTCTCTCTAGATGAGAAATGGGGGGAAATAGAAATTTGGATAAAAGCACTGACCTCATGAGTGAATATATTGCAAACCTCCATCTTGTGGATATCCAACCAGATAATGGCCTTATGACTTGGTCTAAAAGAAGGCAAGGCTTAGATTGTATAATGGAGCTATTGGATAGGTTTTTGCTGTCTAAAAATTTCTTCATCCATGGTTACATTCCTAAAGTGAATACTCTTAATAATGCTATTTCGGATCATTGGCCAGTCAAGGTGGAAATGTGGAAAACCAATGTCAGTTTCTCTCCTTTTCATTTTCAATTAATGTGGCTTATATACATTTCCTTTAGACCTCATGTGCAACAATGGTGGAAGGAAGGTAAACCTAGGCATGTGACTAAGATGTTCTGTTTTGCCAAAATACTGCAATACATTAAATCCAAAATCAAGACTTGGAACTAGAAAAAGTTTGGAGATGTTCATAAAAAAAAATGAAGTTATTGCTCATCTTGAAAATTTGAATAAGAAAATCTGTTTAGATGGCCTCACAGAGAAGAGAAGTGTATATGAAATTAAACTCACAACTCAGTTAGAGGAATGGGAAAAAAGAGAAGAAATATTATGGAAGCTGTAGACGCCAAAACAACACCAATCCGATTATGTGACTGCAAACACTGATCGCTTTGAAACACATAGCCCCCAGGGCAGACCTCAGAGGTTAAACAGTGGTCCTAACCACTTTCATAGCAATTTTGTAAGGTCAAAAGGCAATTTGGCACATTCAGGAACTTTGCTCAGTATTCGTCTCACCCAGGGATGAATTCTAACTAGGATTCGTCTCACCCAGGGACAAATTCTAAATTTCTCTTTGGTCAGGACGAATTCCAAGTTTAACGGGCAAAAAGAAGAATGCCGCCAAGTGGCAGTCGAGGACAATCAATTACTGCCTCCTGTTGTGCATGCATGTGTAGGTGGGTAGATTGGCAGTTAGAGGACTATCACAAAGGTAGTCATGGAAGCCCAAGTCAGGGAGGAGTCTCCTCCCTCTTGGGAAGGCATGGCCGCCACATGGCATCCCTACATGCCCCTCCAAAGAGACCCCCTGGGTCTATAAAATGGTGGACTTTCCCACCCAAAAAAAAATAGGTTGGAGGCATTCTCCTGCATAGTGTGTTGGAACAACTCATCCTTCTGGTGGTGAAGGTGCTCTTTATTTAGAAGATACCATTGCTCTAACTATTGTCGTTCTAGCTCAATTTGCGTGAGTTGTGCCCGACAGGCAACATGCTCGACAGATTCTAAGATAGTTGGTCTTACCGTCTCATGTCTAGAAGGGTTAGATGCCTCTCTGACATATTTATCTTGGTCATAGTGATCCAATATCTCTATAGGCCGCCTCCCTCTATTGGGGGTAGTGGCATTCCCTCGGGGCTTTGGCCTCAGTGAGTGGTCCTGATAGATAGCAGGTGTGGAGGCGTATTGCTCCTGCACTGTATATTGATCTTGAGGAAGGTAGGGGTCTTCCTCGTGCTTTCTTTCATAAGTGAAAAGGGGACGAATGGAGTTGGCTCGCCCTGCCTGATGAGCCTTGTGCTCTGGATTTGTCCTTGTAGTCTTGACAACTAGAGGGGGTGAAGGAGGGATAGTGTAATCATGTGGCACTAGTGTAATTTTAAAACCTAATTTTGGGGCACTAGATGATGGAATTTGGCCCTAAAAACTGACTTTTCTGGACAAATAAGACTCTAGGGAGTCATATTTGTTTAAAATTATCCCAACTAACTCCCTGTAAAATTTCAAGTCAATCGGAGCTACGGTTGAGAAGTTATGGCCCTAGCAAGATGCACTAAAATTTAAGGAAAAATATAAGATTTCCCATATTTTTTTGGATGCTCCTGCATCACTTATGGTCACATTTGGGGTGCTTTTGGGTTTACCAAAGGGTTCATGGACACCTTTGGGGCATTTTGGAGTGACCAAGCGATTGCGGGAATCCTTGGAGCTTTTGGAGCGAGTGACAAAATGCGTAGATTTTTATCTTTTGTTTATGATTTTTTTGATTTTTTTTTATACACTAAGCAAAAATGAACACACACATACACAAACGGTGATTATCTCTTTTAAATATTAATGGTGTGTCCTAAACTAGTTTTAGTGCGTTTTGATGATTTTGTTTTGTTTTTTAAAGTTTTGAAGAATGTTTAGATGCAGAATGTTGGCTCATATGACTCCCATAAATGGTCACCCCTTCAATATACCATTGTCAAACCGATATACCAACCTCTCTATATACCCGCCCTTACGAGAGGGAAACTATAGGTACGTGAAAGTAGATGGTACATGGAACATAGGCAGTACAGAAGGGGGATTGTCCTGTTAATGACACCTACCATAGAAGACTTATCCTCGCACGCATGGGAATCACCCCAGTGACACTCGGTCAGCTTTCGTCAGGATTTATGCCTAACAACAGTGACAATTGGGGAAATGGATGCAAAATCAAGCCAAGGTGGTGATGAACCCACCGTTGGTCTTGATCAAGGGCTAGGGTCTTACGACCAGCTCCTTGGTTTAAGATACCACGTGATGTGTGTGTGGTTTATTTTAATTAAAATTGAAACATGCAAGCAACCAAATTTCCCTAAGCAAGCAAAAGTTGACAGAAAAATAGAAACAAAAAATCAAAAAGATGACAGGGACAATTTTGGAACCTTACCTCTTTCTCGCCTAGACTTCTCTGTTTCGATCTTCGGCTCTCCGAAAATTTACAGACAGAAATTCGTCCCTCTATGAGACGAATTACAGAACAGAATTCGTCCCTATCTGAGATGAATTTGAATTTGTCTCAGGGTCAGATGAATTACAGTAAAGTATTCGTCATAGTCAAAGACGAATAACAATATGCTTTTGAAAAATGGTACCTATCAAGAACCAAACACAAAAATGGATCAGTTACTTGATCTTAAAAACCAGGAGACAGGATCCCACCATGATCGCCACTGAAAAAGTTTCAGGATGTTCATAAAAAAAAAATGAAGTTATTGCTCATCTTAAAAATTTGAATAAGAAAATCCGTTTAGATGGCCTCACAGAGAAGAGAAGTGTATATGAAATTAAACTCACAACTCAGTTAGAGGAATGGGAAAAAAGAGAAGAAATCTTATGGAAGCAAAACTCTAGAATTCAATGGCTCAAAGAAGGAGATCAAATCACAAATTTCTTCCACAAATATCTTCTAGCTCAAAGATCTCACAACTTCATTTCTTCCTTAAAATCAGATTATGGAGATGTTGTTTATACTTGCGATGGCATGAACTCTATTGTTGTTGATTAATTTTCCAATCTTTTTGCTGCTACTCCTCTTGAATCAGCTTCACAACAAAATGTTCTTCAAGAAATCCCTTCTCTTACAAATTCTAAGGAGAAATTTATTTTGATTGCTCCTGTTACTATCAATGAGCTTAAACAAGTAGTTTTTAAAATGCAAAAATGGAAAACCCCAAGTCCTGATGGTTTTCCCATTGAGTTCTACCAAGAGTTCTAGGATATCCTTCATGCTGATTTATTAGAGGTGGTCGAAGAAGCCAAGAAAGCCAAAGAAATTTTTAAGGTTATCAATAAAACTTATATTACTCTTGTTCCAAAAGCTCAAGAGGTTGATCATATCTCATATTTTAGATCTATTGCTTTATGTAAAGTTCTTCTCAAAATCATTACTAAAATAATGGTAGAAAGGTTGAAGCCTCTTTTGCATAAGATTATTTCCCCAGAGCAAGGGGGTTATGTGGAAGGACGTAAAATAGTAGATGAGATAGTTATTGCTCAAGAAGCCATCCATTCCATGGATATGCAAAAATATACTTCCATGTTCATTCGGTTAGACTTATCCAAAGCTTATGACAGAGTGGATTGGCACTTCCTTATCAAAGTTTTGAGGCAATTTTGTTTCTCTAAGGATTGGATGGATTGGATTATGGGATGTATCTCTTTAGTTTTCTACTTAGTTCTTATCAATGGCAGGCCTTCCCAGTCATTACCAGATTCCAGAGGTATTAGGCAAGGTGACCCACATCCCCTTATTTATTCATCATTCCTGTTGAATGCTTGGGTAGGACTATAACCAAAAAGAGGGAAAACAAAAACCTTGAGGGAGTTAACATTGATCATGGAGCTAGACCTATCTATCATCTTCAACTTGTGGATGACTCTACTATTTTAGGTAAAGCTACAGTTAGGGAAGCTTTTAATATTAAGCAAATCATTAGTTGTTTTTCTAAGGCTACTGGGCAGTTGATCAATGAAGACAAATCTAATGTTATTTTCTTTCATTGCTCTGCTAGACAGAATCCATGGTCTTGGATAAATTAATATATAAGAAGACCTCCCTTCCAATCACTTATTTAGGTATTCCCATAAATATTCAAAGGTATAAAATAAATATTGGGATTGGTTGTTGGACAAATTCAAGAAGAAAATTGGAAAGTGGACCAACAGGTGGCTTTCTTTTGGGGGTAGAATCACCTTGGTAAAATCAGTCCTTCAAGCTATTCCTATTTATGTCTCTTCCATTTTGAATATCCCAAAGGTTGTTCTTAGAGAATTGGATCAAATCAATCATAGTTTCCTTTGGAGTGGTACTAAGGAGAAAATAAAATGGGCCTTGGTGAAATGGGATACTTTATGTCTTCCTAAGAGTGAAGAGCGGTTAGGATTCTGGTCTTCTATTAATAACAACAAAGCTTTATCTGCTAAATTATATTAGAGGATGTTGCATAACCCCAATGCTCTTTGGACCAATAATACTCGTGCTAAATATGCTGAGAACAAAATTCCTGAAGACCTTGTTCGCTATCAACTTCCTACCAAAGGTTCTCCCATTTTAGCAGTTCTTAATACTAGTGAGGATTTGATAAAGAAAAAAATATTTTGGATCATTCATAATGGTCAATAGGTAAATTTTGGACAGATTCTTGGGATGGTCACAAGCCTTATGACTTGGTCTAAAATAAGGCAAGGCTTAGCTTGTATAATGGAGATATTGGATAGGTTTTTGTTGTCTAAATTTTTTTTAATCCATGGTCACATTCCTAAAGTGAAGACTCTTAATAATGCTGGTTCGGATCATTGGCCAGTCATGGTGGAAATGTGGAAAACCAATGTGAGTTTCTCTCCTTTTTTTTTCAATTAATGTGGCTTAGAGACATTTCCTTCAGACCTCATGTGCAACAATGGTGGAAGGAAGGTAAACCTAGGCATGGGACTAAGATGTTTTGTTTTGCCAAAATACTGCAATACATTAAATCCAAAATCAAGACTTGGAACTAGAAAGAGTTTGGGGATGTTCATAAAAAAAATATGAAGTTATTGCTCATCTTGAAAATTTGAATAAGAAAATCCATTTAGATGGCCTCACAGAGAAGAGAAGTGCAGATGAAATTAAACTCACAACTCGGTTAGAGGAATGGGAAAAAAGAGAAGAAATCTTATGGAAGCAAAAATCTAGAATTCAATGGCTCAAAGAAGGAGATCGAAACACAAATTTCTTCCACAAATATCTTCTAGCTCGAAGATCTCACAACTTTATTTCTTCCTTAAAATCAGATTATGGAGATGTTGTTTATACTTGGGATGGCATGAACTCTATTGTTGTTGATTACTTTTCCAATCTTTTTGCTGCTACTCCTCTTGACTCAACTTCACAACAAAATGTTCTTCAAGCAATCCCTTCTCTTATCACTTCTAAGGAGAACTCTATTTTGATTGCTCCTGTTACTATCAATGAGCTTCAACAAGTAGTTTTTAAAATGCAAAAATGGAAAACCCCAGGTCTTGATGGTTTTCCCATTGAGTTCTACCAAGAGTTCTAGGATATCCTTCATGTTGATTTATTAGAGGTGGTGGAAGAAGCCAAGAAAGCCAAAGAAATTTTGAAGGTTATCAATAAAACTTATATTACTCTTGTTCCAAAAGCTCAAGAGGTTGATCATATCTCAGCTTTTAGACCTATTGCTTTATGTAATGTTCTTCTCAAAATCATTACTAAAATAATGGCAGAAAGGTTGAAGCCTCTTTTGCATAAGATTATTTCCCCAGAGCAAGGGGGTTATGTGGAAGGACGTCAAATAGTAGATGAGATAGTTCTTGCTCAGGAAGCCATCCATTCCATGGATATGCAAAAATCTCCTTCCATGTTCATTCGGTTAGACTTATCCAAAGCTTATGACAGAGTGGATTGGCACTTCCTTATCAAAGTTTTGAGGCAATTTGGTTTCTCTAAGGATTGGATGGATTGGATTATGGGATGTATCTCTTCAGTTTCCTACTTAGTTCTTATCAATGGCAGGCCTTCTCGGTCATTCCCAGCTTCCAGAGGTATTAGGCAAGGTGACCCGCTATCCCCTTATTTATTCATCATTCTTGTTGAATGCTTGGGTAGGACTATAACCAAAAAGAGGGAAAACAAAACCCTTGAGGGAGTTAACATTGCTCATGGAGCTAGACCTATCTCTCATCTTCAATTTGTGGATGACTCTACTCTTTTAGGTAAAGCTACAGTTAAGGAAGCTTCTAATATTAAGCAAATCATTAGTTGTTTTTCTAAGGCTACTGGGCAGTTGATCAATGAAGACAAATCTAAAGTTATTTTCTTTCACTGCTCTACTAGACAGGAATCCATGGTCTTGGATAAATTAATATATAAGAAGACCTCCCTTCCAATCACTTATTTAGGTATTCCCATAAATATTCAAAGGCAGAAAAATAAATATTGGAATTGGTTGTTGGACAAAGTCAAGAAGAAAATTGGAAAGTGGACCAACAGGTGGCTTTCTTACGGGGGTAGAATCACCTTGGTAAAATCAGTCCTTCAAGCTATTCCTATTTATGTTTCTTCCATTTTGAATATCCCAAAGGTTGTTCTTCGAGAATTGGATCAAATCAGTCATCGTTTCCTTTGGAGTGGTACTAAGGAGAAAAGAAAATGGGCCTTGGTGAAATGGGATACTTTATGTCTTCCTAAGAGTGAAGGGGGGTTAGGATTCCGGTCTTCTATTAATAACAACAAATATTTAGCTGCTAAATTATATTGGAGGATGTTGCATAACCCCAATGCTCTTTGGGCCAATAATCTCCATGCTAAATATGCTTGAGAACAAAAGTCCTGAAGACCTTGTTCGCTATCAACTTCCTACCAAAGGTTCTCCCATTTTAGCAAGTTCTTAAGACTTGGTGAGGATTTGATAAAGAAAAAATTATTTTGGATCATTCATAATGGTCAACAGGTAAATTTTTGGACAGATTCTTGGGATGGTCACAAGCCTTTGATAACTCAGTTTCTCGATTGGAGGCCTTGGATGGAGGAGCTTCACCGAGCTAATTGGATAAAGGTGGCTAATTACTATCGGTACCATACTTGGTAATTCAAAGGTTGGTAGATATTGGATCCCTATTGAGGACTAGCCTATTCAAATCCCAGAAAGGCAAAGACAAGATATCCAAGGCATCCTTCATATGAGATCCCTCTCTTGGTCCCATGAAAAAGATTGTTTTGGATGGAACAACACTACTAAGGGTGAGTATTCAGTTGCTCAAGGTTATTTGACCTTATGCCATAATAATCCCAACCATTCTTCTGACATATTTTCTCGATTGTGGGCTCAAAATCTCTGGCCTAAGGTGAGGTTCTTTAATTGGCTTTTATTGCATCGTAGGGTGCTTACTTGGTGAGCAACTTATGAAGCATGGTTTTCATGGCCCTTTTAGATGTGAAATGTGTGAAGAGAATGTAGAAAATCTCAACCATATTTTTATTGAGTGTACTTTAGCCTCTGAGCTATGGAGGAGAATGGCCACTTTACTTGGCTTACAATGGTCCAATTTTTTTACTTTTGAACAGCTTTGGAGGGATTGGCCTAATCAAGAGGGTGTTGATCATTTTATTAGGCAATTAGTTTGGATGGGTTCTACCATTCTTCTTTGGAATATTTGGAATGAAAGGAACAATCAAATTTTTAATCAAGATAGGAAGGATATTCACTATATTTGGCAAAATACCATAGCCAACTTAGTTGAATCAGTCCATCAACTCCTTAATCACCCCCAAAACTCCCACCAAAGATGGGATCAAGTGATGCAAATATTGAAGATTAAATCTTCTAAGGGCAACCAACTTAAAGGGAATGTGAGTATTAGTAATATGGATAGGACTAGAAATTGGCAACCTCCTCCTAAGGATTTTGGAAAAGTCAATACTGATGGAGCCTCTAGAGGGAACCCTGGAAAAGCCAGTGTGGGAGGAATTGGTAGACTTTCAGATGGCTCCCTGGTTTTTACTTTTGTTGAGAATTTGGGTATTCTTTCCAATAACCTTGCTGAGGGGTATGGTATCCTCGAGAGGCCTTCAGGAGGCTACTAAGGTTGGATGGGAAAAGGTGTTAGTTGAGTCTGACTCTCAACTTATGATTAATCTCTTGAAGACTCCTTCTAAGAATCATAAGGTGGATTGGAGAATAAAAATAATTATTGAGAAGATTCAATTAATCCAGATGGGATTTTTGAAAGTTGATTACAATCATGTGGTCAGAGATCAAAACAAGAGTGCTGATGCTTTAGCTAATTGGGCTTTGGACAAAGGTGATCTTACTTGTTATGGCCACCCTCCTATATGGTGGGCTTCTCAAATTAGGGAAGCTCTTCTTTCTATCATTTCTTTGGATGGCTCGAGTTCTGAAGGTACCTAGTTTCTTCTTGCTTTTTTTTTTTTGCTTCTCTTTGGTTCATTCAGTTTTTTTTAGTTCCCTAGCTCATTCTATTCTTTATTTTGTTTCCTCTGTTGATTCTTGCCTTAATAGTCTTCTGGTCTAGATAGGTCATTGTTATGTTCAATTTTTTTTTTTCTTTTTTTGTTTTTGTTTTTTTGTTTAGTTTTTTAAGGTGGGTGGGTTCTTTTGTTTTGTTTTGTTTTTGTGTTCTTTGTGTTGTTTTTTGTTGTTCATGTGTTTTTGTTGTTTTGTGTTTTTTTTAATGTTTTTTGTTATTGTTCTTGTGTTTTTTTTCGTTCTTGTTCTTGGGTTTCTCTTTGTTTGTGTTAATTCGTGTTTTTATGTGTGAGTGTTTTCTATGTTTTTTGTTTTTGTTTATTGTCTATTGTTGGTTGTTTTTTATTTTTATTTTTATTATTTTATTTTTTAGGTTTTGGTTGTGTTTATTTTTCATGTTTTTTTTTGGGTTATGTCTTTGTAGTGTTGTTGTTTTTGTCTTGTTTGTGTTTTGTTATGTGGTTCTTGTGTTTTTCTATGTGGTTTGTGTTGTGGTTTCTTTTATCTTATTGTGCGTGTTTGGTTGTGCTTTTGTTTTTGACACACTCAAGGAGCATGTTTTTTATTTTATTTTATTATTTTTGTTGTTATTTACTTATTTTTAAATTGGTTTTGTGTGTTTGTTTGCTCCTTGAGTATGTCAAAGGTGGTAGGCCAGGTCCGAGTCTTGGGCATTTTTGGCGGAATGGATACCCCTACCTCCTTGGGTCTTACCCGAAAGTGGCATCCCTTTTGGGATGTTTTCCACAAATATATAAAAAAGATGTCACGGGAGTAAACAATAGGGTCTAATCATCTACATAATTGGAATTAAAAATTAACTATTGGATCCTAAAAATTTCCAAATATTTGATATTGATAAGCATAACATTTATGTTCGGAAAGTATACTTACATTTCTAAGAGTCTGGTGAGGAACAACAGATGTGCCAGTGTTGGTTCCTATTTGGATGTCTATGATCCCTAAACTCTGCGTATTATCATTATTGAAGGCGTGTATCTGAGGGCTCATGTTGGTCACTGCACTCCCCACTTGCCACACATGATTCACAATGGTTTTATTAGAATGTAGAATACCAATTTCAATTAGTATTCTCCTATTCACATCATATGACAAAATATGATTTAGAGCCTTCAAGGAAAATTCTCTTGTGGGTAATTTACCACTTACCATTATTTTCACCAAGATTGGAGTGGCCATTTCTGCTACAAACACCTTTCCATAATTACTAAGGACTATTTCACTCAGGAAGAAACTAGTGGTCTTTCATCTATAACAAAAAATTTCCTTCACCATCTGCTTTTTGTGGTGCAATGGTAAATGCCCTGGGTGCTAGTAGAGGTCGACCCAGGTTCCATTCCCCTTGTCTCCATCCTGCAGATATATGGTATAGTTAGGAATGTCCTATGTGTTTGTTGAGGAAGACAAGGCTCCAATCCTCCTATGCCCAACATGTTGAAAGTGGCACCTCGAAAGGGGTGTTTTCCACTATAAATTAGTTTTACTTCAATTAATAACAACAAAGCTTTAGCTACTAAATTATATTGGAGGATGTTGCATAACCCCAATGCTCTTTGGGAAAATAATCTCTGTGCTAAATATGCTGAGAACAAAAGTCCTGAAGACCTTGTTCGCTATCAACTTCTTGCCAAAGGTTCTCCCATTTTAGCAGTTCTTAAGACTGGTGAGGATTTGATAAAGAAAAAATTATTTTGGATCATTCATAATGGTGAACGTGCAAATTTTTGGACAGATTCTTGGGATGGTCACAAGCCTTTGATAAATCAATTTCCCGATTGGAGGCCTTAGATGGAGGAGCTTCACCGAGCTAATTGGATAAAGGTGGCTAATTATTGTTGGTACCATACTGGTAATTCAAAGGTTGGTAGATATTGGATCCCTATTGAGGACTGGCCTATTCAAATCCCAAAAAGGTAAAGACAAGATATCCAAGGCATCCTTCATATGAGATCCCTCTCTTGGTCCCATGAAAAAGATTGTTTTGGATGGAACAACACTACTAAGGGTGAGTATTCAGTTGCTGAAGGTTATTTGACCTTATGCCATAATAATCCCAACCATTCTTCTGTCATATTTTCTCAATTGTGGGCTCAATAGCTCTGGCCTAAGGTGAGGTTCTTTAATTGGCTTTTCTTGCATCATATGGTGATTACTGGTGAGCAACTTACGAAGCATGGTTTTCATGGCCCTTTTAGATGTGAAATGTGTGAAGAGAATGTAGAAAATATCAACCATATTTTTATTGAGTGTACTTTAGCCTTTGAGTTGTGGAGGAGAATGGCCACTTTACTTGGCTTATAGTGGTCCATTTTTTCTACTTTTGAACAAATTTGGAGGGATTGGCCTAATCAAGAGGGTGTTGATAATTTTATTAGGCAGTTAGTTTGGATGGGTTCTACCATTCTTCTTTGGAATATTTGGAATGAAAGTAACAACCAAATTTTTAATAAAGATAGTAAGGATATTCACTATATTTGGCAAAAGACCATAGCCAACTTAGTTGAATCAGTCCATCATCTCCTTAATCACCCCCAAAACTCCCACCAAATATGGGATCAAGTGATGCAAATATTGAATATTAAACATTCTAAGGGCAACCATCTTAAAGAGAATGTGAGTATTAGTAAATTGGATAGGAATAGAAATTGGCAACCTCCTCCTAAGGATTTTGGAAAAGTCAATACTGATGGAGCCTCTAGAGGGAACCCTGGAAAATCCAGTGTGGGAGGAATTGGTAGAATTTTAGATGGCTCCCTAGTTTTTACTTTTCCTAAGAATTTGGGTGTTCTTTCCAATAACCTTGTTGAGGGGTATGGTATCCTTAGAGGTCTTCAAGAGGCTACTAAGGTTGGATGGGAAAAGGTGATAGTTGAGTCTGGCTCTCAACTTATGATTAATCTCTTGAAGAATCCTTCTAAGAATCATAAGGTGGATTGGAGAATAAAAAGAATTATTGAGAAGATTCGGTTAATCCAGATGGGATTTTTTAAAGTTGATTACAATCATGTGGTCAGAGATCAAAACAAGAGTGCTGATGCTTTAGCTAATTGGGCTTTGAACAAAGGTGATCTTACTTGTTATGGCCACCCTCCTATATGGTGGGCTTCTCAAATTAGGGAAGCTCTTCTTTCTATCATTTCTTTGGATGGCTCCAGTTCTGAAGGTACCTAGTTTCTTCTTGATTTTTTTTTTTGCTTCTCTTTGGTTCATTCAGTTTTTTTTAGTTCCCTAGCTCATTCTATTCTTTATTTTGTTTCCTTTGTTGATTCTTGCCTTAATAGTCTTCTGGTCTAGATAGGTCTTTGTTTTGTTCATTTTTTATTTCTTTTTTCCTTTTTGTTTTTTTTGTTTAGTTTTTTAAGCTGGGTGGGTTTTTTTTGGTTTTTTTTTTTTGTGTTCTTTGTGTTGTTTTTTGTTGTTCTTGTGTTTTTGTTGTTTTGCTTTTGTTTTTTTTTTATGTTTTTTGTTATTGTTCTTGTGTTAAAACAAAGACCTATCTAGACCAGAAGACTATTAAGGCAAGAATCAATAGAGGAAACAAAATAAATAATAGAATGAGCTAGGGAACTAAAAAAAAATTGAATGAACCAAAGAGAAGCAAAAAAAAAATCAAGAAGAAACTAGGTACCTTCGAAGCTGGAGCCATCCAAAGAAATGATAGAAAGAAGAGCTTCCATAATTTGAGAAGCCCACCATATAGGAGGGTGGCCATAACAAGTAAGATCACCTTTGTTCAAAGCCCAATTAGCTAAAGCATCGACACTCTTGTTTTGATCTCTGACCACATGATTGTAATCAACTTTCAAAAATCCCATCCGGATTAACTGAATCTTCTCAATAATTATTTTTATTCTCCAATCCACCTTATGATTCTTAGAAGGATTCTTCAAGAGATTAATCATAAGTTGAGAGTCAGACTCAACTATCACCTTTTCCCATCCAACCTTAGTAGCCTCTTGAAGACCTCTAAGGATACCATACCCCTCAGCAAGGTTATTGGAAAGAATACCCAAATTCTTAGCAAAAGTAAAAACCAGGGAGCCATCTGAAAGTCTACCAATTCCTCCCACACTGGCTTTTCTAGGGTTCCCTCTAGAGGCTCCATCAGTATTGACTTTTCCAAAATCCTTAGGAGGAGGTTGCCAATTTCTATTCCTATCCAATTTACTAATACTCACATTCCCTTTAAGATGGTTGCCCTTAGAAGGTTTAATATTCAATATTTGCATCACTTGATCCCATATTTGGTGGGAGTTTTGGGGGTGATTAAGGAGATGATGGACTGATTCAACAAAGTTGGCTATGGTCTTTTGCCAAATATAGTGAATATCCTTACTATCTTGATTAAAAATTTGGTTGTTCCTTTCATTCCAAATATTCCAAAGAAGAATGGTAGAACCCATCCAAACTAACTGCCTAATAAAATTATCAACACCCTCTTGATTAGGCCAATCCCTCCAAAGTTTTTCAAAAGTAGAAAAAATGGACCACTGTAAGCCAAGTAAAGTGGCCATTCTCCTCCACAACGCAAAGGCTAAAGTACACTCAATAAAAAGATGGTTGATATGTTCTACATTCTCTTCACACATTTCACACTAAAATTGCCATGAAAACCATGCTTCATAAGTTGCTCACCAGTAAGCACCCTATGATGCAATAAAAGCCAATTAAAGAACCTCACCTTAGGCCAGAGCTTTTGAGCCCACAATTGAGAAAATATGTCAAAAGAATGGTTGGGATTATTATGGAATAAGGTCAAATAACCTTGAGCAACTGAATACTCACCCTTAGTAGTGTTGTTCCATCCAAAACAATCTTTTTCATGGGACCAAGAGAGGGATCTCATATGAAGGATGCCTTGGATATCTTGTCTTTACCTTTCTAGGATTTGAATAGGCCAGTCCTCAATAGGGATCCAATATCTACCAACCTTTGAATTACCAGTATGGTACCAACAATAATTAGCCACCTTTATCCAATTAGCTCGGTGAAGCTCCTTCATCTAAGGCCTCCAATCGGGAAATTGATTTATCAAAGGCTTGTGACCATCCCAAGAATCTGTCCAAAAATTTGCACGTTCACCATTATGAATGATCCAAAATAATTTTTTCTTTATCAAATCCTCACCAGTCTTAAGAACTGCTAAAATGGGAGAACCTTTGGCAAGAAGTTGATAGCGAACAAGGTCTTCAGGACTTTTGTTCTCAGCATATTTAGCACAGAGATTATTTTCCCAAAGAGCATTGGGGTTATGCAACATCCTCCAATATAATTTAGTAGCTAAAGCTTTGTTGTTATTAATTGAAGTAAAACTAATTTATAGTGGAAAACACCCCTTTCGAGGTGCCACTTTCAACATGTTGGGCATAGGAGGATTGGAGCCTTGTCATCCTCAACCAACAAATAGGACATTCCTAACTATACCATATATCTGTAGGATGGAGACAAGGGGAATGGAACCTGAGTCGACCTCTACTAGCACCCAGGGCATTTACCATTGCACCACAACAAGCAGATGGTGAAGGCAATTTTTTGTTATAGATGAAAGACCACTAGTTTCTTCCTAAGTGAAATAGTCCTTAGTAATTATGGAAAGGTGTTTGTAGAAGAAAGGGCCACTCCAATCTTGGTGAAAATAATGGTAAGTGGTAAATTACCCATAAGAGAATTTGCCTTGAAGGCTCTAAATCAGATTTTGTCATATGATGTGAATAGGAGAATACTAATTGAAATTGGTATTCTGCATTCTAATAAAACCATTGTGAATCATGTGTGGCATGTGGGGAGTGTAGTGACCAACATGAGCCCTCAGATACGTACCTTCAATAATGATAATACGCAGAGTTTAGGGACAGTAGACCTCCAACTAGGAACCAGCACTGGCACATCTGGCGTTCCTCACCAGACTCTTAGAAATGTAAGTATACTTGCCGAACATAAATGTTATGCTTATCAATATCAAATATTTGGAAATTTTTATGATCCAATAGTTAAGTTTTAATTCCAATTATGTAGATGATTAGACCCTATTGTTTACTCTCGTGACATCTTTTTTTTATATTTGTGGAAAACATCCCAAAAGGGATGCCACTTTCGGGTAAGACCCAAGGAGGTAGGGGTATCCATTCCGCCAAAAATGCCCAGGACTCGGACCTGGCCTACCACCTTTGACATACTCAAGGAGCAAACAAACACACAAAACCAATTTAAAAATAAGTAAATAACAACAAAAATAATAAAATAAAATAAAAAACATGCTCCTTGAGTGTGTCAAAAACAAAAGCACAACCAAACACGCACAATAAGATAAAAGAAACCACAACACAAACCACATAGAAAAACACAAGAACCACATAACAAAACACAAACAAGACAAAAACAACAGAACACTACAAAGACATAACCCAAAAAAAACATGAAAAATAAACACAACCAAAACCTAAAAAATTAAAAATAAAATAAAAAACAACCAACAACAGACAATAAACAAAAACAAAAAACATAGAAAACACTCACACATAAAAACACGAATTAACACAAACAAAGAGAAACCCAAGAACAAGAACGAAAAAAACACAAGAACAATAACAAAAAACATTAAAAAAAAAAACACAAAACAACAAAAACACATGAACAACAAAAAACAACACAAAGAACACAAAAACAAAACAAAACAAAAAGAACCCACCCACCTTAAAAAACTAAACAAAAAAAACAAAAAAAAAAAGAAGAAAAAAAATTGAACATAACAATGACCTATCTAGACCAGAAGACTATTAAGGCAAGAATCAACAGAGGAAACAAAATAAAGAATAGAATGAGCTAGGGAACTAAAAAAAACTGAATGAACCAAAGAGAAGCAAAAAAAAAAAACAAGAAGAAACTAGGTACCTTCAGAAATGGAGCCATCCAAAGAAATGATAGAAAGAAGAGCTTCCCTAATTTGAGAAGCCCACCATATAGGAGGGTGGCCATAACAAGTAAGATCACCTTTGTCCAAAGCCCAATTAGCTAAAGCATCAACACTCTTGTTTTGATCTCTGACCACATGATTGTAATCAACTTTCAAAAATCCCATCCGGATTAATTGAATCTTCTCAATAATTCTTTTTATTCTCCAATCCACCTTATGATTCTTAGAAGGAGTCTTCAAGAGATTAATCATAAGTTGAGAGTCGGACTCAACTAACACCTTTTCCCATCCAACCTTAGTAGCCTCCTGAAGGCCTCTGAGGATACCATACCCCTCAACAAGGTTATTGGAAAGAATACCCAAATTCTCAACAAAAGTAAAAACCAGGGAGCCATCTAAAAGTCTACCAATTCCTCCCACATTGGCTTTTCCAGGGTTCCCTCTAGAGGCTCCATCAGTATTGACTTTTCCAAAATCCTTAGGAGGAGGTTGCCAATTTCTAGTCCTATCCATCTTACTAATACTCACATTCCCTTTAAGTTGGTTGCCCTTAGAAGATTTAATCTTCAATCTTTGCATCACTTGATCCCATCTTTGGTGGGAGTTTTGGGGGTGATTAAGGAGTTGATGGACTGATTCAACTAAGTTGGCTATGGTCTTTTGCCAAATATAGTGAATATCCTTCCTATCTTGATTAAAAATTTGGTTGTTCCTTTCATTCCAAATATTCCAAAGAAGAATGGTAGAACCCATCCAAACTAACCGCCTAATAAAATGATCAACACCCTCTTGATTAGGCCAATCCCTCCAAAGTTGTTCAAAAGTAAAAAAATTGGACCATTGTAAGCCAAGTAAAGTGGCCATTCTCCTCCATAGCTCAGAGGCTAAAGTACACTCAATAAAAATATGGTTGAGATTTTCTACATTCTCTTCACACATTTCACATCTAAAAGGGCCATGAAAACCATGCTTCATAAGTTGCTCACCGGTAAGCACCCTACGATGCAATAAAAGCCAATTAAAGAACCTCACCTTAGGCCAGAGA
This sequence comes from Wollemia nobilis, assembly GCA_028583015.1. Lineage (NCBI taxonomy): Eukaryota > Viridiplantae > Streptophyta > Pinopsida > Araucariales > Araucariaceae > Wollemia > Wollemia nobilis. The sequence goes on along the minus strand of JAQPPZ010016886.1, from coordinate 1,402,654 downwards.
TTTTGAGCCCACAATCGAGAAAATATGTCAGAAGAATGGTTGGGATTATTATGGCATAAGGTCAAATAACCTTGAGCAACTGAATACTCACCCTTAGTAGTGTTGTTCCATCCAAAACAATATTTTTCATGGGACCAAGAGAGGGATCTCATATGAAGGATGCCTTGGATATCTTGTCTTTGCCTTTCTGGGATTTGAATAGGCCAGTCCTCAATAGGGATCCAATATCTACCAACCTTTGAATTACCAGTATGGTATCAATAGTAATTAGCCACCTTTATCCAATTAGCTCGGTGAAGCTCCTCCATCCAAGGCCTCCAATCGGGAAACTGAGTTATCAAAGGCTTGTGACCATCCCAAGAATCTGTCCAAAAATTTACCTGTTGACCATTATGAATGATCCAAAATAATTTTTTCTTTATCAAATCCTCACCAGTCTTAAGAACTGCTAAAATGGGAGAACCTTTGGTAGGAAGTTGATAGCGAACAAGGTCTTCAGGACTTTTGTTCTCAGCATATTTAGCACGAAGATTATTGGCCCAAAGAGCATTGGGGTTATGCAACATCCTCCAATATAATTTAGCAGCTAAAGCTTTGTTGTTATTAATAGAATACCGGAATCCTAACCCCCCTTCACTCTTAGGAAGACATAAAGTATCCCATTTCACCAAGGCCCATTTTATTTTCTCCTTAGTACCACTCCAAAGGAAACGATGATTGATTTGATCCAATTCTCGAAGAACAACCTTTGGGATATTCAAAATGGAAGAAACATAAATAGGAATAGCTTGAAGGACTGATTTTACCAAGGTGATTCTACCCCCAGAAGAAAGCCACTTGTTGGTCCACTTTCCAATTTTCTTCTTGACTTTGTCCAACAACCAATTCCAATATTTATTTTTCTGCCTTTGAATATTTATGGGAATACCTAAATAAGTGATTGGAAGGGAGGTCTTCTTATATATTAATTTATCCAAGACCATGGATTCCTGTCTAGTAGAGCAATGAAAGAAAATAACTTTAGATTTGTCTTCATTGATCAAGCGCCCAGATAGCCTTAGAAAAACAGCTAATGATTTGCTTAATATTAGAAGCTTCCTTAAGCGTAGCTTTACCTAAAATAGTAGAGTCATCCACAAATTGAAGATGAGAGATAGGTCTAGCTCCATGAGCAATGGTAACTCCCTCAAGGGTTTTGTTTTCCCTCTTTTTGGTTATAGTCCTACCCAAGCATTCAACAAGAATGATGAATAAATAAGGGGATAGTGGGTCACCTTGCCTAATACCTCTGGAAGTTGGGAATGACTGAGAAGGCCTACCATTGATAAGAACTAAGTAGGAAACTGAAGAGATACATCCCATAATCCAATCCATCCAATCCTTAGAGAAACCAAATTGCCTCAAAACTTTGATAAGGAAGTGCCAATCCACTCTGTCATAAGCTTTGGATAAGTCTAACCGAATGAACATGGAAGGAGATTTTTGCATATCCATGGAATGGATGGCTTCCTGAGCAAGAACTATCTCATCTACTATTTGACGTCCTTCCACATAACCCCCTTGCTCTGGGAAATAATCTTATGCAAAAGAGGCTTCAACCTTTCTACCATGATTTTAGTAATGATTTTGAGAAGAACATTACATAAAGCAATAGGTCTAAAAGCTGAGATATGATCAACCTCTTGAGCTTTTGGAACAAGAGTAATATAAGTTTTATTGATAACCTTCAAAATTTCTTTGGCTTTCCTGGCTTCTTCCACCACCTCTAATAAATCAACATGAAGGATATCCCAGAACTCTTGGTAGAACTCAATGGGAAAACCATCAGGACCTGGGGTTTTCCATTTTTGCATTTTAAAAACTACTTGTTGAAGCTCATTGATAGTAACAGGAGCAATCAAAATAGAGTTCTCCTCAAAAGTGATAAGAGAAGGGATTGCTTGAAGAACATTTTGTTGTGAAGTTGAGTCAAGAGGAGTAGCAACAAAAATATTGGAAAAGTAATCAACAACAATAGAGTTCATGCCATCCCAAGTATAAACAACATCTCCAAAATCTGATTTTAAGGAAGAAATAAAGTTGTGAGATCTTTGAGCTAGAAGAGATTTGTGGAAGAAATTTGTGTTTCGATCTCCTTCTTTGAGCCATTGAATTCTAGATTTTTGCTTCCATAAGATTTCTTCTCTTTTTTCCCATTCCTCTAACTGAGTTGTGAGTTTAATTTCATCTACACTTCTCTTCTCTGTGAGGCCATCTAAATGGATTTTCTTATTCAAATTTTCAAGATGAGCAATAACTTCATGTTTTTTTTATGAACATCCCCAAAATCTTTCCAGTTCCAAGTCTTGATTTTGGATTTAATGTATTGCAGTATTTTGGAAAAATAGAACATCTTAGTCCCATGCCTAGGTTTACCTTCCTTCCACCATTGTTGCACACGAGGTCTGAAGGAAATGTCTCTAAGCCACATTAATTGAAAACGAAAAGGAGAGAAACTCACATTGGTTTTCCACATTTCCACCATGACTGGCCAATGATCCGAACCAACATTATTAAGAGTCTTCACTTTAGGAATGTGACCATGGATTAAGAAATTTTAGAGAGCAAAAACCTATCCAATCTCTCCATTATACAAGCTAAGCCTTGCCTTATGTTAGACCAAGTCATAAGGCCATTCGGTTGGATATCCACAAGAATCTGGGGTTTGCAAAATATTACTCGTTGACCATTATGAATTATCCAAATTTCTATTTCCCCCATTTTATCAAATCCTGAGGGATAGTATTGAGATCTCCTAAGATCGGAGATCCTTTGGTAGGAAGTTGAGAGATAATATGAGTAATATCCTTCCATTGTCTTCTTTGTTCTCAGCATATTTAGCATGAGGATTATTGGTCCAAAGAGCATTGGGGTTATGCAACATCCTCTAATATAATTTAGCAGATAAAGCTTTGTTGTTATTAATAGAAGATCAGAATCCTAACCCCCCTTCACTCTTAGCAAGACATAAAGTATCCCATTTAGCCAAGGCCCATTTTATTTTCTCCTTAGTACCACCCCAAAGGAAACTATGACGTGATTTGATCCAATTCTCTAAGAACAACCTTTGGGCCCATATTCAAAATGGAAGAGACATAAATAGGAATAGCTTGAAGGACTGATTTTACCCCAAGGTGATTCTACCCCGGAAGAAAGCCACTTGTTGGTCCACTTTCCAATTTTCTTCTTGACTTTGTCCAACAACCAATTCCAATATTTATTTTTTTCCTTTGAATATTTATGGGAATACCTAAATAAGTGATTGGAAGGGAGGTCTTCTTATATCTTAATTTATCCAAGACCATGGATTCCTGTCTGGCAGAGCAATGAAATAAATTAACTTTAGATTTGTCTTCATTGATCAACTGCCCGATAGCCTTAGAAAAACAGCTAATGATTTGCTTAATATTAGAGGCTTCCCTAACCCGTAGCTTTACCTAAAAGAGTAGAGTCATCCACAAATTGAAGATGAGAGATAGGTCTAGCTCCATGAGCAATGGTAACTCCCTCAAGGGTTTTGTTTTCCCTCTTTTTGGTTATAGTCCTACCCAAGCATTCAACAAGAATGATGAATAAATAAGGGGATAGCGGGTCACCTTGCCTAATACCTCTGGAAGATGGGAATGACTGAGAAGGCCTGCCATTGATAAGAACTAAGTAGGAAACTGAAGAGATACATCCCATAATCCAATCCATCCAATCCTTAGAGAAACAAAATTGCCTCAAAAATTTGATAAGGAAGTGCCAATCCACTCTGTCATAAGCTTTGGATAAGTCTAACTGAATGAACATGGAAGGAGATTTTTGCATATCCATGGAATGGATGGCTTCCTAAGCAAGAACTATCTCATCTACTATTTGACGTCCTTCCACATAACCCCCTTGCTCTGGGGAAATAATCTTATGCAAAAGAGGCTTCAACCTTTCTGCCATGATTTTAGTAATGATTTTGAGAAGAACATTACATAAAGCAATAGGTCTAAAAGCTGAGATATGATCAACCTCTTGAGCTTTTGGAACAAGAGTAATATAAGTTTTATTGATAACCTTCAAAATTTCTTTGGTCTTTCCTGGCTTCTTCCACCACCTCTAATAAATCAACATGAAGGATATCCCAAAACTCTTGGTAGAACTCAATGGGAAAACCATCAGGACCTGGGGTTTTCCATTTTTGCATTTTAAAAACTACTTGTTGAAGCTCATTGATAGTAACAGGAGCATTCAAAATAGAGTTCTCCTCAGAAGTGATAAGAGAAGGGATTTCTTGAAGAACATTTTGTTGTGAAGCTGATTCAAGAGGAGTAGCAGCAAAAAGATTGGAAAAGTAATCAACAACAATAGAGTTCATGCCATCCCAAGTATAAACAACATCTCCAGAATCTGATTTTAAGGAAGAAATAAAGTTGTGAGATCTTCGAGCTAGAAGAGATTTGTGGAAGAAATTTGTGTTTCGATCTCCTTCTTTGAGCCATTGAATTCTAGATTTTTGCTTCCATAAGATTTCTTCTCTTTTTTCCCATTCCTCTAACTGAGTTGTGAGTTTAATTTCATCTACACTTCTCTTCTCTGTGAGGCCATCTAAACGGATTTTCTTATTCAAATTTTCAAGATGAGCAATAACTTCATGTTTTTTTTTATGAACATCCCCAAACTCTTTCTAGTTCCAAGTCTTGATTTTGGATTTAATGTATTGGAGTATTTTGGCAAAACAGAACATCTTAGTCCCATGCCTAGGTTTACCTTCCTTCCACCATTGTTGCACATGAGGTCTGAAGGAAATGTCTCTAAGCCACATTAATTGAAAATGAAAAGGAGAGAAACTCACATTGGTTTTCCACATTTCCACCATGACTGGCCAATGATCCGAACTAGCATTATTAAGAGTCTTCACTTTAGGAATGTGACCATGGATTAAGAAATTTTTAGAGAGAAAAAACCTATCCAATATCTCCATTATACAAGCTAAGCCTTGCCTTCTGTTAGACCAAGTCATAAGGCCATTATCTGGTTGGATATCCACAAGATGGAGGTTTGCAATATATTCGCTCATGAGGTCAGTGCTTTTATCCAAATTTCTATTTCCCCCCTTTTCTCATCTAGAGAGAGGATGGTATTGAAATATCCTCCGATCAAGATCCAAGCTTCAGGAAAATGAGAGATAATATGAGTAATATCCTTCCACTATCTTCTTTTTTCCTCCAAAGAAGTCGGAGCATAAATAGTAATGCAGAGCATAATCTGGTTGGAATGTCTACTTTGAATAGCTATAGCCAACAAACCCCAACTGCCAACCATATGGTGAATAACTACCTCTTTTGGGTCCCAAAGACAAGCAATGCCACCCGAAGTCCCTTGGGAACTAAGGGAAACCACTTTTCAGCTGGCCAAATTTTACTGGCAATTGAGTCCATATCCTCCATTGACATCTTTGTTTCTTGAAGGAAAACAAGATGTGGATGATTTATCCGAATCATTCTTCTAATTTCATTTTGTTTTGAAAGACTCCCTTTGAGTCCTCTAATATTCCAAGTGATGATCTTCATTAATACCAGGGCTAAAAAATTTGGGAAGGGCATTAATATTACCTTCCTCTACAAGCTTTTCACCTTCTTTTACCATATGATATTGATTGGTCTTGCGACCTGCTTTTTGATTAGAATCCATCTTCAATTTTTTTTTCCCTGTTTCTTGACTTATTCCAATTGAATCTGAGATGGCTTCTAACCTTGAAGAATGCTCGTACACAGCCAAAATTTTACTAGATGGTTCAATGGAGTCTATATTGGGACCTGCATTATTTGAAGTTTTGACATTTGAAAGATTATTTTTCTTGTGTAAATTTTCTCCTTTTTTTTTGTTGAAAACCTTTGATTTGTTGGTTTGTCTCTGAGTTCTTCCCTTCATATTTAAATTGTGTTTCTAAGATTTCAGTTTCCATTATTTCCTCTTCCTCACTTGGGACATCATTTGTGGAAAGGATTTCAAACATATTAGCAGATGAATTTGATTGATCCTTCATAACTAGTTTTTTCTAAGTGTTCTTCTTCTTAGGTATTTGGAAACCTGTTGAGTTTATATCTTCTTTCTTTTGATCAGGAATTTTATTTGGGCAAGCACTGGCCAAATGACCATATTCATGGCAAATTCTACAATGAAAAGGAATGTTCTCATAGTCCACTACTTTCTCCCAAGTGTCTTCCCCAAATTGTAATGTGATATTTTTAGGTAGGGGTTTGTCAAAATCCATTAAAACACAAATCCAAGCATAAATAATATGTTCAAAATTTTGAGTACAATCAACGGTCATCATAAAAGTTCCTAAAGAGTTTCCAATTGAAGAAAAAATAGTAGGATTCCAAAATTCAATAGGGAGGCCAAAGAGTCTAACCCACACGGGAGCTATAGAAGGCATCTCTTCTTCGGCTTTAAATTTAGTATGCCAGGGCTTCATGAAAAGCCTTGCCCTTCCAAAAACCAAGGACCCCCTTGAAAAGTTCTCTCTATCTTCATTATTAGCAAATAAAACAAGAAAATAACCATTTGGATAAATAGAGATTTGTAACTCACCTTTAGTTTTCCCGACTTTTTGCAGCCCAGACTTTGAAAGCAGATAGACTCGGACAGAAAACCCACGAACCAACAAATTAGTCCTCTTTTTTCCAAATCTTCAATGCCAGTCTGAATGTTACCCATATCAAGCTTAACAATAGGAGTTCCATCAGTTGCTTTAAGACATCCTGACTCCATTTTCCTGGGATCAATCTTAGGCATTCTTAGAGGTTTATGGGAAGCCCTAAGATTGATATTAGCATTGGGTTGAGGCTGTCCACCATGAAGGGCATCCCTAAAATTTATTTTTGGGATAGAGTCTTCAAAATTCTTACCCTTGACAGGGGTTTTCATAGTAGAATTATTTTGTGGGTGCACCTTAGCACCATATTCACTTGAGATATGAGCCATTTTTTGATCAACTACTTGAAACTTGTTTCATGATCTCTTTAATCCTTGCCCTAGACGTCATGGAAAGGTATGGTTTTCACTTTTCTTTTGTGCAGCAAATTGGAAGCCGTTGTCACTCAAGTTCACAGTATGATCTGTTGAAAGACAAATTTCTAACCCATATTGGATCCCCTACAACATTTCCTGCTAAAATATTGAGCATAAACCACAAAAATATTGGCCGCTAGGGCCCGAAGGCCCTAAAAACCAACCTCTGGAGTTGCTTGCACTCAACCCAGATGAAACCCTCGCATAGTCGCTTACCAAATATCTCGTTCACACATAGGGATGCGCTAGTATCTTTGTTGCTCCAAATGATATGAAAATTGGTGGAGACGTTCTAGGGTTTTTCAGGCATCTACCCTAAAAATTTCAGCTCAATCCGAGTTCGGATGAGTGAGATATGGTCGAAACGAGTTCGGCAGTTTGGGCAGTCCTACGAAAAACCTACTCCTGTGACATCAACCATAGAAGATATTTTATTTTGTTTTTGGCAAGCTAAGATCTATGGTTATCAAATTGAAGGTTAAGTCACTCTAGCATTAGAATTATTACAAGTTAAGATATGGATGCTTTGCATATAAGAACCTCGAAACTAAAAGAAAAAACTTGAACTAAATGTCAGATTGGTATATGGTACATGTATTTTTGTGGCTAGATGTTGTTACCACATTGCCTAGGTAGTTTTTTTTTCTATCCTTGGAGCATCCAGTGTGGAGCAACATAAATATGCTATGTGGCTAAAAATTTATTTCTAATATTCTAGTTAGATTGAATCCAGCTTTTGAATTTGAAGCGAGGGTCACACTTAAATTCTCTTGTCCATAAAATGCATAAATTTTTGAAGTTGGATAATATGAAAAGCCCCATGTTACCATCAGTTATTTAATTTATGCAAAAGTTTCGATCTTTAATTCAAATAGATCAAATAGTAGTACAATGCTTCAAACATTGCAAATATTTCATGTAACTCCTATATTTTTGTGTTTATTTTTGTTTTTGCTTTTGTATTGTAATGTCCAAATTAAATTTGTATTTTAGACATATTAATTAATTTTTCTTACCATATTGAAATTCAATGTTTGATCTGTCTGAATGGATGATTCAGTGGGCTAAGAAAACTTTTACTTAATTATCTTAATACTTTATTGAATGCATATGATAATTATTATTATATTTACAGTCATAAAAAATTGAGCCAAAATAATTTTGATGTGAATGTTAATATTCTGTTTGTATATATGTTTTCCTCTTATTGTTGTTTTTCTAGTCAATGGCCATCATTTATTTGGAATATACCTTTTTCAATAATATCAACCTTGTCTAGAAATGCCCGAAACAACGAGTTATTGAAGTATATCATAAACATGGCACATTATAAGGAATTATGGATTTGGACTTGGACATTCTTCTGCCACTTCGTTAAGTCACAGTACCTTCCTGCAATTTAGTTTTTATTGTAGGAGAGGTTTAGATATCATCATGAATTTAAGGAATGTCATATTTGGCCTTGGAAATTCTTCTGCCACTTTGTTAAGTCACTATACCTTCCTTGAGCACCTTATATTCGATGAAGCACACAAAGAAAGACATGAATTCAGTTACACCTCCATCACACTTTGTGCTAAACCTGACCATTGCTCCATAAACTGACTTAACCATCACTTACCATCCTCCCTTGTCTACTTGTCACTATGCTGCACCTCCCTCATCCACTTATCGTTGACCCCACCATAGTTGACCTCACTGCTTGTGGTTGACCCACCACCAACACTTGTCTTCTCTTTCCACCACTGTCATTCAAAATTCATCGTCATAACTGGTCTTCACTTGCTTTGTATCCTTGTGCTTCCCATCCACACCACTGATGTTAGTTTCTACCACCGTCAAAAATTCAAAATTCAAAATTACTGATCGTTAGGTCCCAAAAGTTAAAAACAAAATTTTTGCCAAAAATTGATAAAAAATTATTTTTCAAAAATTTAAATAATTTTTTGCATTTTTTTTTGAAGAAAACCAAAATTTCTCCACCAAAAGAGGACTTACAAAATTCAAAATAGTCCTACAATGGCTGATGGCAGGAGATCGTAGAAACCTATCAAATATTTCATGCAAGAAATAAATCGATGGAAGGATGATCTTGCAAATAAAATTATAATAAAGGAGGATTTTTGCCAATGGAAGGATGAAAATACTATACCAAAGGTGGAATTTGAAAACAAAAGTAGAACTAGACTTAAAAATTGATGCCACTAACCACTCCGTCAATATGGTACAACAAAATCTAGAATTAATCCAATCTTCCCAATCTACTAGAGCACAAACACACCAAGCATTACTGGGGGGACCATATACATCAATCCTACCTCAAACTACTAAATTAAATTTTTCAAAATTTGAATGAGACAACCCCACAAACTATATTTATAGGGCCAAATAATATTTCTCCCTCTATCAAATCTTGGAGGTACAAAAGGTTTGCATTGCATCCTTCCACCTTGAAAATATTGCTACACAGTGGTACTAGTGGTACAAGAAGACTAATGGCCCACCTACATGGCTAGAATTTACAAAAAACCTAATGGTACAATTCAGTCCTACTAAATTCAAATATTTCATTAGGAGCCCTTACCAAACTCCTCCAAACCACTATAATGCAAGAATACCAAGCTCAATTTGAAAAATTGACAAATATTACATCAGGGCTAAATACCTCATTCTTCCAAAGTTATTTCATTAGTGGATTAAAGGAAGACATTTAATTAGAAGTATAAATGCTCAATCCCACTGACATGATGTAGACTATTATGTTATCCCAAATGGTGGAAGAAAAATTCAATAACCAGCATTGACTGGGAAACCCATCTAAGGCAGAATCCCAAAATACTTACACCGCCCTAAAACTTAACTGAATCCTACCAATTAAATGTATTAGCCTTGAGGAAATAAAATAATGAAGAGAAAAAGGCATTTTTTTCACTGTGATGAGAAATTTGTACCTAATCATAAATTTATTACACCTAAATTATATATTTTGGATGCAACTATTCCTTGTCAATCAACCAACGATGAAGAGGAGATCAAGGTAGAAGTAGTGATAGATACACGTTATGATAGCACTCAAGGTCCACTAGAAATTTATTTCAATTCCCTCACCAATAATTCTTCTCCCAAAACTATGAAAGTCCTTGGATCCTTCAATTGACAAAACCTTATTGTGCTTATTAACTCTAGAAGTACCCATAATTTCATCGACCCATATGTGGAAAAATAATTTGAATGTTTTATTCATCCTTGTAATAATTTTGAATTCATGATTGGTAATGGGGGAAGGATCATTTATAAGGGTAAATGCTATAATATTAAGCTCACCTTGGGTGATTACACCATGATACATGGCATGCATGCAATTCACTTAGGAGAATGTGATATTGTCTTAGGAGTACAATGGTTATGAACACTCGGGACAATCCAATGGGATTTTGTGGAATTATGGATGAAATTCACAATAAAGAATCAAACATATACTCTTAAATGATTAAAATTAGGTCCTTCTCCACTAGCAAGCTCTCATCATATGGAGAAAAGTATTTGCAACAAAGGTAAGGAAATGATTGCCCACTATTTTCTATCCAAGCGATCAAGAAGGCACAAAAATGGTTACCCCATGTCATCATTTTGATACTATTCTTATTCCTACCTATTCCCCATCAACACTTCCACCTTCAAAATTTCCCTACTTAAGAGAATACATCATTAAAATAGTGTAAGAACATGAGCAAATACTACTTGGAATACATGAAATGAAGCTTATACCTTTGATCTTTGAGGATAAAGTTCTTTTTAATGAGTGTGGCATGTTAGGATCCTAATCCTAACTATTAATAATATTAATTTACTTATTTAATTTATGGACCATTTTTGTTAGGATCTCATCCTAACGTTACTTTGTAATTTTCATTATTATGTAATGGCCCACTTACAACAAGGGAGGATTCTATTATCATGTTATTTTTTTAATTTCTAGTAATGTATGTGGTAAGGCACCTATCCAAATGGTGCCATATCATGTAACCATTATCAATATTGTAATCGATGGTGCCATTGCATATAATTGTTACTAATATTGTAACCGTTGTTTGGTAGAAGATTCTAGCTCGAGTGGCATTTTGCATGTAAGCGAAGTGATATTTTGCATGTAAGCCAACTCTTGAGCCTTTAAGTAGGATTGCATATAGCTTTCTTTTTAAAATGCATGAAGCCATATACGAATGTATATTTTTGCAAGCTAATGAAATATTGAAGGAGCTTGTCCCCTCAAAGAAGCCTATGATTCTGAGTTATTTGTGATATTGTTTCAATTCTACAATTACTTTCTGCATAGCGTTATTATATTATTGCATGTATTTAAGTTATTTTTTATTATTGTGGGTGTGTGAGTTTTATTTCAATAGTAGGTTCCTTATAAGTGGTATCAAAGCGCTTTCCAAGATCAAGTTCTATTGTGACTACGACAATTCTTGCTCAGTCATTTTTACTTTTTAAGGTATAATTTTCATGTGTGTTTTCATTCTATATTCCTTTATTCAAAAGACAAAAAGACACTATAAAAAAACCAAAAGAAATATAGTTTTGTTTTTTTTTATTTTTAATTTTTTTTTTGTAGTTGAGTAGGCTAGAAACCCTATCTTTGGGGGTTTTAAAATATCATGAAGAATTTGTCATTATTAGCTAATCTAGATAGCCCATAAAGCATATAATGAAGTGAGGGGTGATTAGGCTCTAATACCTAGGCCTTAGACAACACTCAAATATGAAATTGAGCTCCCACACATCTTCGGGTGTATCAGGAGACCATTCTAGGGTGAACAAAATTTTATCTAGTAGGAAACATTTTTGACTTGTATCATCCATAGTCCATGGGATATAACATCTTGTATGATTATTCTCTTGTACTATCAGAGAGGCATATGGTGTGCTCAAGGGTATGTATGGAATCCTCCTTGAGTAGTGTCTTAAAATATTGGTCTGAGCACTATTATTCATCATTGAGGTATAACATAGGGCATATGGGTGTTACATACTCCTCTACCTAGTATACCCTAGTTCTGTTAAAAACTTCAACCTACAAAATAATCACTATCCTTGTTCTATTGAACCTAATTTCATGATCCCCAAATGGGAGCATACAAAGAAAGACTTCCATATCATAGAAGAATACACTTTTCATGCACCAAAAATCAGGAACGAGTCTACAAGTGTCTGAAATATTCTAGTACCAGTCAGATCAATGATAGTAATAGTAATAGTCAGTTGTAACAATAAAAAAATATAGGTGGTCAAGGTCAGAAATAGAACTATCAGTGTTAGTACCTGTAGTATAGGTGATAGGACACTAATAGAGTGGTCAGTTGACAAAATGCATAGATCAAAGAAAATTGATTGAGTTTTCAACTTTGAAATTTAACCCCTCTCCATTTTGCTACTTTTTGATTCTACACTCAAAAAATAAAAAATTGTGCAAATCGGAGCTATAATGAAGAAGTTATAGTGGTTTTATATTTACTCTATTTTGAGTATTTTTAAAACCAAAATGGGGAAAAATAGTCCTAAAATAGTTATAAAAATCCCTAAACACCCCAAAAAAATATTAAATTTGTTCTGTTATCTTAGTTAGACCCTCCTACACCTCTCACAAAATGTTTTGAGTCTTAGCTCTATTTTTTCTCAAAATTCCTCAAATTTATCATTTTTCATGACTCCTCTTTGGCCAAAAATTCCACATACAAAATTTGATCTCGAAAACAATTTTTTTTAGTCCTACCCCATTGTGTTTAGCTCATTGCAGTGATAATCTTGATATATCACATCCAAGCACTTTTTAGGCTTCCTTACTAAAAATAGTTTTCCCTGAAAGCCACACTTTTATTTTTAGTAATTCAGTTACAGAAGTTCAAGACTATCAAAAATGGCTAGTGGCACTCGAGGACAACATAAATAGGTAGATTCGATCACCTCACTGATTGCAAACTTCAAAAGTACTCTTGATGATATGAAACAATAAAATCAAGATATGATGATAGAGCTTTAAAATTTTAGAACTGATCATGCTAACTCTAGAGACTGCATAGAAGAAAAACTTGTAGAAGTTGAGTCCAAATTGGTCGGTGGTCCTAGTAAGACTGAGCACCATACTTAAAACTCTTATTATAATAGAAGTAAAGGAAGGACACCAAATGACTCATTTTTCCTATGATCATGATTCTACCTATAAGATGCCCAAATTATACTTTCCTAATTTCAATGGAAAAGATGTAGATGGGTGGTTATGTCGTGTTGATCAATACTTTAGCCTCCATGATGTACCCATATTATGGTTATGCATAAGGGGTTTGATACGGGATTGGAACCCAAAGTGAACTGGTTTATTTTTTCATGCGAATGGAATAAATAACCAAAGTACAATATAAAAATAATGAGAGCGTTGTAATAGAGTGTCAAAAAAGATAACACTTGATCACAATTGGATGCACACACTATGAACTGCAAATGCAATCTGAACTATTTCCAAACTAAGAAATGCAATATATCGTGAGGTATACTATACTTTCATGTGTACAAATGTTCATGCAAGAAATATGGAAATGTAAATGGAGTAAGAGGACTTAGGCTAAAATACAAATGCCTAAGTATCCTCAATAGGGTTGGACTCAAAATATACTTGTAAAAAAATGGCAAATCCTAATCAAAATCAAGGTGATCCAAGATGAATCCTAAGCAAATCAAATAAATCATATTTACACCAAAATTTGGGGTATTTAAAGTCATAAAAATTAAGATCATATTTGGGATAAATTTTGACCTATTAAATCATCTTATAAATTCATACAAACACCACCATTAGATCAGGCTCAAAATAAACTTTCCAATGAGTACAAATATGCCTATGTTTAGATATATATTGTGGCAAATTTATCCTAAGAAAAATTAGTCCTAAAAAATTTAGGTGAAATAGCCTATGTCGAGGGTCCTCATATTCGCCAATTTCTAATTTTCAAAATACTAATATTCATCCAATTTGTGAATATTCACCACTATGCATAACCCTAACCCATATGACACCGATTTCTAATGGCTTCTTTCAACTTGGAATCTAAATCTTTATAGTGGTACCAATGGTTGTGAAAAACTCACTCTAATCCTTCATGGAAATAATTTGAGTCTCAATTACTCACTCACTTTGGCCCTAGTGAGTATGATGATTTTACAAGATAGTTGACAAAGTTGAAACCTAATTTGATAGTTAGAGATTATCAAATACAATTTGAGAAATTAGCCAAAAAAACCACGAGATTGAATGAAATATTTTTTATGAGTTATTTTGTTAGTGGGTTGAGGGAGGATCTCCAAGATGAGGTTACTATGTTCAAACCACAATCCATGATGGAGGCTCAAAATTTGCAATCAGAGGTGGATGTCTAAATTCCCATAGGCTAAAACCTATTTTACTCCTAGATTCTAAAATTAGAATGAAAAAACCGGTTACAACCACTATTGCATCCAAATTTCTAACCACTACTAAAATGGATGCATGACGTGCCCATGGGTTGTGTTAAAATTGTGATAAAAAGTTTTCTCATGGGCATAGCTACACCCAAAATAAGTTGTTCCTCATACATGTTGATGAGCCTAACACCAATGACCATAGTGATGATAATAGATAATCAGTTGAGGAACCATCCAATCCGGTGACAGACAACCAAGATGAATCACAGGTTGAGATTTTTTTTCATGCTCTTTTTGGCATTACTACTCCTTAAACCATGAAAGTTGCGAGATATTTCAAAGGCCTACGTCTTACCATCTTTATTGATTCTGGTAGTTCACATAATTTTATTGATCCCTGCATTGTCCAATAGGCAAATTTTTACGTACATTCCTATAATTACTTTGAGGTGATGGTAGCCAATGGTGGGACCTTACCTTGCAAAGGAAAATATCATAATGTTAAGCTCAATAGTGGGGACTATGAGCTCAAACATGATATGTTTGTACTTCAACTAGGGGGATATGCTTTCATGTTGGGAGCATAATAGTTGGGCACATTAGAAGTCATATCATGGCACTTTATCAAATTTTGGATGCAATTTTCATAGAATGGATAGTCCTACACTCTCCATGGCTTAAAAGTAGGGCCTTCACAAATTATCATCTCTAGTCGGATGGAGAAGTTGTTAAAAAAATCATCTTGGGGTGTCATAGCTCAGATTTTTGTGATCCAACCTCATCCTTTAGAGGTGGATGTTGTTCTCGAAGATTTGCAACTCATTTTGACCAAGCACAAATATTTTTCACCAAACTAACAAAATTACTGCCTTACCTCTCCCATGATCATGTTATTCCCTTGTTCCCTAGAAATGCACCACCCAAAATTTGATCGTATCAGTACCCTTATGATCTTAAGTCAAAAATTAAGAAGTTAGTACAAGATTTTTTACAAGCTGATATCATTTGACCAAGCAAAAATCCTTAATATTCTCTAGTTTTACAGGTGTGCAAGAAATGTGAGTCCTAGAGGTTGTGTATTGATTACCGAGAGCTCAATAAACTCACCATGAAGGATAAGTTACCTATTATAGTGGTGGATGAATTACTGGATGAACATTATGAGACTATGTATTTTTCCAAACTTGAACTTCACTCAGGGTACCATCAAATTTGGCTCAAGGATGAGGATATTCCCATGACTAGTTTTCGTATTCATAAAGGTCACTATGAGTTTTTGGTAATGCAATTCGGCTTGACTAATGTCCCTTCCACTTTCCAAAGTCTCATGAAAAAAAAAATTATCCATTCGTTTGAAATTTTAGACTAGTCTTCTTTGATGATATTCTGGTGTATAGTCACTCATGGTAAGAGCATCTTATTCATGTGAATCAGACTCTCCAGATGTTGGCACAAAATCAAATCTATGCTAAGCATTTCAAGTATTATTTTGGGTTGCAAGAAGTGGAATATTTGGAACACAATTTCACTAAGGAGGGCAGCAAAGTTAACCCCAAGAAGATCAACGTGATTTAGGAATGGTTGAAACCTCACACTCTAAAATATCTTAGAGTATTTTTAGATCTTACAGGTTATTATCATAAATTTATTCATAACTATGGTAAAATCGTAGCTCCTATCACTTCCATGTTGAAGAAGAACTCTTTTACTTAGATGGGACCCGTTGAATAGGATTTTATATAATTGAAGCATGTTATGACCACTATGCCTATTTTGGACATGCCAAATTTCTCCAAACCATTTTTCATTGAAAGTGATGCTTCAGGTCATGGTATTGGTGCAGTGTTGATGCAAGAAGGGATACCCTTGACCTTCACTAGTAAAGATCTCTCCAACCATAATTTTGGAATTCCACTTATGCCAAGGAGATGATGGCAATTTTACATGCAGTAACCCATTAGTGATCATATCTCATCGGGCATCATTTCTCCATTAAAATAGACCATCAAAGTCTCAAATACTTTTTGGAGCAACGTGTTGCCACCTCTGAACAAAAAAAATGAGTCTCTAAACTCATGGGCAATGATTATGATATTACTTATAAGAAGGGTGAGAAGAATATTGTGGTTGATGCTATCTCTCATCAATTTGAGGCTCTTAGTATGTTGTGTGCCATGTCATTGTCAGATCCCTAATGGATCGATTCCTTGCGCCAGGAGGTACTTCAGGATTCTGAATTGCAGACTTTGGTTGCATCCCTATCTATTGAGCCTACTTCATGTCTAGGCTACACTTGGGATGGCCAAGATTTTTGTTACCACCAATGCCTTGTTTTTCACAATACTTCCCCACTGTGGGAACTTCTCATGAAAGAACTGCATGCTATCCCATCTGCTAGCCCTCCAAATTTTTCAAAATATATGAATGATTTAAGCTCACTTTTTTTGGAAGGCTGTGAAAAAGAACATTCAAGATTTTGTGGAAGCTTTTGATACTTGTCAATGAATGAAATGTGAAACGATGCATTCTATAGGTACTCTTCAACCCTTACCCATTCCTGACCAGATTTGGATGGATATTTCTATGAATTTTATTGAAGGATTACTTGAGACTAGAGGTAAATATGTTATCTTTGTGGTAGTGGATCATATTTCAAAATATGCTCACTTTTGTTCCCTATCCCATGGCCCATCCTTACACAAAATCCATCGTTACCCAAATTTTCCTTGATTCTATCTTTTGCTTTCATGGTCTACCCTCCTCCACTATGTCCAATCATGACCCAACCTTTACTAGTCAATTCTGGCAAGAGTTTTTTAAGTTACAAGTAATTCAACTCAAAATGAGTTTAGCTTATCATACGCAAATGAATGGATAGATGGAGATTATCAACAAATGTTTAGAAATACACCTTTGTTGCTTTACCTCGAATCATCCTACGCACTAAGTGAAATGACTTTCCTTGTCCGAGTGGTGGTACAACACTTCCTATCACACTACAACCAAGGTTACCCCTTTTGAGGTAGTTTATGGGCACCCTCCACCTATGCCTTCCTCCTACATTATAGGTAGCTCCAAGGTCCATGTAGTCGACACTACTCTTAGTCAGCATATTGATGTCCTCCATCAATTGAAGATGAATTTGGATACGACTCAGAATTTGGATACTCCACAAGATCTCCCAAGATCAGTACCCTTATGATCTTAAGTCAAAAATTGAAAAGTTAGTACAAAATTTTTTACAAGCCGGTATCATTTGACCAAGCAAAAATCCTTAATATTATCTAGTTTTACTGGTGTGCAAGAAATGTGAGTCCTAGAGGTTGTGTATTGATTACCGAGAGCTCAATAAACTCACCATGAAGGATAAGTTACCTGTTATAGTGGTGGATGAATTACTGGATGAACATTATGAGACTATGTATTTTTCCAAACTTGAACTTCACTCAGGGTACCATCAAATTTGGCTCAAGGATGAGGATATTCCCAAGACTAGTTTTCGTATTCATAAAGGTCACTATGAGTTTTTGGTAATGCAATTCGTCTTGACTAATGTCCCTTCCACTTTCCAAAGTCTTATGAAAAAAAAAATTATCCATTCGTTTGAAATTTTAGCCTAGTCTTCTTTGATATTATTCTGGTGTATAGTCACTCATGGTAAGAGCATCTTATTCATGTGAATCAGAATCTCCAGATGTTGGCACAAAATCAAATCTATGCTAAGCATTTCAAGTATTATTTTGGGTTGCAAGAAGTGGAATATTTGGAACACACTTTCACTAAGGAGGGCAGCAAAGTTAACCCCAAGAAGATCAACGTGATTTAGGAATGGTTGAAACCTCACACTCTAAAATATCTTAGAGTATTTTTAGATCTTACAGGTTATTATCATAAATTTATTCATAACTATGGTAAAATCGTAGCTCCTCTCACTTCCATGTTGAAGAAGAACTCTTTTACTTAGATGGGACCCGTTGAATAGGATTTTATATAATTGAAGCATGTTATGACCACTATGCCTATTTTGGACATGCCAGATTTCTCCAAACCATTTTTCATTGAAAGCGATGCTTCAGGTCATGGTATTGGTGCAGTGTTGATGCAAGAAGGGATACCCTTGACCTTCACTAGTAAAGATCTCTCCAACCATAATTTGGGAATTCCACTTATGCCAAGGAGATGATGGCAATTTTACATGCAGTAACCCATTAGTGATCATATCTCATCGGGCATCATTTCTCCATTAAAATAGACCATCAAAGTCTCAAATACTTTTTGGAGCAACGTGTTGCCACCTCTGAACAAAAAAAATGAGTCTCTAAACTCATGGGCAATGATTATGATATTACTTATAAGAAGGGTGAGAAGAATATTGTGGTTGATGCTATCTCTCATCAATTTGAGGCTCTTAGTATGTTGTGTGCCATGTCATTGTCAGATCCCTAATGGATCGATTCCTTGCGCTAGGAGGTACTTCAGGATTCTGAATTGCAGACTTTGGTTGCATTCCTATCTATTGAGCCTACTTCATGTCTAGGCTACACTTGGGATGGCCAAGATTTTTGTTACCACCAATGCCTTGTTTTTCACAATACTTCCCCACTGTGGGAACTTCTCATGAAAGAACTGCATGCTATCCCATCTGCTAGCCATTCCAAATTTTTCAAAATATATGAATGATTTAAGCGCACTTTTTTTGGAAGGCTATGAAAAAGAACATTCAAGATTTTGTGGAAGCTTTTGATACCTATCAATGGATGAAATGTGAAACGATGCATTCTATTGGTACTCTTCAACCCTTACCCATTACTGACCAGGTTTGGATGGATATTTCTATGAATTTTATTGAAGGATTACTTGAGTCTAGAGGTAAATATGTTATCTTTGTGATAGTGGATCATATTTCAAAATATGCTCACTTTTGTTCCCTATCCCATGGCCCATCCTTACACAAAATCCATCATTACCCAAATTTTCCTTGATTCTATATTTTTCCTTCATGGTCTAACCTCCTCCACTGTGTCCAATCATGACCCAACCTTTACTAGTCAATTCTGGCAAGAGTTTTTTAAGTTACAAGTAATTCAGCTCAAAATGAGTTTAGCTTATCATACGCAAATGAATGGATAGATGGAGATTATCAACAAATGTTTAGAAATATACCTTTTTTGCTTTACCTCAGATCATCCTACGCACTAAGTGAAATGACTTTCCTTGTCTAAGTGGTGGTACAACACTTCCTATCATACTACAACCAAGGTTACCCCTTTTGAGGTAGTTTATGGGCACCCTCCACCTATGCCTTCCTCCTACATTATAGGTAGCTCCAAGGTCCATGTAGTCGACACTACTCTTAGTCAGCATATTGATGTCCTCCATCAATTGAAGATGAATTTGGATACGACCCAGAATCATATGCGCTAATAGGTGAGCATAATTTTTATATGGGTGATATGGTCTTCCTTCACTTGTAGTCGTACAAATGGTTGTCCCTCCAGCTTTTTAGATACCAAAAACTTGTTGTGAAATACTATGGGCTCTACCAAGTGTTACAATAGATTGGTACCACAATCGACAAGTTGGCTCTTCCACCTACATCCAAGCTCCATCCTATTTTTCATGTTTCCTCTCTTAAAAATGTGGTGGAAAATTAGGTACATGTTCAATCTACACTTCCAGAGTTAGATGAAGATGGTTCTATCTTGCTTCAACCCAAAAAAATGTTGGATCATCAGACTCGCACTCTCTGCAACCACACTATTACTAATGTCCTTGTTCAATGGCATGGAATCCAGCCAGAAGATGCTACATGGGAGTCTCTCCATCAGCTCCAAAACCCGTTTCCTCACTTTTTTCTTTGAGGACAAATATTTTTGAAGGTGAAGGACATATTAGGATGTTGTAGAACTTTATTATAATTAACATAAATCATTCACCTATATGCAAAAATATAAATAATTCATCCATAACTAATATCCACAATAACAATCCACAAATGAGAGAGATAGATAATACCCTTAAGTTAGGGAAACATCAATAATAATCCTTAAGGAAGGAATAACTCCACAAGATCTCCCAAGATGAGAGAGCCACTCAAGGAGGGCAAAATCCCATAATCCACTTCGTGGGCAAATATGATTACATAAGATTATTATCCAATGATGATTATAATGAAAAATATCTCTTCTTTATATATAAATCTTCTTATTCTACTTTGGGGAGCCTACTACTAATATAATATTATAATATAATATAATATAATATTATAATACAATCAACCTTGGGTTATATGTGGTACATGCCAATCCTTATACAAGATAATATGATTTGCTAAGCAATGTTAGCAACTGGTACCAATCTCGATCATCCATCCATCCAAGTGAAACACGTTGATGTTGGTATGCCATTTTGTTACTTGAGTATCCAAATATGCTTCATTGGCTCCATGCTTTTGCTACTATATTTTGATAACTTGAATTATGGGTCCACTTTTTCCTTGATGTTGATGATCCACTCTAAAAATAGGATCACTATGCTTTCTCTGCCAAACACTACCATAGTTGGTGCTCTTATGATTCCATGTGGAACCATAATATTGCTACCTTGAGCCATGCCTCCAAGAATTTTACCTCTCATGGTGGTGTGGATGGTGATATGATGTAACCTTAACTTGATGTTCTACCTCCTTTGACTTATCAACATTTGGATCCAATGTTCTCTTTTTTTGGTGTGTCCTTGTGCTCTTCTATCAAATATTTCTTAGACTTTGTTACTGTTGTTTCCATGGAATCGGTTGCTGCTACTTATTCCATGGAATCTATTGCTGCTACTGCCTTATTGGATTATGTTTTAGGTTCTTCAATTTATTTCTCTACAATCTCTTCTTGATTTTCCTTGGATCCTTGGTCTTTAAACTAAGAAATATCCTATAATGTTTTCTTCTTTTTCCTATATCATAAATTCATAAACTTGTTTTGCATATTAATGTTAACAGTACCCAAAGAATCTAATCAAGGATAACCAAGAATAATATCCTCGTCATCCATTTGAATAGCATGAAAATATGAATGTAAAACAAGTTTGGATATTCTTGGGATGAATAGATATTTATCCATTCTTGGCCAAACAGGTTTTTCTTCCATTTGTATTTTTGTACAATCTCCCTATTCTTTTGATCTACTCCTTGGATTTGGTTTCTTGATCCCTTCTTCCCTTTGGGTAGTTTCTTTGTTGGTTGAGAATTTTTTTCATTGGATTGTGTTATAAACTAAAACATCAAATATTTCCTTCAAGGAGTCCAAGCCCAAGAAAAAGGTATTAAAATTCTAAGAATGTCAAGAAGAACATTAAGAATACCATAAGTGGATCTAAGGAAATAAAATTAGATGAGTCCCTAATAGTAAAATAGGAACCAAACAATATACAAGATGACATAAATGCCATGGACATAAAGGGTCTAATTTTTTGATTTATGAGTTTCCATCTGATCCTATCAACTTTCAAGCTATGGTATGCCAAACAATGGAGAACCAAAGGTGAGTTTCAAATTTTTGATTATCCCAAAGGGTATTTTCTAGTCATGTTTACTATAAAAGAGGATAGATAATGTATATTTTAAGGAGTTACATGGTTCTTTGGAATATAGGGGCTCTTCATGAAGCCCTAGCATACAAAATTTAAAGTAGAGGTGGAAATACCCTCAATTGGACCCGTTTGGGCTAGAATTTTTGGTCTCCTAGTAGAATTTAGAACCTACAAGTCCTAGCTACAATAGGTAATGTCCTAAGTACTTTTATGATGATAGTTGATAGTACTCCAAAATTTTAACATTTTATTTATACACAAATTTGTGTGTTGATAGATTTTGACAAATCCCTCCCAAAAATATCACATTATAATTTGGAGAGGATACATGGGAAAAAAAGGTGGACTACAATAATATTCTCTTTAGATGTAAAATTTTCCATGACTATGGTGATCTAGCTAAATATTGCCCATATAAATATCTAGAGAAAAATAAAGAAGACAAGGAAAAGGTGGATTGCAAATACCAAAGAAAAATATATAAAAAACCTATAACTAAGGAGAACAAAGTGATTTCAACAAATATGTTTAGAAGCTTAGCCATAGATGACCTCCTAGATGAAGAAGAATATGGAGCTAAAGCAAAGAATTTGGAAACACTGTTTTAGAAATTACAAGGAGAAGTAAATATGCAAGAAGTTAAAATATCAATGAAGATAATATTGATGAGGTAAAGAAATAACCATGGAGAAGTAAACCAAATGGTAATGAATTATTAGATAAATAATAAATAATAAAACTAAATAAATGAAAAAATTACTTCATTATATGGAACCTCCAATAATGCATTGGTATCCTATACAAAGACATGAATCAGAAACTAGGATGAAAGCCCCACTAGAAACATGTGGCTAATGAAGGTCAAACATTAATTGAGAAATTTAATCTTATGGCACTTACCCATATTTTTAACCTTAGTGTCTGATGAAATCCATTACATAGAATATTAGAGGACTAATAGGAAGTCCTACTAAATATAATGAGATAACAAGAATGATTTAGATAAATTGGCCATACATGGTCTTCCTTCAAGAGACAAATGTATCTTTAGAGTAAATGGATATTTAAAAAATAAGGATATGGAGATCTAGTAAAAAAGTATCCTTGAGTTCCCAAGGTGATTTAGGGGGATTTACATGCTTTTGGGACCCCATTAAACTAGTGGTACACTATACAATTGGTATGGTAGCAAGGAATAGATAATATGACAAACAAATTCTTGATCTAAATGTATATGCCCCAAGAAAAATTGAAGAAAAGAGGAATTTGTAGAGGGACATAGACCGTATATCTTCATAATTCTCTAGATATTGTATATTGATGGGTGGATTCCAACACCATTCTATCTCTAGAAGAAAAATTGGGAGGAACCAGTCTCTAGATGAAGATACAAATATTATGAGTGAATACATGACACACATGCACCTTGTAGATATCAAACCTAATAATGGTTGATGACTTAGACCAGAAAGAGATTGGGTCTAGCTTGTATTTTTAAAATATTGGATAGGTTCTTGGTATTAAAAAATCTCTTAATACAAGGACATATCCTAAAGTTCAAATTATTTAATAATGTAGGGTTATATCATTGGCCTATAATAATAGAATTTTGGAAAACTATTCCAAAATATGTGCCCTTTTGATTCTAAATCATGTGGATTAGAGAGAAAGAAACCAAGATATGGTACAAAAATATTCTATTTTTCCAAACAATCAAAGTATATAAAAAACAAGATTAAGAGCTAGAATTGGGAAGAATTTGGGGATGCTAAAAAAAAGTACTTATTTAATGACTAGAGGAGTTGAATGATCAAATAAGAAAATAGGAGATCATAAAAATCAAGACCAAAATAGAACTAGATCTCAAAAACCAAAAGGAGTAATGGAAAAGAAAGGAGGAGCTATTATAGAAACAATAATCTAGAATCAAGGAGTTGAAATAAGGGGACAAACACAAGATTCTTCCACAAGTCCCATTTAGCCCATATGACATATAATTTCATCCAGGGTTATGCATAAGGGGTTGGCCCCAAAATATATTTATAAAAATTTGGCGAATCGGTTTCAAAATCCAGGTGAATAGTTTCAAAACACATGTAGAAGGTTCACTATTATTAGGGGTAATGTTGAAAATTTAAACTTAAAATGGTCAAATTATTATAAAATTGGGGCGAATCGACCCAAAAAAAATTTGCACCCATAAAGTTTTGGCTAATGGACCCTGGTCAAGGGTCCCAAATATTAGCCAATTTCAAATTTTGAAAATCTTAATTTTAGCCAATTTTGTGAAAATAGCCACTATGCGTACCCCTGATTTCATCTCTTTTATGAAGAATGAAGGGGAGAGGAGTCACACATGGGAGGGCATGAACTTGATAGAAATAAAATATTTTATACATTTGTTCATGGCTAAGACCTTGGATCCAAAATCCCAACAAGAAATGTTATAGAAAATACCCACACTCATTAGGGGAGACAAAAATGGCATACTATGTGCACTAGTAACAATACAAGAATTATAGGAGGTTGTGTTCAAAATAAAAAAGAAGAAAACTCTAGGTTTGAATGGATTTCCTATTGAGTTCTACCAAGAATTTTGAGACATTGTGTAGGAAGAGCTTCTGGAGGTGGTAGAAGATACAAGAAAAACCAAGAAAATATTGATAAAATAAACAAAAATTACATAGCAGTAATACCAAAGGAAATGGAAGTAGAACATATAACTGGATATTGACCAATAATATTATGTAATGTTTTACTAAATATTATCACCAAGGTCATGGATGAGAGGCTAAAACCACTTTTGCATAAAGAATATTTCTCAAACAAGGTAGATTCATAGAAGGTAGACAAATAATGGATGAGATAGTACTTACCCAACATTAGTTGTCTAGAAGAGGTTTCCCTATTTTAGTAGTACTCAAAATAGGCAAGAAAATGATCAAAGAAATGTTATTTTGGATAGTTAATAGTGGAAAATACATAAAGTTTTGGCTAGACTCAAGGTATAAACATCAACCTTTGGTGATTCAATATCTAGAGTGGATCCTAGTGATATAATAAAATATTCATTATATGTGGGTGAATACCATATCTAATTTAATGAATACTCTCGAATTCATGTTGAAGAAACCATAAAAATCAGATTAACGATAGGAGAAAATAATGGAATGATTCAAGATTATTCTCCAAATGGATAAATATAGAAGAGTCAAAACACAGGACAAAAGGATGGATATAACCTAGAAATGATAATCACCACCACTAGGATTTGGAAAGGTAAATACAGATGGAGCATTGAGGGGTAACCCAAATAGGGCCAATGTAGGGGGAATATGTAGACTACTAGATGATACCCCTGCATTCAGACTTGCAATAAAATTAGGTATACTTTCCAAAAATATTGCGCATGGATATGTCATTTTGAGAGAAATGTAGAGGGAATAAAGTGATAGTGGAGTCAAACTCTCAGTTATTGATCAACTACTTGAAATCCCCATTAAGAATAAAAAATTCCAGTTAGAGAATTCAAAGGATTATAAATAAAGTCAGACGAATAAAAAGTATTTTTGCAAAAGTGATATACACCCATGTACCAAGAGAGTAGAATAAGGCAATTGTTGTTATGAAAAATTGGACCCTGGAAAAGAGAGATCTCATTTGCTTTGGGTATGTTCCTATGTGGTAGGCATATAAAATAAGGGAAGAGCTTCGACATATTCAATATATTGATGATAAATTTATTGTTAATGTGTAGAGATTTATTGTTTTGTGACACCTTTTATTGATAGGGATTTCAATTCTTAGTACAATGGTTGAGATAAATAAAATTGATGTAAACAATTTCAAAACATGGGTGAAAATCTTGATGGTCTCAAAATGCCAAATATGTAATATGATTTGATGATCAATATAATATAATTACTTTTTTTACCAAAAATAAAAACAACTTCAATTCTCTAGTTCATTTTTTTGGAGTTCTTATTCATGCCCTAATATTTCAAGATGTCATTTTTATCGTTATTTTTTTAGTTGTGGATTTAGCAATACTTCTTGTTAACACCTGTGATATTTTCTTTTGTTTTCGCATATCAATATCTCTTTGAATTATTTTTTCTCTTCTTTTTTGCTTCTCGGGTCTTCTACTCTTTTTTTTACTTCTATTGACAATTTCATCTTCATCAATCTCTTTGATTTTATTACATTAATTATGTTTATACTTGTCATCTATAGATTTTCCTTGCTTTGAAGAATTCTAAGTGCAAGGAGTAACCTCAAAAGTAGTTTCTTCCTTATTTTTCTCTAAAAATCCTAAATTACAAGGACACTCCTCCATAAAAATTATCTTCTTATGTTTTCCTTAAAGTGCTAAATTACTATGAATTTTATCCATCCTTATTTTCTTATTGTTTTGATCTTGAAACTCTAAAGTGCAAGCGATAACCTCTTCACTACTTTCATTTCTATTACTATGATAGGATTCTATATTACTTGACAAAAATAAAAATAATTTACATGGAATAAACTTGACTTCTTCCATTGTCTTTAATTCTATATTTCTTCTACCTTTTCTACACTTTAAATTCCTTCTAAATTTAAACTTGTAAATTGTACTTTCTCATCCCTTATATCCTTCTCTATTTCTTATAATGGTTGATTTGAGTGAATTATGGTGATCTTTTCCATATGATGTTAAAGATAGGATTTCTTTACCTCTCTTTTTTGGAGTGGAATTATCTTTCACCTAATCTTCTATTATAGTATGATTTCTTTGCTTCATCTTGAATTTTATCTCATGATCAAAGTTTTATATCTTTCTTTAGCATTCACTTTGTAATATATTGCCATATTTATAGTCTAATAACAACTATGACAATGAAATACAATATTTTCATAATCCATTTATTTATCCCATTCTATTAGTTTAGATTTAATCTTAATAGATTGTGGTAAAATATTTAAAAAATCCATAACAAAATATATCCAAGCACATATATAACATGCTTTCATTCCTTGGTAGTTGGTCCATCCTTGATGATTTCCCCTAGGGTATTTCTAATATTTTAAAAACATCTTTATTGATAAATTGATATGGAAGTCCAAAAGCATAACCCACACCAAAAGCTTTTAAATAGCTTTTGTCTTGACAAAATTATTCTTGCTCCATTGTATTAAATAAAGAACACCTCTTCCATTGAACATGGGCCACCCACCTATTATTTTATCAATGAATTTTGGATTTGAAAATATGATAAGAAAAAGAGACTTTTAAAAAATGTCATAGAGGAATTTGAATTCAATTTCCACTTTCACTTGATCCATTTTTTTTTTTAAGAAAATTTGGCTAGTATCCATGAAATGTACTTATATAAATTCTTTAATTTGAAGAACCATTATATCATGCTCAACCATCTTATCTTTAATAATCACTTCTAATGTAACTTCTAATCTTAGAGTTAAATTTATTGTATATTCATTTTTCCTCTTATCTTTAACTTGAATATCCATTTCAAACTTTCAAATATGATTTTCCTTTTATTCTACCTAATGAAACTTCTAACTTGCACATATTCCAATCAAACATAAACTATTTATAATAGGTACTAACTTTCATGTTTTTAAATTACTCCCACTTGCTTTATTTTTAAGACTTTTTACGCTACTTTTAATTATCTTAATTTTATATGTAAATTTATAATTTATATGTTTTGGAATATAAATTAGAGTGTGTTGGATTTCATGTTTGGTTGTTAATGTTGCTCATGAGGGTGGGTATGTTGGGGGTAGAACCATCTCAGTTCTTCCCTCTGTGCTTGTTCTTGGGTCTTGGGTTTAGTGCAGTTTTATTTTTTGTTTTGTTGTTAGTTTGGTGGGGTGTCTAGTTATGTTGAATGAGATGTCTAGTTCTGTTGAACCATCTCAATTCTTCCCTTTGTTATTGTTCTTGGGTCTTGGGTTTAGTATAGTTGTATTTTCTATTTTGCTCCTATTAGTTTAGTGGGATGTCTAGTTCTGTTATATAGATTGTGAAATTCCTATCAAAACTTTCTTTTTCACTTAATAATACCAATATATATATATATATATATATATATATATATATATATATAACTCTCCGATTATCGAGAGGCCCCGGTTCAAATCTCTCCCCTCACATGTTGCGGATATGTTGTATATAAAAGGTTCCTCATCAAAATAAAATAAATATATATATATATATATATATATATATATATATATATATATATATATATGAGTACTACGATATATGTCTATTTTTAGGCCGTACATTTCGGTTTATTAAGGTGAACCATTCTTAAAATTTACATTCCAACTTAAAGCATTAAAATAATTAACAAAATTTATCATAAAATCTTGCAACAAGGTAA
Organism: Wollemia nobilis; assembly: GCA_028583015.1. Lineage (NCBI taxonomy): Eukaryota > Viridiplantae > Streptophyta > Pinopsida > Araucariales > Araucariaceae > Wollemia > Wollemia nobilis. The sequence continues at coordinate 1,374,137 of JAQPPZ010016886.1, read as the reverse complement.
GGTAATAGATAGAAGAATATAAAAATAAAAATAAATCAGCATCGTAATTGTTTAGTTTTGTGGGTTTGTTAAAAAAATTTAAGTTTAAATCATAATAAAACATATAATATGTATATATGGGTATTTAAAAACAAATTCCCTTAAAATTAAATTATATAATAACAGTATGTGATACTGTTGCAAAAAAATGTGCGTGAAAGTTTAGTTAATATTCTGTGTTAGAAATCAAACACATTTAACCAGGCTCTCTTTATTCTATCAAATACCGTTAATGAATCAGAACGTAATAGTTTCGTTGCTTTCGAGTACACGTTGTTCGATCAAGGGTAGTTGCAAATCTTCGTAATATTCTTCAATCCATTTTTGGATGATTTTCATCTCTTTAGATCTCTGCTCCTTAAGCCATTCCGGATCTTCTGGATACCAAGGTTCCAAATCTTGACAATGGCTTCCTAAAATTTGCCCATAATGGACAGTTAGTATTAACAACATATTCATGGCAATAAAATAGTTATGATCCTTTACCAGACTTTTCACTTACCCTCTTCAGTCACGAGGGCCACTATGCTTTCAGATATGTTCTCCAACACGCTGCAATTCACTTCCAGTAAATAAGTTCATATAGAAGAAACAGTGCATTCAAGAGTATTAGAAAAAAATAAAGTTCAGTTATGTGCACCTTTGCCTGCTATATGGATCCCGCAACCCATTTGAGAATATAATGTTGCTCCCGGAGCGTTTCAAAACACTTTTAAAATTCTGCAGCAGCCAACGCCATTTATATAATATAAGTGAAGAAACCAAAACGATATGATTGTAATCATCTTATATTTTCTCACTTACTTCACCAAACCCAAACTGAGTTAGGAACCAATGCAGCTTTGGTCGCACACCAAAAGTTTCCGTGCAGAAACGATCGCTATCGTATGGCCGTACAGGAAATATTGTTTCGTTTTTCAATTGCTCATATTCACTATGAATTTCAGTGCATGTCTGCAAAACACATGACAGTACATTACAATAAATTCCACGAATGTGTGCTCGGCTCCATGTTGGTCGGAGCGGGAGGGGATTCTCAAGGTCATCAGGCTAACAGTTTTTGCAGGATAATATGTCAGGATATATTATTTTATATGGTATGCTTTTTTTTAATACTCATACTTGATAAACTTGTTGGTGATTTTGATGTATTATAAAAACTTTCACCTTAATTTAAGGTAAATTTGCTTTGATCATTATTAAAAAAAACATTATTCTCAACTCAACTCAAATTAGTAGACCAACCTGCCACTTCCAAAGTCGCAACTGGAACCTAGATTCAGAATCAGAATCACCACCACTATAAATCTCTAGGCACTCGTCTTTAGAGACATATCTCGCTCCTGCAGCTATTCTTGTGATAGTATCCGACCCTTCCGGGGCACCATCAATCTCCTTGCATATCTGACACAAATTGTAAGTGTAGCTCACAATCAACTAAATAAATAAATAATCATATTTTTGAAAATCAACTTTTGATTAACCAATAATATAAAACAAAAACAAGCAAAATGTCAAAAATATTTAACCATTTACCGCTGTCACATTGTCAAATCTGTGCAACGATGCGCTTTCAAAAATCCCAAACAGCCGACTCTCCAAATGATATATCGACCTTAGCTCACTAACAAGCCAGAAAAGGGGAGAGAGAGGGTTAGTGAAGTCTGGATTTTTAAGTGTAGGATATATTTATATTTTACGATCAGCTTACCTGCACGTATTGAATTTTTCACTTAAACTTTTGAGACCTTCAGGTCGAAAACCTTTTTTTTCAAGTTCTCTCCAAGAATTTTTGATTGTTTTGGCGCATGTCATGCTTGCATCCTATGCACATACAAACGCACCAAATAAATTCCGGTAGCCTACTTTTAAAGTATATGATGCTAATCCATGAGGTTGATAAAGCTTACTTTATAATTTTTTGAACTAGCACTGTCCAGAACATGTGAAGGCATGTTAGCAGTATCGAAGGCTAGAACAGGTGCAGAAGACGCCAGTGCTCCTATTGCAATGTGTGGATACTTCAGACGGAAGTAGGCAGCTAACACTGCATTTTGTTATAAATTAAAAAGAAATCAATTCTTTACTTTCATCAAACTAAAGTTAATGTACCAAATCTTAAAGAGTAAAAATCTTGATTATATATAGAGTATCAAATACCACACCAAATGTTAAAAATATAAATCTCATATATTCAATTACAAAAATTGAATACACGAATTCGAAACTCTCAACATCTATCATATTTAAAATATAATTCATTGTCAATGCACAACACGTTAAGATTACTTACTTCCGCCATAGAATCCACCATACACGATCACTGGACAATGCTGTGCCGACAAATTTGCTCTCAAATGTGTTATGACAGTGGCATAATCGGCCAATGCCTGTTCAGACGTCAAATAGCCGTATGCAGTCACTTGCTTTGGTCTGTCTCCAAAAATGTATGGAAATGACTTTCCATAATAGCGATGCTGCAAAAAGACATGTCTATTGATCAATATCCAATCAGGAAACTCAATTCCACTAAAATTCCAATTAAAAACATAATAGTAATACCTCAATGTAGACAAGCAGCGCCTTGAATTGGGCGCCCCTATCGGTCAGACAATCCAAGTTAGTTTCGATATCACCTTGGGCGCCCAAATAGACGAAAATAGGATAATTATGTTCAGGACCGCCCCAGAATTTTTGGTTCACAAAATATCTTTGTGAAAACGTTCGATATCTCTCGGGAATGAACGTGAAATGATCCACAATTTGAATGTAGCTATGTGCCTCGTATTCTTCCAAGTGAGGTGGCTTCTGTCGGGTGTTGCGGAGAAAAGATAAATATCCTGTCACTGTTATAACTCTAGCGAAAACTATTATTGCACAAATAAGGATCGTGGGATGTTTGATTTCCATTGTGCTCTGTGGATGAAAAGCTCTGCAATCACCCTTTGTGTGTAGTGGTGGGAACAAACTCTAAGCGTTAGCGTTAAAAATAGGAGAAGCGAAGCCCCAATCGCACATGTTGCGGATAGGGTTGCGAGGAGGAGGCGTAGCTTTTCTTTATGATCATTCTTTTAATACAATGTTAGACGGATTCAACGTTTGTTTAATTTCCATGGGTAAAATGGTTCTCATAGGTATTAGTGTGTATATATAGTTTCTCATTACTAGTGTTGCGTTAATGTATGTTTGCACCGTGGAAGCCCACTGAAATGAGTCCATTATGCAATCTTTTAAGTAGGAATGAGTAGTTTAGGTTTTTTTTTTTTTTTTTTAAATGTTAACTCATCTATGAATATTATAATTAGGGTAAATAAGTGTTTATATAAGGATATGCTTAAGTGTTTATATAAGGATATGCTTATAGAGTAGAAGGCATTTATATTGTAGCTTTGTTTTTAAGGAGGTTGTTTTTATGAAATGGTTTATAATATTTGTTTGCTTAGTTAATATAAGATTTTTTTTTTTTTACTTATTTTATGAGTACTTTTGTTATTTTTATTTTCATGGTCATATAATTTGTCACTATTTTCACTATTTTTTTTATTGGTATTTTGGTTATATTTTATATGAAATTTCGTAAGAAGTGGTACTAAATCTCTTTTATAGGATTGTATATTATAGCAAGTAGTTTACAAATTCTCATTATATTCATTTTTCATTTTCTTAAAAAATATATTTTTTTCTAGTTTTAGCTGAGTAGGTTAGAAACCTTATGTTGGGGGTTTTTAAATATTATTGAGGAGAAGTCATTATTGGCTAAGCTACATTACCTATATAATATGTAATGAAATGAGGGGTCCTTAAACTCTAATACCCAAGCCTTAAACAACACCCATATACGGTTGTGAGCTTCCATGTAGCTTTAGGTATAAAGGAAGACCCCTTGGAGTAAGAGAAGCTTTCAATATTAGGAATATATTGACCATTTAAGTTTTATGGTATACCAATGAGCAATTAGCCCTAGGAAGTTACTTTCATAGTACCCTAAAAATGGATAACATGGTTATGGGTATGAAGGAATGCTCTATAGTTAGACCTATGAAATATTGGGGCAACCACTAATCAATAACAAAATTATATATCACAGAGACCATGCAATTAGACACACCCTACCTTATATTTTTCTATTACCACATTATTTTAGTCCTTTCTTATTAAGAAAAAAATAGATCTAAACATACTATAGAAGAGGCTACTCTAGTCATGGTCTAACAATGGAGAGAAAATCTAGTCTAGTAGTATACAAAATATCTAGTCATAGTGCATAGAATATACACTCTAATGGTTAGAGCAATCCATGTTAGTAGTGCATCAGAAGAGCAATAAATAGCCCATTGTGATTGCCTCTTTGAGTTGATCATTTTGAGACCCAGCTTTGGTAATCCAATTTTGTAAATCTATCATCTTAAAATCATATTTTTATGGTACATTTCATTTTGATCCTCTCTTTCAGCCCATGATATTAACTCCAATAAACTTTTTTATAGATACTAAAGTGACTAAAATAGCTAGTGGTATTAGAGCTACTAAATAATTAGAGAAATTGGGTAAATATACAAAACAAATTGAAGCTTTCTCAATAAATAATCCTCTATGGTCATATAATTTGTTTTCTTAGTTAATATAAGATATTTTTTTGTTAGTTATTTTTATCGAGTTATTTTTATGAGCAGTTTTTTTATTTCTATTTTCATGGTCATATAATTTGTTAGTATTTTCATTAATTTTTGTATTGGTATTTTGGTTATATTGTATATGTAGGTTCGTAAGAAGTGGTATTAAATATCTTTTATAAGGTTGTATATTATAGCAAGTAGTTTTCAAATTTTTATTATATTCATTTTTTATTATCTTAAAAAATATAATTTTTGTCTAGTTTTAGCGGAGTAGGTTAGAAACCTTATGTTAGAGGTTTTTAAATATTATGGAGGAGAAGTCATTATTGGCTAAGCTAGATTACCTATATAATATGTAATAAAATGAGGGGTCCTTAAACTCTAATACCCAAGCCTTAAACAACACCCATATATGGTTGTGAGCTTCCATGTAGTTTTAGGTATAAAGAAAGACCCCTAGGAGTAGGATAAGCTTTCAATATTAGAAATATATTGACCATTTGAGTTTTATGGTATACCAATGATCAATTAGTCCTAGGAAGTTACTTTTATAGTACCCTAAAAATAGATAACATGGTTATGGGTATGAAGGAATGATCTATAGTTAGACCTCTGAAACATTGGGGCAACCACTAATCAATAACAAAATCATATATCACAAAGACCATGCAATTAGACACACCCTACCTTATGTTTTTTATTAACACATTATTTTAGTCCTTTCTTATTAAGTAAAAAATAGATCTAAACATACTATAGAAGAGGTTACTCTAATCATGGTCTAACAATGGAGAGAAAATCTAGTATAGTAGTATACATAACATCTAGTTATAGTGCATAGAATATAAAATCTAATGGTTAGAGCAATCCATGTTAGTAGTCCATCAGAAGAGCAATAAATAACCCATTGTGATCCCCTCTTTGAGTTGATCATTTTGAGACCCAGCTTTAGTAATCCAATTTTGTAAATCTATCATCTTAAAATTGTATTTTTGTGCTACATTTCATTTTGATCCTCTCTTTCAGCCCATGATATTAACTCCAATAAATTTTTTTAATAGATACTAAAGTAACTAAAATGGCTAGTGGTATTAGAGATACTCAAGAATTAGAGCAATTGGGCAAACATATAAAACAAATTAAGCTTCTTAATCAATAATCCTCTAGGCATTATCCAAATTAGACAAATTAAATAAAATTGATGATCTCAAAAGCATCTAATAGGCCTAAATACAAAATATAATGCTTTGGTAGTACAATACTTAGGGATTCAAGATTCTAGTTCTACGAGAGGAGTACAAAAAACCCCACCTCTAAATACGAATTAAAGAATACCCAAGCTATAATTTCTAAAATATAATGGTAATGATCCAACTAGTTGGTTGTATTGAGTTAAATAATATTTCTCTTCATGTCACTCCCCATGATCAAAAGCTTGCAATTGTATCCTTTAACCTAGAATAAGAAGTAGTATAATGGTACCAATGGTTAGAAAATATGAACCTAAGGCTCACATGGCCTAAAATTAAATGTAAATTAGTCACCCATTTTATGCCCAATAACTATAAAAATTTTATATGAGCCCTCGCCATTTTAAGATATATGACATCTATTCATGATTACTAGATAGTTTGAAAAGATGATTGGCTTAAACTCTTTTTCATATTGGACATCATTAAACTCAAGAAATAAACCAACCAAATTAAATGTCACACCTATGAAAAATGGAGGTATGTCAAGCATAGGCTCTATGTTGTAATCATGATGAAAAATATTCTTTGGGCCATAATTGTGTATAGAAGAAACTATATTTATCGGATGTAGGTGAACCTTCCACTAGGGAATCACATGATAAAGGAGAGGACAAAATAGAGATAAATCAACCTAAATATTCCAAACTAATAGAGGAAACACCACCCAAAATTTTAGTGCATACATTAGAATAAAATTGTACTCCATAGACCTTGAAAGGAATGGGGTATTTCAAGAGCTAGTGATGTATCATCTGTTGGAAATTTTGAGTAGTTTTGTTGTCATTTATGTCAAAAGAATATTGGTTTAATGTCGTCATAATTAAGGACATCAAGTGGTTTTTCCAAAAGCAAGAAGGTATTGGAAAGAAATAGCATATAATATTTATTTTTAATATTATATGCCTAAAAAGGGCCTAAAGGATGAAAATCTAGGAAAGAAGAAGTAAGTTTAAATTAAATAATAATATTCTATTATTATAATATTTTAGGCCAAATAACAAGGTGAAGAAAAATGAAGTACAAATTGAAAAGACCCATGAGCAATTTTCAAAGGTTTAATTTAAATTAAAATATTTTAAACTTTGATTTAAATTTTAATTTAAATTAATAAAGGATGCAAAGATTTTTAAATTTAATATTTAAAAATTAAATTCAAAATTTTAATTTAAAAAAGGGCCAACATGAGAAATCAAAATATGAATGTGTATTTATATAGGAAATGATTTCCATTTTCTAAATTCAAAATCACACCTTCGAATGCGAGAAAGAGAATATCGAGCGTTGTGTCTAAGAATAAGATAACTTGCAATTCCAAAGTGCTTGGAGGGAAACGGGGCAACATAGGCAACAGTTGGAAGAGTTTTAAGGTTTATGTGAAAGAGATAGTGGTTCGATCCATGTGATCGACGTTTTGGAGGAAGAGCCTTTCAATTGGCTTGCTCAGTATTTTTGTGTAGCAAGTTTTTGTAGGATAGTGTGCACCGTGTGTTTCATGTGGGCATGCAACCCACTTGGTGGCCTAGCTTGGAGCTAGGGTGTTGGGAGTGAAAAGGTCACATGGTTGAATCTGTTGAAGTTTTCTTTTGTGGGTAGAACAAACAAAAGGTATGCCATTCAATTTTATTTGGTGTTGAAAATTGAGTGCTTTGATATTATCGTGAATGTTAAGTGCTTAGGGGATTTATAAGGTAAAGAAAAATTAAAATATTTTATTTTTTATTTTTGGTGATTGAAATTTATAAGGTGTGGAGATTTAAGGTGTATAAGGGAGTTTGCTAAGCATGTTGTTTTAATGAAACTGTTGAGTTGAATATTGTGAGTTTAGAGATTATAAGGTGTGCATGGAAAACTGTTAAGTGTTGTATTATGGTGAAATTATTGAGTATTATAAGGTGTAAAAAAGTATTTTTTATTTTTTATGAAAATTTATCTTTGAGAACATTATTTTATGGAGATCTTGAGATAGGTTGTGGTAACCTAACCCTGGTGTTGGTAAAGAAAACAATTATTGTGGTTAAGACAGGTTTTGAAGATATATCTCCATCAAAATAAAAGGTATGAGAACATATTCCTTGTGAGTAAAATATTTTTGTATTGGATGTTGTGAATACCAAGTTGGAGTGAAAAGTATTATTTGTTAAGCATTGTTGATTTTGGTTTTTAGATATTTAATATTGATTATTGAAGGTTTTTCTAGAATAAAGGTTGATGATAGAAACCTTGTTTGATAAGCATTATTAGAAATATTGAGTAAGCCTTCATGTGCATGATTTTTTTTTTATTTGTAGAAAACATCCCAAAAGAGATGTCACTTTCGAGTAAGACCCAAGGAGGAAGGGTATCCATTTTGCCAAAAATACCTAGGACTCGGACCTGGCCTACCACCTTTGATATACTCAAGGAGCAAACAAACACATAAAACCAATTTAAAAATAATTAAATAACAACAAAAATAATAAAATAAAATAAAAAATATGCTCCTTGAGTGTGTCAAAAACAAAATCACAACCAAACACACATAATAAGATAAAAGAAACCACAACACAAACCACATAGAAAAACACAAGAACCACATAACAAAACACAAACAAGACAAAAACAATAGAACACTACAAAGACATAACCCAAAAAAAACATGAAAAATAAACACGACCAAAACCTAAAAAATAAAATAAAAATAAAAATAAAAAACTACCAACAACAGACAATAAACAAAAACAAAAAACATAGAAAACACTCACACATAAAAATACGAAATAACACAAACAAAGAGAAGCCCAAGAACAAGAAAGAAAAAACACAAGAACAATAACAAAAAACATAAAAAAAATAAATAAAAAAAAAAAACACAAGAACAACAAAAAACAACACAAAGAACATAAAAACAAAACAAAACAAAAGAACCCACCCACCTTAAAAAACTAAACAAAAAAAAACAAAGAAGAAAAAAAAAATGAACAAAAAAATGACCTATCTAGACCAGAAGACTATTAAGGCAAGAATCAACAGAGGAAACAAAATAAAGAATAGAATGATCTAGGGAACTAAAAAAAACTTAATGAACCAAAGAGAAGAAAAAAAAAAAAAAAACAAGAAGAAACTAGGTACCTTCAGAACTGGAGCCATCCAAAGAAATGATAGAAGGAAGAGCTTCCCTAATTTGAGAAGCCCACCATATAGGAGGTTGGCCATAACAAGTAAGATCACATTTTTCCAAAGCCCAATTAGATCTCTGACCACATGATTGTAATCAACTTTCAAAAATTCCATCTGGATTAACTAAATCTTCTCAATAATTCTTTTTATTCTCCAATCGACCTTATGATTCTTAGGAGTCTTCAAGAGATTAATCATAAGTTGAGAGTAAGAATCAACTAACACCTTTTCCCATCCAACCTTATTAGCCCCCTGAAGGCCTCTAACCCCTCAGCAAGGTTATTAGAAAGACTACCCAAATTCTCAGCAAAAGTAAAAGCCAGGGAGCCATCTGAAAGTCTACCAATTTCTCCCACACTAGCTTTTCCAGGGTTCCCTCTAGAGGCTCCATCAGTATTGAGTTTTCCAAAATCCTTAGGATGTTGCCAATTTCTAGTCCTATCCATCTTACTAATACTCACATTCCATTTAAGTTGGTTGCCCTTATAAGGTTTAATATTCAATCTTTGCATCACTTGATCTCATATTTGGTGGGAGTTTTAGGGGTGATTAAGGAGTTGATGGACTGATTCAACTAAGTTGGCTATGGTCTTTTGCCAAATATAGTGAATATCCTTCCTATCTTGATTAAAAATTTGGTTGTTCATTTCATTCCAAATATTCCAAAGAATAATGGTAGAACCCATCCAAACTAACTTCCTAATAAAATGATCAACACCCTCTTGATTAGGCCAATCCCTCCAAAGTTGTTCAAAAGTAAAAAAATTGGATCACTGTAAGCCAAGTAAAGTGGCCATTCTCCTCCATAGCTCAGAGGCTAAAGTACACTCAATAAAAATATGGTTGATATTTTCTACATTCTCTTCACACATTTCACATCTAAAAGGGCCATGAAAACCATGCTTCATAAGTTTCTCACCAGTAAGCACCCTACGATGCAATAAAAGCCAATTAAAGAACCTCACCTTAGGCCAGAGCTTTTGAGCCCACAATTGAGAAAATATGTTAGAAGAATGGTTGGGATTATTATGGCATAAGGTCAAATAACCTTGAGCAACTGAATACTCACCCTTAGTAGTGTTGTTCCATCCAAAACAATATTTTTCATGGGACCAAGAGAGGGATCTCATATGAAGGATGCCTTGGATATCTTGTCTTTACCTTTCTGGGATTTGAATAGGCCAGTCCTCAATAGGGATCCAATATCTACCAACCTTTGAATTACCATTATGGTACCGATAGTAATTAGACACCTTTATCCAATTAGCTCGATGAAGCTCCTCCATCCAAGGCCTCCAATCAGGAAATTGAGTTATCAAAGGCTTGTGACCATCCCAAGAATTTGTCCAAAAATTTGCATATTGACCATTATGAATGATCCAAAATAATTTTTTCTTTATCAAATCCTCACCAGTCTTAAGAACTGCTAAAATGGGAGAACCTTTGGTAGGAATTTGATAGCGAACAAGGTCTTCAGGACTTTTGTTCTTAGCATATTTAGCACGGAGATTATTGGCCCAAAGAGCATTGGGGTTATGCAACATCCTCCAATATAATTTAGCAGCTAAAGCTTTTTTGTTATTAATTGAATACCGGAATCCTAACCCCCCTTCACTCTTAGGAATAAATAAAGTATCCCATTTCACCAAGGCCCATTTTCTTTTCTCATTAGTACCACTCCAAAGGAAACGATGACTGATTTGATCCAATTCTCGAAGAACAGCCTTTGGGATATTCAAAATGGAAGAAACATAAATAGGAATAGCTTGAAGTACTGATTTTACCAAGGTGATTCTACCCCCAGAAGAAAGCCACTTGTTGGTCCACTTTCCAATTTTCTTCTTGACTTTGTCTAACAACCAATTCCAATATTTATTTTTTTGCCTTTGAATATTTATGGGAATACCTAAATAAGTGATTGTAATAGACGTCTTATTATATCTTAATTTATCCAAGACCATGGATTCCTGTCTAGCGGAGCAGTGAAATAAAATAACTTTAGATTTGTCTTCATTGATCAACTGCCCAGTAGCCTTAGAAAAATAGCTAATGATTTTCTTAATATTAGAAGCTTCCTTAACTGTATATTTACCTAGAAGAGTAGAGTCATCCACAAATTGAAGATAAGAGATATGTCTAGTTCCATGAGCAATGGTAACTCCCTCAAGGGTTTTGTTTTCGATATTTTTTGTTATAGTCCTACCCAAGCATTTAGCAAGAATGATGAATAAATAAGGGGATAGCGGGTCACCTTACCTAATACCTCTGGAAGCTTGGAAATACTGAGAAGGCTTGTCATTGATAAGAACTAAGTAGCAAACTAAAGAGATACATCCCATAATCCAATCCATACAATCCTTAGAGAAACCAAATTGCCTCAAAACTTTGATAAGGAAGTGCCAATCCACTCAATCATAAGTTTTGGACAAGTCTAACCGAATGAACATAGAAGAAGAATTTTGCATATCCATGGAATGGATGGCTTCTTGAGCAAGAACTATCTCATCTACTATTTGAAGTCCTTCCACATATCCCCCTTGCTCTAGGGAAATAATCTTATGCAAAAGAGGCTTCAACATTTTTGCCATGATTTTAGTAATGATTTTGAGAAGAACATTACATAAAGCAATAGGTCTAAAATCTGAGATATGATCAACCTCTTGAGCTTTTGGAACAAGAGTAATATAAGTTTTATTGATAACCTTCAAAATTTCTTTGGCTTTCCTAGCTTCTTCCACCACCTCTAATAAATCAACATGAAGGATATCCCAGAACTCTTGGTAGAACTCAATAGGAAAACCATCAAGACCTGGGGTTTTCCCTTTTTGTATTTTAAAAACTACTTGTTGAAGCTCATTGATAGTAACAGGAGCAATCAAAATAGAGTTCTCCTCAGAAGTGATAAGAGAAGGGATTGCTTGAAGAACATTTTGTTGTGAAGCTGAGTCAAGAGGAGTAGCAGCAAAAATATTGGAAAAGTAATCAACAACAATAGATTTCATGCCATCCCAAGTATAAACAACATCTCCAAAATCTGATTTTAAGGAAGAAATAAAGTTGTGAGATCTTCGAGCTAGAAGATATTTGTGGAAGAAATTTGTGTTTCGATCTCCTTCTTTGAGCCATTGAATTCTAGATTTTTGCTTCCATAAGATTTCTTCTCTTTTTTCCCATTCCTCTAACCGAGTTGTGAGTTTAATTTCATCTGCACTTCTCTTCTCTGTGAGGCCATATAAATGGATTTTCTTATTCAAATTTTCAATATAAGCAATAACTTCATGTTTTTTTATGAACATCCCCAAACTCTTTCCAGTTCCAAGTCTTGATTTTGGATTTAATGTATTGCAGTCTTTTGGCAAAACAGAACATCTTAGTCCCATGCCTAGGTTTACCTTCCTTCCACCATTGTTGCACACGAGGTCTGAAGGAAATATCTCTAAGACACATTAATTGAAAATTAAAAGGAGAGAAACTCACATTGGTTTTCCACATTTCCACCATGACTAGCCAATGATCCGAACCAGCATTATTAAGAGTCCTAACTTTAGGAATGTGACTATGGATTAAGAAATTTTTAGATAGGAAAAACCTATCCAATATCTCTATTATACAAGCTAAGCCTTGCCTTATTTTAGACCAAGTCATAAGGCCATTATCTGGTTGGATATCCACAAGATGGATGTTTGCAATATATTTGCTCATGAGGTCAGTGCTTTTGTCCAAATTTCTATTTCCCCCCATTTTCTCATCCAGAGAGAGGATGGTATTGAAATCTCCTCCGATCAAGATCCAAGATTTAGGAAAGTGAGATATAATTTGAGTAATATCCTTCCACTGTCTTCTTTTTTCCTCCAAAGAAGTTGGGGCATAAACAATAATGCAGAGCATAATATGGTTGGAATATCTACTTTGAATAGCTATAGCCAACAAACCCCAAATTCCAACCATATGGTGAATAACTACCTCTTTTGGGTCCCAAAGACAAGCAATTCCACCCGAATTCCCTTGGGAATTGAGGAAAACCACTTTTCCAACTGGCAAAATTTTACTGGCAATTAAGTCCATATCCTCCATTGACATCTTTGTTTCTTGAAGGAAAACAAGATGTGGATGATTTATCTGAATCATTCTTCTAATTTCATTTTGTTTTGAAATACTCCATTTGAGTCCTCTAATATTCCAAGTGATGATCTTCATTAATACCAGGGCTAAAAAATTTGGGAAGGGCATTAATCTACCTTCCTCTAAAAGATTTTCACCTTCTTTTACCATATGATATTGATTGGTCTTGTGACCTACTTTTTTATTAGAATCCATCTTCAATTTTTTTTTCCCTTTTTCTTGACTTATTCCAATTGAATATGATATGGCTTCTAACCTTGAAGAATGCTCATACACAGCCAAAATTTTACTAGATGGTTCAATGGAGTCTATATTGGATCCTACATTATTTGAAGTTTTGACATTTGAAATATTGTTTTTCTTGTGTAAATTTTCTTCTTCTTTTTTTCTGTTGAAAACCTTTGATTTGTTGGTTTGTCTCTGAGTTCTTCCCTTCATATTTAAATTGTGTTTCTAAGATTTTAGTTTCAATTATTTCCTCTTCCTCGCTTGGGACATCATTTGTGGAAAGGATTTCAAACATATTAGCAAATGAATTTGATTGATCCTTCATAACTGGTTTTTTCTGAGTGTTATTCTTCTTAGGTATTTGGAAACCTATTGAGTTTATATCTTCTTTCTTTTGATCAGGAATTTTATTTGGGAAAGCACTAGCCAAATGACCATATTCATGGCAAATTTTACAATGAAAAGGAGTGTTCTCATAGTCCACTATTTTCTCCCAAGTGTCTTCCCCAAATTGTAAAGTGATATTTTTAGGTAGGGGTTTGTCAAAATCCATTAAAACACAAATCCAAGCATAAATAATATGTTCAAAAGTTTGAGTACAATTAGCAATCATCATAAAAGTTCCTAAAGAGTTTCCAATTGAAGAAAAAATAGTAGGATTCCAAAATTCAATAGGGAGGCCAAAGATTCTAATCCACACGGGAGCTATAGAAGGCATCTCTTCTTCGGCTTTAAATTTAGTATGCTAGGGCTTCATGAAAAGCCCTGCCCTTCCAAAAAACCAAGGACCCCCTTGAAAAGTTTTCTCTCTATCTTCATTATTAGAAAATAAAACAAGAAAATAACCATTTGGATAAATAGATATTTGTAACTCACCTTTAGTTTTCCAGCTTTTTGCAGCCTAGACTTTGAAAGCAGATGGACTCAGACGAAAAACCACGAACCAACAAATTAGTCCTCTTTTTTCCAAACCTTCAATGTCAGTCTGAATGTTACCCATATCAATCTTAACAATAGGAGTTCTATCAGCTGCTTTAAGCCATCCTGACTCCATTTTCCTAGGATAAATATTAGGCATTCTTAGAGGTCTATGGGAAGCCCTAATATTGATATTAGCATTGGGCTGAGGCTGTCCACCATGAAGGACATCACTAAAATTCATTTTTGGGACTGAGTCTTCAAAATTCTTACCCTTGACAGGGGTTTTCATAGTAGAATTATTTTTTGGGTGCACCTTAGCACTAGATTCACTTGAGATATGAGCCATATTTTGATAAACTGCTTGAAACTTGTTTTTTAATCTCTTTAATCCTTGCCCTAGACACCGTGGAAAGGTATGGTTTTCACTTTTATTTTGTGTAGCAAATTGGAAGTTGTTGTCACTCAAGTTCATAGTATGATCTATTGAAAGACAAATTTCTAACCCATCTTGTATCCCCTGCAACATTTCTTGCTAAAATATTGAGCATAAACCACAAAAATATTGGTCGTTAGGGCCCGAAGGCCCTAAAAACCAACCTCTGGAGCTGCTTTCACTCAACCCATATAAAACCCTCGCATAGCCGCTTGCCAAATATATCGTTCACATATAGGTATGAGCTAGGATCTATTTTGCTCTAATTGATATGAAAATTTTTGAAGACGTTCTAGGGTTTTTCAGGCATCTACCCTTAAAATTTCATCTCAATACGAGTTCGAATGAGTGGGATATGGCCAAAACGAGTTTTGTAGTTTGGGAAGTCCTGCAAAAAACTTCTAATCAATTTCTCTCCTCCATGTGCATGATTAGGGTTTGTAAAATATCATGAGTATCATTGTTATGTGATGTTTATTTTATAAGTATTGTTGAATTAAATTTTATTTAGTGTTTTATTGAGTTGAGTTGAGTAAGCTCTTGTGAAAGCTTACAATGCAGAATTGAGGTAAGTCTTAGTGAAGACTTGTTGAGCAGATTGAAAAAGCTCTAGTAAGGACTTATTAAACATATTTGAGGTAAGTATTTAAGAAGTCTTGTGATCAGAGTTGATTGATTGATTTATTCAAACCTTGAGTTAATGTTTGGGGCATATCTAGCAGAGTTAATTTGTGATTGAGTCAAGCTTTGTGTTAATTTTTGAGGATATATTTGAGGATGGAGGTTGGTGCAATTTTAAGTATAGGTTTGTGGTAGGAAAAATATATATATTGAGTAGATTTGTTTTAGATTTAAGGATAGTGTTCAATATAGATCTAATATAGAGAACAGAACAGAGTAAGAGAAAACTTTGGAGGTGATATAGTACAGAGGACAATAGTCTCTAGTGGATGGAGGTCCATTAGCTAAGGTAGTGAAGATAGGTCTTCTGAGTGAGGGCAAGAGTCTTTAGTGGATAGATATCCATAAGCCAATGCAGTGGAGGCAGTAATTCTTCTTGGAAGAAAACCAACTAGAGCAAAGGAGAAGGAGTTCTCTTGTGGATAGAGTTACGTAAAATTGATCAGGGGATTGATGTCTCCTTTGGATAGAGGTCCATAAACATTCTAATAAATAAAGTATTCCCAAGATAATTTATTTGAAAAAAATTTATAAGGAATATTTTCTTCATGGAGTAGCCCACATTGGGTGAGCCACATTAAATTATGTCTCTCATATGTGTGATGGTTTGTGTAATGTTTACTTATTTAATATTGTTGATATTATTATATGGATTGAAAAGAAATTTTTTTTATCTTATACTGTTCATCCCCCCTCTCGGTATAAGCACATGTTTTTCAATTGGTATCAAAGCGGGTCTCTCCGTGAAAAGACTAACAACTTGGAGAATGATCCATCAAAAACACACATGAATTAAAAAATGAAAAAGATACCATATTTGATATAAAATAGGATTTCTTCGATGCTATTAGGAATTTGGAAAGGATTATAAAGAATAATTCAAGCTTTAAGGAATAAATTCAAGAAGATGAAAAAGCAAAAATAGAACTCCTATAGGGTTTCACAGAACTCAAGATAAAGGTAGAAGAAGGGAAGAAAATTGAATAGGATATGATAGATCTATTAAGATCAAGGGAAAAAAAGTGTGAAATATTGAAAGCAAAAATTGCATCTCTAAGGCATGAAGTTGAAAAGACCAAAATTCAAAAAGGTATAAAGTTAGAGAAACGAAAAGAGAAATTCAGCTTTCAATAAATAGATACATCAAACAGAGATAAGCTCGCTACTCATACTTTGAAATGAAAGTACATCATGAAATAAGAAAGCAAAGAGGAACCATGGACAAGAGTTAATAACAAAATAAAAAGCACTCAACCGCATGTTCAAATGTATCCAAATAGGTTACATAATCTCTTCCATGGCTACTGCTTTTCTTATAACAAATATGGTCATAGAGCTATGCATTGCACTTATTATGTGAAAATTATGTCAATAGAAATATCAACTCTTTTGTACCTCTTATGAATGATGATATCATATGTTACAAATGCAATAATTTTAGTAACAAGGCTAGATGGTGTAAAATGGTAATTCTTGAGTCTAGTAAAAAGAATACAACTTCAACAACTAGGAAAGAGGAAAAGGGGAATGAAAAGGCTAGATCAATGTTAGTTCAAATAGATCTTCATTCTTAGGATAAATAAGAACAATGATTTCTTGATAGTGGTTGCTCTAGACACATGACAGGATATAAAGACAAATTTCCTATACTCAAAGAAACTAATAGAGGATCAGTAAGTTTTGGTGATAATGGATCAACAAAAACTGGTAAAAAGGAAACTTTGAGTTTAGATAACGAAAAAAAAAGAACATAAAATGTAATATATATCAAAGGGTTAAGACACAATCTACTAAGTGTAAGCCAACTTTGTGATAAAGGTCATATGGTTACATTTCCAGATAGATGTGAGATAAGAAAGTTGAAAATTGGAAAATTCATTGCAAATGCAAGTAGAACTCCAAAAAAACTCTATATGCTTAGTGATATTAAAGGGAAGAAGTGTTTTCTATCACAAGAAGATGAGATTTTGTTGTGGCATTGAAGAATGAGTCATTTGAATTTTGACAACATAGTCAACATAAGCAATAAACAGGCTGCCAAAGATTTAGCCTAGCTAAAAAGGCCACAAAACACAATTTGTGCACCTTCTCAACATAGAAATCAAACTAGAAAAAGTTTTAAATCAAATGAATATATGTCATAAGAGCCATTAAATCTAATACATACTAATCTATGTGGTCCTACTAGAACATAGAGTATTCAAGGTGAAATTTACTTCATATTGTTCATAGATGATTACTCCATAATGACTTGGGAAGCTTTCCTAAAATATAAGTCATAAGTATTTGATAAATTCAAGGTTTTTAAGAAAATATTGAAAATGAAACCAGAAAAGGATTAAGTTTTTGAGATCTGACAGAGGAGGAGAGTTTACCTCAAATGAATTTGTATATTTTTGTTAAGGATTAAGATTTCAAATAGATTTTGGAGGGAACCAGTCAACACAGTAGTATACATAATCACTAGGGCTCAAATAAGGGTAAACCATCACAAGACTTCATATAATATTTGGAAAGGAAGACTGGCCAATGTAAAGCACTTCAATATTTTTGGAAGCAAGTGTTACATAAGATAGGAAGAGCAAAACTTGGGCAATTTTGACCCAAGATGTGATGAGGGAATTTATCTTGGTTATTCTACTAAGAGTAAAGCTTGTAGATGCTACAATAAAAGGATACACACTATTGTAGAAAGTATAAATGTAATAGTTTATGATAAGATAGATTCAAGAGAACCAGTTCAAAAAATTATGTATCAGGAAGATGAAATTTGTCAAGAAGAGTTTCGTGAGAAATCATATGAAGAAGAGAAATAAACACAAAGAATTCTTCCTAAAAATCCATCCAAGTATGTATAGAAACATCATCCAAAAGAGATAATCATTGGGAATATATATGAGAGATAGACAAGGAGAAGGATAATAAAACCATATCAACAAGTAAATTTTTCCTTGTTATCAAATATTAAGCCAAAATACTTCAATCAGACAAGTGAAGATAAGTTCTGGATTAAGGCAATGGATGAGGAATTAGATCAGATAGAGAAAATTAAGACTTGGAAACTTGTTCCATGACCAAAAGATAAAAATGTGATTGGCACTAAGTGGGTATTTAGAAACAAGTTAAATGAATATGGTCAAGTGGTAAAAAATAAAGTGATATTAGTATACAAAGGTTATGCATAGGTAGAAGGAATTGACTTTGATGAGATATTTGCTCCAGTTGCATGATTTGAAGATATCAGAATGTTCTTAGCCTTTTCAAGATTCAAAAACTTCAAAGTATATTAGATGGATGTTAAATCAGCCTTTCTAAATGGTGTTCTATAAGAAGACGTTTACATTGAGCAGCGAGAAGGTTTCAATTTGACTGATAAAACATACTATGTATGCATATTGAAGAAAGCACTTTATGGACTAAAGCAAGCTCCTAGAGCTTGGTATTCAATATTGGATAAGTACCTATAGGAATAGGGTTTTAGGAAAGGAATAGTGGATAGTAACTTATACATCAAAAATAAAGGGAATGACTTATGAATTGTGGTTTTTTATTTTGATGATATCATTTTTGGAGTAAACAATGATAATATGTGTCAAAAATTTACAAAGAGCATGCAAAATGAATTTGAGATGTCTATTCTTTGTGAGTTGTCCTTATTTTTTAGACTTCAAATTTCATAATCAAAGAAAGGGGTGTTTCTTTTACAAACCAAGTATATAAAATATATTCTAAAGAAATTAAATTTAGAATATTGCAAGCCAGTAAGTACTCTCATTGTTACATGATGTAATTTAAGTAAATATGATGAATATCTAGAGGTAAATAAAAAATTATACAAATCTGTGATTGGCAGCTTACTGTATGTCACAGCTACAAGACTAGATATCATGCATGCAATGGGATTAGTGGTAAGGTTTCAGAAATTACCCAAGGAAATACATGTAGTAGTAGTAAAGAGTATTCTCAGGCATCTAAAAGGGACTATGGAATTTGGGCTCTGGTATCTCAAAAGTGATAGTTTCTCTCTCATAGCTTATACAGATGTAGATTGGGTTGACAACATTGATGACATAAAAAGCACAAGTGGAGGTGCATTATTTTTTGGAGACTGTTTGGTATCTTATATAAGTAATAAATAGGCATCAATATCCCTATCTACAATAGAGGCAGAGTATATTGCAGCAGTTGCTAGTTGTAAACAGGTATTATGAATGAAGCGAACTCTAGAGGATTTCAAGATAAAACATGATCATCCTATTCCTATATTGTGTGATAATACAAGTGCTATAAATATTTGAAAGAATCCAGTGATGCATTCTAGGACAAAGCACATTCTGGTAAAGTATCACTTTCTAAGAGAACATGTGACAAACAAGTAATTCAGGTTGGAATATGTTACTACAAAGGAGTAGATTGCAAATATTTTCACTAAGCCACTTTCGAAAGATACTTTTGAGTACCTTTGAGAAAATTTGGGAGTAGTTATACTCCCACCCCAGAATTAATCACCTCAATATGAGGTGGGGGAGGGGCTAATCTAAGAATCTCATTATTAGCCCTGAGTCCCAAAGGCGACCTTTTGTCATTGATGAAAAAGGGGGAGAGATTTGAGTTAGGGGTAGAGCATTCAATCAGGAGGAGCAGTTTCTCAAGGAAAGCAACTTTTGAAAAATAAAAAAGAATGGTAAAAATAAAGGGGTTGCCATCAATGAAAAAGGGGGAGATTGTTGGAAATTTTGAGTAGTTTTGTTGTCATTGATGTCAAAATAATATTAGTTTAATGTCGTCATCATTAAGGACATCAAGTGGTTTTTCCAAAAGAAAGAAGGCTTTGGAAAGGAATAGGATATAATATTTATTTTTAATATTATATGCCTAAAAATGGACCAAAGGATGAAAACCCGAGAAATAAGAAGCAAGTTTAAATTAAATAATAATATTCTATTATTATAATATTTTGGACCAAATAACAAGGTGAAAAAAAATGAGCAATTTTCAAAGGTTTAATTTAAATTAAAATATTTTAATCTTTGATTAAAATTTTAATTTAAATTAATAAAGAATGCAAAGGTTTTTAAATTTAATATTTAAAAATTAAATTCAAATTTTTAATTCGAAAAAGGGCCAATGTGAGAAATCAAAAGATGAATGTGTATTTATATAGGAAATTATTTCCATTTCCTAAAGTCTTAATCACACCTTCGAATGCGAGAAAGAGAATATCGAGCGTTGTGTCTAAGAAGAAGATAATTTGCAATTCCAAAGTGCTTGGAGGGAAACGAGGCAACATAGGTCATGTAATGCTTTGACTTCCCACTGATGGTGGTAGCATAGGTGGTAGTTGGGATAGTGTTAAGGTTTGTATGGAGGAGATCATGGTTCAATCCATGCGATCAACATTTTGAAGTAAGAGCCTTTTGTTTGGCTTCCTCAGTGTTTTCATGGGGTAGGTTTTTGTAGGATAGCGTGCGTTGTGTGTTTCATGTGTGCGTGCAGATCACTTGGTGGCATAGCTTGGAGCTGGGGTGTTGGAAGTGCAAAGGTCACAAGGCCGAATCCACCGAAGTTTTCTTTTGTGGGCAGAACAAACAAAAGGTATACCATTTAATTTTATTCGGTGTTGAAAATTGAGTGCTTTAATATTATCATGAGTGTTAAGTTCTTAGGGGAGTTATAAGGTAAAGAAAAATTAAAATATTTTATTTTTATTTTTGGTGATTGAAATTTATAAAATGTGGATATTATAAGGTGTATAAGGGAGTTTTCTATGCATGTTGTTTTAATGAAATTGTTGTGTTGAATATTGTGATTTTGGAGATTATAAAGTGTGCATGGAAAATTGTTAAGTGTTGTGTTATGGTGAAATTATTGAGTTGAATATTATGCGTTTCGAGATTATAAGGTGTACAAAAGGATTTTTTATTTTGTATTAAAAATAATCTTTGAGAAAATAATTTTGTGGAGATCTTGAGATAGGTTGTGGTAACCTAACCCTAGTGTTGGTAAAGAAAAATTTGATTGTGGTTAAGAAATGTTTTGAAGATATATCTCCGTAAAAATAAAAGGTATGAGTACATCTTCCTTGTGAGTAAAATATTGTTGGATTGGATGTTGTGAATGCCAAGTTGGATTGAAAAGGATTATTTGGTAAGCATTGTTGATTTTGGTTTTGAGATATCCAATATTGATTGTTGAAGGTTTTTATGGAATAAAGGTTGATGATAGAAACCTTCTCTGATAAGCATTGTTGGAAATATTGAGTGAGCCTTCATGTGCATGATTAGGGTTTGTAAAATATCATGAGTATCATTGTTATGTGAGGTTTATTTGATAAGCATTGTTGAATGAAATTTCATTGAGTGTTTTATTGAGTTGAGTTGAGTAAGCTTTTGTGGAAGCTTACAATACAGAATTGAGGTAAGTCTTAGTGAAGACTTGTTGAGCAGATTGGACAAGTTCTAGTGAGGTCTTGTTGAGAAGATTTGATACAAGTCTTTAAGAAGACTTGTGAGTAAATTTGATTGATTGATTTGTTCAAATCTTGAGTTAATGTTTGGGGTAGATCTAGCAGAGTTTATTTGTGATTGAGTCAAGCTTTATGTTAAGGCTTGAGGATAGATTTGAGGATAGAGGTTGGTGCATATTTGAGGATAGGTTTGTGCTAGACCAGAGATATATATTGGGTATATTTATGCTAGACTGAAGGATAGTTTTCAGTACATATTTGACACAGATAATAAAATAGATTAAGAGAAAACTTTGGAGGTGACAAAGTATAGAGGACAATAGTATCCAGTGGATAGAGGTCCATTAGCTAGGGTAGTGAATATAGGTCTTCTAAGTGAGGGTAGGAGTATTCAGTGGATAGAGATCCATAAGTCAGTGCAGTGGAGGTAGCAGTTCTTCTAGAATATCACCATCCAAAGCAGAGAGAAGGAGTTCTCCTATGGATAGAGTTCCAAAAACTTGATCAGGGGATTGATGTCTCCTTTGGACAGAGGTCCATTAACATTGTAATAGGGAAATGATCCCCAAGATAATTTATTTGAGAAAATTTTATAAGGAATATTTTCTCCATGGTGTATCCCACATTGGGTTAACCACGTTAAATCATGTCTCTCATGTGTGTGATGCTTTATGTAATTTTTACTGCTTTAATATTGCTGATATTTTCATATGGATTGCAAAGAAAATAAATTATCATATACTTTTCACCCCCCCTCTCAGTATAAGCACATGTTCTTCATCATCCTTATTAATTCTAACAATACCAACAATTTTATCGATCCTTGGGTAGCTAAAAACGCAATTTGTTACATCAATTTTTGCAATTCATTTGAAGTAATGGTCACCATTTAATGTAGTCCACCATGTAAGTAAAAATACAAAAATATAAATGTGATGATTAAAGACTATAACCTCAAGGTAAGCATTTTTTTCTTCCTTTGGGGGTATGACACTGTGTTAGGAACTCAATGGGTTGTCACTTTAGCCTTGACAATATGGGACTTTCTGAGCTATGGATGCATTTCACATAATATGAAAAGTAATATACTCTCCAAGGCATGATTATATCTCCTACCCATCTCATTAGCTCACATCATATGAAAAATATTCTAAAGAAATCTTTTAAATGGGTTGTGGTACAATTGTTTGTATGATAGCCCTCAAATATTGATGATATAATTCAATCAAATGAGTTATAATAAATTATGGATAAACATACCCCTATATTTTTAGAACCGCATGGGTTACCACCATATCATTCCCATGATCATGCCATCAAGCTTATTTTAGGAAGCTTTTCACCAAACATTCATCACTAGCAATATTTGTATATCCAAAAGATAAAAATTAAAAGGATGGAATATCACTTCTTAATAGAAAGAGTCATTCAACTGAGTTTTATCTCATATTATTCCTTGATACATTTGGTTTGTAATAAATATGGGTCTTGGAAGTTATGTGTATATTTTTGAGAACTCAAATTTGTTAGGGTAAAATATGTAGTATATTGCATTATACTACGTAGATTATTACATTTACTTTTTACCGCATACCATGAGATATTTACTGTTATAAATATCTATTGGTTAACCTAGAATAAATCCTAAAATATCGTAGGTTAGATATTTTAGGTTAGTTGTTCAGTTAGACTTCTCTACCTAGGTTAGTGGTTAGCATCATGTTTCTCTCAACCATTTGGTTGGCGTGATTATGGCTAATCAGTTTACTTTGCAAATCTATTTAAGATTATAATGTCCTAAGCTGAAGCTAATGTTAATTTGATAATATTTTGATTATTATTATTTTGGTGCATCTTCTCACTACAAAATTACCATCAAGAACAATTTTCTCATTTTTGTCATTGATAAGTTATCATATGAACTCCATGGTGCTCACTTCTTCTCAAAGCTAGATCTTCATTCAGGTTATCATCATATTATAGTATAGGAAAAATATATTTTGAAGATAATATTCCACACTCGTGAAGACCATTATGATTTCCTCATCATGCCATATAGTCTTACCAACATGTCATCTATTTTTTAAATTCTCATAAACTAAATATTTTAACCATTCATATATATACTTATTTCGGTATTTTTTGATGATATTTTGGTTTACAATCATACATGGGAAGACCATTTGCAACATTTAGAATAGACATTACAACTCCTAGCTATTAATCAACTATAATCCAAATGATTCAAATATTCCTTTGCAATGTAGGAAGTGAAGTATCTAGACCATTTAGATTTAGAGAAAGGGATCAATGCAAACCTTAAAAATATTGCATCCATACAAGAATGGCCCAAATAGTAGAATCTCAAAAGTATTTAGGTTTTCCTAGGTATCATTGAGTATTACTAAAAACATTATCCATGATTATGGTAAATTTTCACCCCTTTGATTGCAATTTTATTGATAGAACCTACCAAATATGCAATTTTGCTACTCAAACAATTTATGGTCTACTATTATATTTTCTTCTTTTATTTTAATCCTTACTACCATAGAATATCATTTGTCCCAATATAAATAAGCCATAATATTATATGTCAAAATATCAATAATAAGAGTAGAATTATAATGTGGTGATGGCTACAAATCACTTTTTCTTTTTTCCATGTTACATTGTTTGGATATTTCTCTCCATAAAATAGATACATAAGATGACTCTTCATGTTCTTTAATATTGCTATCCGCATGACACGCTCATGATATTTGTCTTATCATCTTGCCACTTGTATACTATACTGTTCACTCTCTTCTTACATGCATACTTGACTCTACGCCACTTGCATAGTTCTACATGACTCTTACTCTCCTACATGCACTCTTAATACAAGAAAATTGTGCACATTCTCACATTACATATTTGTACACTTACATACAAGACACTTGTGCACATTATCTCAATACACACTTGCACTCTTACATACATGATACTTATGTATTTCCTACACATTACACTCTTACATGATATTTATGTATTTCTTACACATTGACACTTACATGAATGAAAAATATAAATCACTCATATAAACTATAGAATCAATCCTAATATATTACATATTTACATTTGTACCATAAAATACCATGGGGTACATTTGCATGTACCAAATAATGTAATAATCTTCAACACCCCTTTGTATTATATTATTTGGTTATTGAAGACTTTAGTCTCTAGTATTGGTCTTCGATCTTTAATTTACTTCCTTTAGGATTTTTTTTGAGTCTTTAATATACAATCCTGCATGAGGTTCATATAGTTCTTATTATAACACTTACATTCGATTTGTATCCTTTATTTTTTTTCTCTTTACTTTCTTGATTTTCTTCTTTTGTTTTTTTATTTTATTATTTTCAGTTCTAGTCTTGATCTTGCCATGTCATCTTTCTAAGGTCTCACTTCCTATATCATGATGTTCTATAATATTTGCAACATTAGGACCTCCAAAATTATTTGAAGAATGAATATATTTATTGACCAAGAGTTTTACTATAAGAGCCTTGAATTCATTTTATGCCGATGTTTCTTCTAAATATTGGATTTCATGAATTTCTTCAAATAAGTTTCCTTATTTATTTTCTTGACTAAATTGTAGTTGATATTTTTGTTGATGACTACATTGATATTGCAGTTGATATTAATGTTATTGGTACTATAGTTGAAATTGATGTTGTCATTGTTGATTATATTGATATTGAGGTTGATATTATCTTTGTTGAATTATTTTATGGGTGTGATGGTGAGTTTCTGCTTCAATAAATCAAAGGTTTCCTTGCACTTATTTGTCCATTTAAAATATTTTTTCTTCCTTTGAATATTGGATATCAAGTAGGCAACCTTAGAGTAATATTTCACAAAGTGTCTATAGTACCCTATGATACCCACAAAACTCTATACTTTGGTCACATTGGTGGGTTGTGGCTAAGTCACAATGGCCTCTATCTTCTTTGGATCAATTGTTATTCCATCAGTAGAAATAATATACCCAAGATATTTTACCTCAAGGACATAAAATTCATATTTTGAGAGGTTACCATAAATATGGTTTTACCTTAATAGCTCTAGTACTATCCTTATGTGCTTATCATGCTCTTCCTTGTTCTTGGAATATATTAGAATGTCATCCAAAAATATCAATACAAATCGATCTAATTGTCTTTTTAAACACATTGTTCATTAGATTCATGAAGGTTTTTGGTGCATTAGACAATCCAAATGGTAGTACTGTGAATTCATAGTACCCATATAAAGTTTTGAAGGCAATTTTGTGAGTATCTTCCTCACGAATTTTTAATTGATAATATCCAAATTTCAAGTTAATATTGGAGAATATGATTTCCTCTTTCAATTGATAAAACAAATACTCTATTATGGGAAAGGGTTATATTCTTGATAGTTTCTTTGTTCAAAATTTTATAGTCGATACACAATCTTAGCGATCCATCCTTCTTATTTACAAAGAGAATAGGTGCACCCCATGGTGACACACTAGGTTTTATCAACCTTTTCTCTAACAACTCCTAGAGTTGTACCTTCAACTTCTACATATCTATAAGATTCATCCTGTATGGGTTTCTATGTATTGGCTTAGTTTCAGGTATTAGTTCTATAGTAAAGTCAAATTTCATTTTTTGTGGTAATCCAAGAAAATGTTTACGAAACACATCATTATATTCCTACAATATTGGGTGTTTACCAAACACCTCTTCCTTTTTATTTGTCTCTATTTTGTTAAACTTGACCATGAAAATAAATCCACCATTTTTTATGGTCTTATTTAGTTGCATTGATAATAGTAAATGAGTTCAAAAATTACATTATTCACTGGAAATTTACCTTCTTTTTTTTTCACTATTAGTGTAATTAATCCACATTTCATGAAAATTGATTACAATCTCATGGGATTTGAACCAATCCATCTCAAAATTAACATCAAAGGCATGGAGAGGAGCTACATATAGGTACCATTCCATGGATCCATTGGGTAATATGACTTGTACGTCATGATAATATTTATCTATAGACACCCAAAAGTTGCACATTGTCCCTCTCCTCTTCTCGATCAATCAATTTGCAAAACCCTCAAAAATTGCATAAATTGACTAAAAACACTATTCATTCATCAAATACACTATTCATCATCCTTAGCCCCCTTGGGCTAGCTAAGTTCCTTCCTACGCTTAATCCTAGGTCTTCATGGAACCTCATTCATAACTCAACCAAGGTTGAATTCTCCACCATGGTCAAAAAGCACTTTATGGTCAAAAAGTTAACATTTTGGTTAAAATATGCTTTATGACTAATCACATGGTTAATTAGATCTAATATTGATTTTATTTTAAGCCTTCCACCTCACCTAGTCTACTTTGACTAGCCTAGTCTTCCATCTCATCTATTCTACTTTGACTAGCCTAGCCTTCCACCTCACCTAGTCTAGCCTATCCTAGCCTTGCCACCTCTCATATAGATATTTCTCCACCTCAAAATCCCTTTGGTCATAAATGAAATATGGAGACTTTTGCACACAAAAGGTAATTTTTAATTTAGAAAATTTTCCAAAAAGGTGTTCATAAATGCCAAATGGATATTTTTAGCAAGGTCATCATGATTTATGGATGGGTGAGGGATTATCTCACCCCAACCTCATTTATGAACCAAGACACCTCATGGAACACATATTAGGTGGATACCTCATCCTAGACACCTCACAAGGGACACCTCATAATCTCCCCCTCACCTTGGCCAAGTCTATAAGTAGAAGGTCATTTCCACCATTTTAGAGACCACCACTTTTAGCTTACAGAAACTCTGCAAAAATTACTCTAGACACTCATCCATCACACAACCATCATACATCCATTGTATTCACTTTGCCATAATAGTTTATGTTGCTTTCATAATATTCCTTGTGATTGAGATAGACTATCAACATCAAAAAGGATATTTTTTGAAGGTGACCCATAAAAAAAGTGAAGAAGCGGTAGCACCAGAACAGTCCAAAAATTGATCTTACATATTTTGTTTTGAAAATATAGGCTTTCATGCCCCTGTGTGTTTATACCCCCCATGAGAATATTTGCTAAAGCAAACAGTGATAATCCAACAGGTAGATATGGCATAACTTAGTGTTTTTATGTTATTTTTTATCTATTTTCATAATGTTTTAATTTTATTTTAAGTCTTTTGTCTGTATAAACATGAGGTTTGTCTGAGGCAAGCCCCCAAATACTCTAACCACATTTTTAGGCCACAAAGTACACAAAATACATAAATATAGCGATGGCACATGAGCAAGAAGCCCATCAAAACTAAGGAACACAAAGAAGACAAATCATGTTGCCATTGTACTCATATAAAAGGGATTCCCTAGGGAAGACCCTATTGTAGCCTTGAGGGAAAGAATTGTAAAAGGATATCGATTTGTAACCTCCTTTATCATTTCAATAACAAAATTAGTGGATTTTATAATTTTGAAGGAGAATTATAGTGTAGACACCAAAACAACACCAATCTGATTATGTGACTGCAAACACTGATCGCATTGACACACACAGCCCCAAGGGCAGCCCCCAGAGGTTAAACAGTGGTCATAACAACTCTCACAGTAGTTTTGGAATGTTAGAGGTCAATTTGGCACCTTCAGGCACTCTGCTCCATACTCATTCCACCCAGGGACGATTACAAACTAGTATTCGCCCCACCCAGGGATGAATAGCAGTATTCACTCCAGGGTGGGGCGAATAGCAGGTTTGACAAGCAAAAAGTCAAATATTGAAAAATGGTAGCTCAGATCCACCACTTAACGCTTCCTTCATTGCATGGGAGTGTGGGTGAGCGTTTTCGAGCATTAGAGGCAATTACAGGGGCATTCATGAAGCCCCCAATCAAGGAGGAATCTTCCCTCCCCTGGAGAGGCATGATTACCAAGTGGCGCCTTTGCATGCTCATCCAAAGAGACCATCAGGTCTATAAAATGGTGAGTCTTCTCACCCCAAAAGATACAGAGAAGGAGCATTTTGGAGCAACGAAGTGCTGTCATTTTATTTTCACACCCACACCCTTTCGAGTTGTGCCTTTCGCATCCTTGATCTCTTTTGGAAAGGAGGTCATAGGATGGTTATTGAAAGCACAAATACAGAACCAAAACCCGACATTTGGCCACAATATCCCATAAAAATTTTTGATAATACCCCACAAGAGGTTTTGGACCCATCCCAAGTGGATTGGTGCCAAACTCAGGCCCCAAACAGCGGGCGACCTACCCCTGGGCACCCCCCACACTGCTGCAGTCCTAATCACCCCACTCCGGAGTGATTGGAAATCTATGGTAGACATCTTTTCTTTTATTCTTGCATTTAATTTTGTGCTACTTAGATAGGTCGTCATTCAAATTTCACGTCGTTCTGAGCAATTTTGATCCTGTTTCTACTATTTCTCG
The DNA here is from genome assembly GCA_028583015.1 of Wollemia nobilis. Lineage (NCBI taxonomy): Eukaryota > Viridiplantae > Streptophyta > Pinopsida > Araucariales > Araucariaceae > Wollemia > Wollemia nobilis. The sequence continues at coordinate 1,344,733 of JAQPPZ010016886.1, read as the reverse complement.
CTTTTTCTAACATGCAGGTAGCATCATCAAATTACCATTGATGGAGGCCAAATTGGGAAAATATGACCATCTGGGTCTTCCCAAAATACCCCCAATTAGCTAACCCCCAACTTTGTAGGTGATTTGGGGCTTCCCGGATGTGACATTTGGGATAATATATTTTTGGCATTTTATTGCAGGTCTATTCGTCCCGCCCCGGAGCGAATACAAATATATGGTGGATTTTTTGACTATTTCATTTGATGTGTTTTCTTTGTGATGCTTTTATGCCCCTATCAAATTTTTAGTTTATTTGGATCCATTTTAGTTATCATTTTATTTATATCTTGCATGCACTAATTGAAGGCGTGGGGATTGCATGTTTTATTTCATCCACAGGTGCTACTGACTATTTATTTTTTCTTTGAACATAGTATCTAGACATTAGATGAGGAAAAAGGAGCCAATAATCATCAACACAAGTGGCGGTGATGTTTGGTCCACCCATTTTACATGTGGGCACGCGGAAGAAGGAATGACATCCATGGGTGTAACAAGAACGCATATTTAACGCTCCCAGCCCTTAGAAGGAGAGGAGGCACATTGTAACCAAGTTCTAATATCAATAAAAGGGTTGTATTACTTATTGGATTTTTGTTTTGATTTGATTCGTTCATGCTTTCCCTCTTTTCATGCACTTTCAATTCATAGGATTTAGCGTTAAGTTTAGTTCAGTTTGCATTGCACTTGGAGTTTCCTTTTTGCTTTCGTATCCTCATGCTTTCAATGGTGATCATGATGGGACCCTTGTCCTCTATTTTTAAGATCAGAAATCTGATCAAAATTTGATTTTTTTTTCTTGCAGGTACTGAGTTTTCAAATGCTGGACTGCTATTCGTTCCAGCCTGAGGCGAATACAGAGCTATAATTCATCTTACCCAGGGATGAATGGGCATTTGCCCCACCCTATGACGAATAGCCACCTGTGCAATTTTAGGATAGAAACTCAGAACCAGCTGATTTGGGCAGAGAAGAGGTAAGGGTCTTGAACTCTTTCTGTCATTTTTTGTTTTCTATTTTCTATTTTTTTGGTTCTTTGCATTCTTAAGAAAAGTTGTACTCCATGTTTATTTCCTTTCATGCAAAATAAAAAGAACCCCACACATCACGTGGCAACATAAACACCAAGGATCTGGTCATAAAACCCCAGCCCTTGATCAAGACCAACAATGGATTTCATCACCACCTTGGCTTGAATTTTGCATTCATAAACCCCGATCGCTACTATTGCTAGACGTAAATCCTGACAAAAGCTGACCGAGTGTAGCTGGGGTGATTCCCAATGCATGAGGATAAGTCTTCTATGGTAGGTGTCAAAAATAGGGTGATCCCCCTCTCGTACCGCCTATGTTCCATGTACCATCTACTCTCATGTACCTATAGTTTCCCTCACGTAAGGGCGGGTATATAGAGAGGTTGGTATATTGGCCTGGCAATGGTATATCGAAGGGGCAACCATTTTTGGGAGTCATAAGAGCCATCATATTACATTTAAATGTCCTTTACAAAAGATTTCAAAACAAAATCAAAACACACTAAACCAGGTTTAGGACACACTTTAATCTTTAAACAAGATAATCATTGCTTTGTGTGTGTGTGACCTTTTCTGTTTAGTGTAGCATAAAAATCATAAAAAGAGATAAAAAACCTACATAGCTTGTAGAGAAAAAACCACCATGGTGTACACCCGTAGCCAAGCCCAATCATGGGTAGGAGCTATGGAGAGTGTACAAGGGGGTACAAGTTGCCTCCGCTATAGCCTCGAGGACTTGGTCATACCGCCTTGGTGGCCTGGACCAAAAGAGAGTCCACATCATTCCATTTCAGAATGGGACTGTAGAGGCACCCCTTTGAGGGACACACCCGTACATCATAGCCCCTTTCAGAAGGAGTCCTTACACGTGGTGCTCAACATAAACAAGAAGGCTCCCTTAGAAGCTCGATATGAGTGGCCACAGCATGATGAAGTGCTAGAGCAACATAGGGTCCATGAGGAGAGGCCACATGATTATGTCATCCCTCCTTTACCCCCCATCACTATTAGGAATAAAAATCCAAACCCAGAGCACAAGGCTCTTCAAGCAGTGCGAACCAACTCTACCCGCCCCTTTCACATATACGAAAGGGAGCATGAGGAAGACCATCATATTCCTTAAGAGCAATACACAGCATGAGAGCAATGCGCCTTCGCACCTGCTATTTACCAGAGTCACCTATCGAGGCTAGAGCCTCGAGTGAATTTCGCCAACCTCGACAGAGGGAAGCAGCCTATAGATATCTCAAATCATCGCAATCAAGATATGTTGAGCAAGGTGCAGAAAAAGAATTGCAAAAGTATTGTCATTGTTGTCAACACAGTCAGATTGATGCAGTTGATACAGTTCAGAGGTCAGTCAGATCAAGTGCAAAAAGTTTCAAGGAAAACAGAGGTGACCCAGATTCAAAAACTGGCAAAAAGAGACAAGGAAGAAAACTGTCGCGATATCGCGACATGTTTTCTGTCGTGATTTCGCGACATGGTCGAGGAGAGAGAAGGCGCAGCCAAAAATGTCACGATTTCGCGACATGTCGAGTTTTCGTTGAGGAGAGAGAAAATGTGTCACGATTTCGCGACAAAAAGTAGGAGAGAGAAAATGCACGCCAAATTGTCGCGATTTCGCGACATGTCCGAGGAGAGAGAAGATGCGAGCAAAACTGTCACGATTTCGCGACATGCTGGCAGAGAAGGAAACAAAGGTGTAGCGATATCGCTACATGTTGAAATGAATGGAAACAAAGGTGTAGCGATATCGCTGCATGATGAAAATACATGGAACTAAGGTGTAGCGATTTCGCTACATGTTGAAACAAAGGGAAACTAAGGTGTAGCGATTTCGCTACTAGTCAAAAGTGTAGAACTGAAAGATGCAGCAATGATATTACAAGTCAAAATTTCATGAAAAGAGGCAAGGTGAAAACACAAGGCACAAAGATGTAAAAATTTCGCCATTGCATGAAGCATAGTGTCGCGATTTCGTGACATGTTCCTTTTTCGTTGCTGCTGGCAAAGAAGAGTGTACGGAAGCCGAAAGTGTCACGATTTCGTGACAAGCAGGATGATGACGTCAGCAAGAGTCGAAAACGTCGCGATTTCGCGACAAGAAGGATGATGACGTCAGCAAAGTTGAAAAGTGTCACGATTTCGTGACAGGATGAAAGGAAAGCTGCTGGAAGCCGAAAGCGTCGTGATTTCGCGACATGCTTAAGGATGACGTCAGCAAATGTTGAAAGTGTCGCGATATCGCGACAAGATGCAGGGAAAGCTTCCAAGAGCCAAAACGGTCGCGATTTCGCGACATGCTTAATGATGACGTCAGCAAAAGTTCTAAGTGTCGCGATATCGCGACATGAATAGAAGGTAAGCTTTAAAAGCCAAAATGGTCACGATTTCGCGACAACATTGAGGATGACGTCAACAAAGTTCAAAGTGTCACGATTTCGTGACATGAGCAGGGGGAAAGCTTTCAAGGCTAGAATGGTCACGATTTCGTGACAACCTTCAGGGTGACGTCAGCATAAGTTAAAAGTGTCACGATATCGCGACAGGTAACAGTCTGGCAGGAAAATGCCGAAGCAACATGAAAGGTGACACGTGGCAGAAAAGCGTCATGCAGTCTGTCACATAAGAAGTAACTGAAGTCAGACAGACAGTTAAACGTTGACAGGTGTTGAACATGCAATGCAACAGCCAAACATGCATAATTGAAACGCATTCGAAAAGCCGAATATGAAGGATAATAAAAGCATTCGAAAGGTCGTATTTGCAGGCATTCAAACAGACGTATTTGAAGCATACAGAAAAGCCGAATATGAAGGATAATAAAAGCATTCGAAAGGTCGTATTTGCAGGCATTCAAACAGACGTATTTGAAGCATACAGAAAAGCCGAACATGAAGAATCGAAAAGCTTTCGAAGAATCACATATGGAATTTCGAAAAAGCATTCGAAAAGCCGTATTCGAAGAAATTGAACAGTCGAAGTGCATGAAACAAAATTGCCATACTACAAGAAATCGAAACGCCATATTGCAGGGTTTCGAACAGTCGTTTTCGAACAGCCGTATTGCAGGGTTTCGAACAGTCGAAGTGCATGAAACAAAATTGTCGTACTGCATGTTTTCAAAAGACGTATTGCAGGGTTTCGAACAGTCGAAGTGCATGGAACCGAACAGCTGTATTGCATGGATTCGAACAGTCAGAGTATGTGATTCGATTGCATGCAGGATTGAAAGGTTATAAAAGAATAATCGTACAGAGAAGATGTTGCTGCTGTTAGAGAGAAATTGCCGTAAAAGGAGGGTTAGAAAAGAATTAAGAGAAAAATAATCAGAGCCGTGAGAGTGTGTAGAGTTGGGTTAATTGCAGACCAGTCAGGGTCGTGCATAAAGTGAAGACATTTTTATGTCATTCTAAATTGATCAGAATTGCAGTCTAAGTTGGTGCTTGGTACTAGGAGTTGGTGCTCCATCCATTGCAAGCAAAAATTACAGGGTTGGTGCTCCTTCCAGCTTGGTGCCGGTAAAGTATTTGTAAAATTGATTTTGCAAAGACTGGATTTGGATTGGAGTCCAAGCAAGTCATTTTTGAGGAGTAGCCAAATTGGTGAACCTCAGTATATTGAGTGTTGTGGTGTGCTCTCTTGTTCAAGTTGTTTTTCAGTTGTCAAGTTCTCTTTATTTCATATTAAATGTCGTAGATATAAAAATTAATAGCTACACCGATTCACCCCCCCTCTCAGGTGTCATTGTGTAATCATCAATTGGTATCGGAGCAAGGTTCCTTGTACAAGCTTAATCAGCCTAAGGAGATCTTGGAAGAAACAATGGCAGGTGGTGAAGGATTTTCATCCAACAAAGCTCCCTTATTTGATGGAACAAATTACACCTTCGGAAACTCATAATGCAAACATATCTGAGTGCATTGGGATATGATATTTGGGATTCTGTAGATAGTGGATACACAACACCCACTACCCCTCCAACAGATATTGCTGAGAAAAAGAAATTTGAAAACAACTCCAAAGCTAAGAATGCCATAATGTGTGGGCTTGTTGAAAGTGAACTGATAAGAGTCATGAGTTGTAAATCAGCAAAAGACATGTGGGATAAATCGAAGAGCATCCATGAAGGAGACAGGAAGATTAAGGAAGCAAAACTACAAACTCATCGAGCACGAGTTCAAGCACCGCAAATGAATGAAGATGAAAACATAGAGACTTATATGCCGAGAGTCAACGGAATTATTAATGCAATCGGAGGACTCGGTGAAGAAATTGATGATGCAATTGTTGTGAAAAAGGTTCTCGAACACTTCACAAAAGATTTAACTCCAAAGTCTCCGCAATAGAAGAGGCAAAAGATCTAAACAACTTCAAGCATGGATGAGTTGCATGGTTCCCCCGACAAGCATATGAAATGAGAATAGGACAAACCAAGTCTACAGACAGAGAAGCAACTTTTAAAGCACACAAGAATGTAAAAGCTGAACATGAATCTGAGGATGAAGGAACACTGGATGAAACAGAAGCCAATTTTGTTCGAAAACTCACAAAAGGAAAAGGAAAATATAGAGGGAAGCTACCTTTTAAATGCTTCAATTATGGAGGAGTCGGTCATTTTGCAGCCAAATGTCCAATGCAAGAGAGAACCAAAAATGGTGAAGGTTCACACCAAGAAAAAGGTGACTGGAAGAAGAAACAAAATTTTAGAAAGAACAACTTCAAGAAGAAAAGCTTCATAACCAAGAATGTCAGCAGCTTCAAGAAAGCACGGATGAGGAGTCCGAAGAAGAAGGAGGTGAAGCTCTGCTCATGGCACTTGAAGAAGAAAGAACAGAGGAAAATCAGGAAGGTGATGAAAATTCCAAGGATGAAGCTGAAGTGTATTTGGAAGGAGAATTGGTTGCTGCACTTGAAGAGTTGAGTGCAGAAAGGAAGAAGAATAAAATTTTTTCAAAGAAATTAGAGAATGCCACAGACATAATAAACAATCTAAAAATACAGACAGAGGAATTCAAGAAAATGTCTGAAGTTCTTGATGAACAATTAACTATAAAGACAGTTGAATGCAGCAAGCTAGAGGAAGACATTGTTAAGTTAAGGATGCAGTTAGAGGAGATGAATAGAAAATTGAACTGTTTTCATAAGTTTGAAGAAAGTACTGTAAAGCTGGATAAAATGTTAAATAACCAAAGGCCTTCTGGCATCAAATTTGGTTTAGGCTTTGATGAAGGAGAATCTTCAAAGGATTCAAAGAACTTGAATATAGAACCCATAAAGAAAGAAGAAAAGATCAGGGTTGAACCAGAAAAACAAAATCATGCAAAAGAAAACAATAATGCCAGATTCAAGAAGAATACTGACAAAGATGGATTCACAAAAGTCACACATCCGAGGAAGAGAAGAGTCATGGCTCCTACTTCAAACTGGCAAAGACCGGCACCCAGATTTAATCATGCATTTTCTGGTTATTGTTTTAAATGCAATGCTTATGGCCATAAGATTTCAGATTGCAGGCATAATGTATCTCAAAGGAATTTTACCAGAAGAAATGTTTTTTCTCCTTTAATGAATTATGCAATTGAATGTTATAATTGTCATAATTTTGGACATATTTCTAGAAACTGCTGAAGCACTTTTGCATCAAATAATTATCAGGGTAGAAAATCTCAGCCAAGTGGGTTGAAACAAAACCAGAAATTTCCTGAAAAATAGGCACATGCTAATGAAAGGACAAAGGCAAAACAAGTAGCAAAATCTGCTATCAAATCAGAATGGAAAGAAAAGGAATCTTTGATTGTCCAGACTGCTTTTAAAGCTCATAACAAATCAGCACCTTGGATACTTGATAGTGGTTGTTCAAGTCACATGACAGTGACAAGCAAAAGTTTGAGAATTTACGTAATTATGAAGGTGGTTCTGTGAAATTTGGAAATAATGATGGAGCAAAGATTGTTGGAAAGGGATCAGTCAAGATCAGTGATGGCAATATAAAATCAAAAGAAGTCTTGTTTGTAATTGGCCTAAAGCATAACTTGCTAAGTGTAAGTCAAATATGTGACAAAGGTCATGATGTAATCTTCAAGAAGGAGGGCTGTGAAGTAAGAAAGACAAAAAATGGAAAGTTAATAGCCACTGGACTGAGAACTTCAGGAAATCTGTATACACTTTCAGAAACTGCAGAAGGAACATGCTTGATGGGACAGGAAGATGAAAATCGGCTATGGCACAAGAGGCTTGGGCATATTAGTTTTGACAATCTGGCAAAAATCAGTTCAAAAAGAGCGAGTTAGAGATATACCAAACATTGGCAAACCCGTAAATAGCATCCGTGAGTCATGCCAAAAGGGAAAACAAACCAGAGCCACTTTCAAAGCAAAAGAATACTTCACTAGCAAGCCATTAGAACTAATTCACACCGATCTATGTGGACCCATGAGAACCGAAAGTATAAATGGACACAAATATTTTATCCTGTGTATAGATGACTACTCAAGAATGACATGGGTACTATTTCTGAAACTCAAGTCGAAGCCTTTGAAATGTTTAAAACCTTCAAAAATCTTGTTGAGAATCAATCAGAAAAAGAATTAAATGCCTAAGATCAGACAGGGGAGGAGAGTTTATCTCCGAAGAATTTGTAGAATACTGTCAAAAACATGGGATAAGAAGACAGTTTTCAGCAACTAGGACACCTCAGCAGAATGGTGTTGTAGAAAGGAAGAATAGAACAGTGCAAGAAATGGCAAGGACAATGCTGGTAGAAAACAAAATAGCTGACAGATTTTGGAAAGAGGCGATTCATACCGCAGCTTACATTCAAAACAGGTGCATGCCGAGACCACATGAAAGCAAAACAACTTATGAGTTGTGGTTTGGCGTAAAGGCAACAACGAAGACATTTCAAAGTATTTGGCAGCAAGTGCTACATAAAACGGACTGAAGATAACCTCGATAAATTTGAAGATAGAGCTGATGAAGGTATCTTTCTCGGTTACTCAACAAAAAGCAAGGCATACACATGCTACAACAAGAGGTTGAAGAAAATTGTTGAAAGTGCTGATGTGAAAGTTGATGAAGGTAGAGAACAAGAAACTACTTATCAAGAAAACTACCCTATGTATGAAGAAGTCATTGAAGGTGATGATGAAAAAGAAACAGAGAAGAATCAGAAAATTGATCCAGATGGTGTAAAAACTGAATATGAAGAAGAAGAAAACAGGAAATTTAAAACAGGCAACTGGCAAAAAATTCATCCAAGTGAACAGATTATTGGGGATCCCACAGATGGTATTCAAACAAGAAGAACAGCAGTGAGGAACTATTCTCTGTTATCTAGTATTGAACCTAAAAATGTTGCTCAAGCAAGCACTGATGAAAGTTGGATGAAGGCAATCAATGAAGAACTAGATCAGATAGAGAAAAACAATACCTGGGAATTAGTACCTAGACCAACAAATAAAAACATAATTGGCACTAAATGGGTTTTTAGAAATAAATTGAATGAAGATGGGCAAAGTTGTCGTAAATAAGGCAAGATTGGTATGTAAAGGCTATGCTCAAAGTTGAAGGCATTGATTTTGAAGAAACTTTTGCACCGGTAGCCGGACTAGAGGCAATCGGAATGTTTCTCGCATTAGCAGCTCATAAAAACTTCAAAGTATATCAAATGGATGTAAAATCAGCATTTTTGAATGGAAAACTCGGAAGAAGAGGTTTACATTGAACAACCAGATGGCTTCCAACTGGGTGATAATCCAGATTTTGTTTGCAGGTTAAAGAAAGCATTATATGGATTAAAACAGGCACCCAGAGCATGGTATGCAAGGCTGGATAATTATCTAATTAAACAAGGGTTTAAGAAAGGTTTGGTGGATAGCAACTTATATGTCAAAACAGAGAAGGGTCATCTTATTGTTCTTGTTGTTTATGTAGATGACATAATATTTGGCAGCAGCATGGATGAATACTGCAAAGACATATCAATTAAAATGAAAAAAGAATTTGAGATGTCAATGATTGGTGAACTTTCTTATTTCTTAGGACTACAGGTCAATCAAAATGAAAAAGGCATTTTTATTTCTCAAGTTAAATATGTAAAAGAAATGCTGAAAAAGTTCACAATGGAAGACAAGAACCGGTCAGCACTCCTATGACAACAAAGCCACAAGTTGAGCAAGGATGATAAATCCCCGATGTAGATCAAACAATGTACAGGTCTATGATTGGAAGCCTCCCTGTATTTAATGACCACTAGACCAGATATATTACAAGCAGGATGTATGGTTGCAAGATTTCAGAGCCACTCCCAAAGAAACTCATGTAACAGTCAGTAAAGAGGATTTTCGAGATATCTCAAGGGCACTATGGATTATGGGTTGTGGTACCCAAAAGGTAAAGATTTCACTTTGATTGCATATTCTGATGCAGATTGGGCAGGATGTATTGATGACAGAAAGAGCACAAGTGGAGGAGCATTTTATCTTGGTGACAGTCGGTAGCATGGCACAACAAGAAACAAGAATCAGTATCTCTATCCACTGCAGAGGCAGAATACATTGCAGCAACAACATGTCGTACTCGGATATTATGGATGAGACAAACGTTGAAAGATCTTGGTATTCATTTCAATGAACCAATTTCAATTAAATGTGATAACACTAGTGCTATCAACATATCCAAGAATCAAGTAATGCATTCAAGAACCAAACATATTGCAATCCGATATCATTTCTTGAAGGATAAAGTTGCGAAGGAGAGGTTAAATTGGATTTTGTTCCAACTACAGAGCAAGTAGCTGATATATTCACAAAACCTTTGCCAAAGGAAGTATTTGAATACCTTCGAAAGAAGTTGGGAGTAGTCACACCACCCAAGCACTGACTAGCTATGGGAAACACATTCTCGTGGGGAGCATTCAAACTTTTTAAGTCTGAGAATGTTGTGCATAGACTCGTGGGGAGTCTACAACAGCCCTTTGGTATTATTGGCAAAGGGGGAGAAGAAATTAAGCAAGGTTGCAGTGTGTTGCCAACAATTCCAAAGGGGGAGATTGTTGAGCAAGGTGCAGAAAAAGAATTGCAAAAGTATTGTCATTGTTGTCAACACAGTCAGATTGATGCAGCTATCGTAGGTCGGTCAGATCAAGTGCAAAAAGTTTCAAGGAAAACAGAGGTGACCCAGATTCGAGAACCGGCAAAAAGAGACAAGGAAGAAAACTGTCGCGATATCGCGACATGTTTTCTGTCGCGATTTCGCGACATGGTCGAGGAGAGAGAAGGCGCAGCCGAAAATGTCACGATTTCGTGACATGTCGAGTTTTCATTGAGGAGAGAGAAAATGTGTCGCGATTTCACGACAAAAAGTAGGAGAGAGAAAATGCACGCCAAATTGTCGCGATTTCGCGACATGTCCGAGGAGAGAGAAGATGCGAGCAAAACTGTCACGATTTCGCGACATGCTGGCAGAGAAGGAAACAAAGGTGTAGCGATATCGCTACATGTTGAAATGAATGGAAACAAAGGTGTAGCGATATCGCTACATGATGAAAATACATGGAACTAAGGTGTAGCGATTTCGCTACATGTTGAAACAAAGGGAAACTAAGGTGTAGCGATTTCGCTACTAGTCAAAAGTGTAGAACTGAAAGATGCAGCAATGATATTACAAGTCAAAATTTCATGAAAAGAGGCAAGGTGAAAACACAAGGCACAAAGATGTAAAAATTTTGCCATTGCATGAAGCATAGTGTCACGATTTCGCGACATGTTCCTTTTTCGTTGCTGCTGGCAAAGAAGAGTGTACGAAAGCCGAAAGTGTCACGATTTCATGACAAGCAGGATGATGACGTCAGCAAGAGTCAAAAACGTCACGATTTCATGACAAGAAGGATGATGACGTCAGCAAAGTTGAAAAGTGTCACGATTTCACGACAGGATGAAAGGAAAGCTGCTGGAAGCCGAAAGCGTCACGATTTCGCGACATGCTTAAGGATGACGTCAGCAAATGTTGAAAGTGTCACGATATCGCGACAAGATGCAGGGAAAGCTTCCAAGAGCCAAAACGGTCACGATTTCACGACATGCTTAATGATGACGTCAGCAAAAGTTCTAAGTGTCACGATATCGCGACATGAACAGAAGGTAAGCTTTAAAAGCCAAAATGGTCACGATTTCGTGACAACATTGAGGATGACGGGGGGGGGGGGGGGGCAGGGGGGCCAAAAGAAAAAAGGAAAAAGAAAACACAGAAGGAAGAAAGTTAAGAATCAACATATGGAATTTCGAAAAAGCATTCGAAAAGCCGTATTCGAAGAAATTGAACAGATGAAGTGCATGAAACAAAATTGCCATACTACAAGAAATCGAAACGCCGGATTGGTGGTTTCAAACAGTCATTTTCGAACAACCAGATTCGGTGGTTTCGAACAATCAAGTGCATGAAACAAAATTGCCGTATCGCATGTTTTCAAAAGACGTATTGCGTGGTTTCGAACAATAAGTGCATGGAACCGAATAGCCGTATTGCATGGATTCGAACAGTCTGAGTATGTGATTCGATTGCATGCAGGATTGAAAGGTTATAAAAGAATAATCGTACAGAGAAGATGTTGTCACTGTTAGAGAGAAATTGCTATAAAAGGAGGGTTAGAAAAGAATCAAGAGAAAAATAATCAGAGCCGTGAGAGTGTGTAGAGTTGGGTTAATTGCGGACTGACCGAGGTCGTGCATAAAGTTAAGACATTTTTATGTCATTCTAAATTGATCAGAATTGCAGTCCAAGTTGGTGCTTGGTACTAGGAGTTGGTGCTCCATCTGTTGCAACAAAAAATTACAGGGGTTGGTGCTCCTTCCAGCTTGGTGCCGGTAAAGTATTTGTAAAATTGATTTTGCAAAGACCGGATTTGGATTGGAGTCCAAGCAGTCATTTTTGAGGAGTAGCCAAATTGGTGAACCTCGGTATATTGAGTGTTGTGGTGTGCTCTCTTGTTCAATTTGTTTTTCAGTTGTCAAGTTCTCTTTATTTCATATTAAATGTTGTAGATATAAAAATTAATAGCTACACTGATTCACCCCCCCCCTCTCAGTGTCATTGTGTAATCATCAAGATAAATGTGTAGGAGAGGCATATAGGCCTCCCAGACTCAAAATGGCAGAACAAACAGACTTGGCAGTTGCCAGACATGCCACTCGCAAAGCACAGATTACGTAGCTTGAGCAAGACCAGCAACAACTAGAGCATCTATATCGCCTTAGCAAAGAGCACATTCGGTGCCAAATAGATGAGTTGCTCCATAACACGATGCCTGAGAGGGTTCCAACCCCTCGCACCCAAAGATCAGAACCATATGAGAGGTGCAACCTCTTGGTACAAGATAGGCCCTTGCGACCTTACCAATTGCTGCCTTCGAGACCTCCTAAACCTAAGCGGGAGACCACTCCCAGGAACAATGATGGGCCCCCTCTGTGGGGACCCACCCATGGTCATAGGTCTCATCTAGAGACTCATCAAGAAGCCTATGAGGAGTATGAACAAGAAGAAGAGCAGGCCAAAACGCCCTACCAATGCGGAGGGGCTGCTATCTGGCCACCCATCCATAGGCTTCAAGTTTCCTGTAACCCACAAAGGGAGCAAACTAAAGAGGAAGAGATGAAATCTTCTGATGCATATAAAGTTCTACTAGAGCATTTGGATTTTGTGGAAACCAATACTTTTGGGCCCCAAAAGCCCACATTACGCTAACTCTACAGTCATCCTGTGCATCCGTCAGTGCCTGCACCCCCTTATCCTGAACACTTTAACCTGCCTCAGTTGGAAATCTTTAGAGGTGAGGAGGATGCCCAAGAGCATGTGACTATATTCCTGAGCCAATGCTTTGGCATTCAGGATAATGATGCTTTGTTGTTGAAAAAATTCATCACCACGTTCGTAGGCCCTGCCTCAGATTGGTTTACTCAATTACCAAAGCATAGCATTAGCAACTTGGATCAGCTAGTGGATGCATTCCTCGAATGCTTCACCTTCAACACCAATAAGAAGGCTTCACTAAGAGACTTAGCCAGCCTCAAGAAGTATGAGGAAGAAAACATGGCGGCCTATGGGAATCAATGGAGGACTCTGTTTTCTAAGCTACCCTACCTCCCTCCTATGTCCGACCTCACACAAATGTTCTCAAAAAGCTATTTGAGATCGATCTCTGTGCTATTGTAGCTGCAACAATATGCCACCTTAGAGTAAGCTCTAGCACAAGCCATAATCATTGAAGAGATCAAGATTCATGATGGCAATATAGCCAAGCCGAAGAAGAAAGAATGGTCTAAGAACACCAAAACAGGGACCATGCAACAGAAACTCGTTGCGGTCAATCAGGTTTCTATCAATGTCCCTAAGCTTGCACAAGCAACACAACCCCAAAAGGCTAACTATTAGGCAGTGCCTCTTAACATTTATGATCAAGAAAATTAGAGGCAAGAGCAAAATCAGCCACGTCGCCCTAGGCAGCATCACACCTTACACAGAGTCTAGAGACTCCCTATTTGACCACTTTTTAGTGGCAAACTTGATCAACCTACCCTAGATTCAACTCATAGATCCCAATGCACCAAAACCAAAGGGCTACAGGGAGGATTTGTACTATAGGTTCCATAGGCGGAAGGGACATGACCTTAATGCATGTTGGAAGTTTAAGGGCTTGGTGCAAGACCTAATTGATAACAAGACATTAGCGGTGGATAGTCTCGTGGCACCAAGAAACCAATAAATGGGGGTCTTTAAGGACCCCTTGTCTATCCATGATGCATAGGAAAATACCCTACAAGTCAACGAGGTAACACAAAACTGCCCCATGCAGGGGTATGTAGGGATGATCAATATAGTGACTCAGAATAGGAGGTATCCGAGCACAGTTGCCCCCGTGGCAACTATAGGTGAGGTGCCAACAATGTCACAACCACAACAACACCTTATGCAACCCCCTCTGCCTAGACCCGTAGCCATAATTCAGACCAAACTCACTCAAAGCTTGAGGACCACGTTGGCTAGGCTCTCCATATACAAGCTCATACAACAATCAACGCCCCATCGGGAGGCTCTAATGGAGATATTGAAAGCCATCGATTTGTAGCCCCATGAAGCAAATTCCTTCAACAACTTTGTGGGACATGTCAAATGATGCACGGAGCCAGTCATCATCTTTCGAGAAGACAAAGTGAAATAGGGTCAACGTTATCGTGCGGGTCAACAAGATTCCGTATAATAGGGTTGGTAGACACTGGCTCGTCTAGTAATATCATCACAATAGCAGCATTGAAACATCTAAAGTTACCAGCATCTCATATTATGGCTTCCACATATACACTGCAAGCATTCAATGATGCAATATGCTTGACAGTTGGCACAATTGTCCTACCCATCCAAGTGGGACAAAAGACTATACCTACATTGTGCCATATTTTGGAAGGTGATATGGCCTATAACATCTTGCTGGGTCGGCCATGGATTAGGGACATGAAGTGTGTCCCTTTGATAGCTCATCAGTGTTTAAAGTATACATTTTAAGGGGAGGTACATGTAGTCCCGGCAGACATAGAACCCTTCAAGTATTGCAATGCGGTGTAGCTAATTCCGCAATTGACCCTTCCATCCATGCATTTGGATTTTCATTTGAATCCAGACAGGGTCCGATTCTGTAGGCATCCCCATTGACAAGTCAATCAAAACCATGGCTGGGTCCATATTCATCGGCTGGTCCTTCACCAACAATGCCACCTACAATGGCCGCACAGAAGGACAAAGGGAAGAAACCCCTAGAAGAGGCATCGCCATCAGTATCAACTATATCTATTGAAGAGATGCCTAGCAGAATGGAATTCGAGGCTCCTAGTCCACTCGACATGGAGTGGATTCCAGAAGAACTTTCGTTTCCTCCCCCTCAATCGCCAGAAATCATCGTTGAAATGGAAAATATGGGCCTGGGGGAGTATCTAGTGTGGAATATTGTAGCAACACCCACACTAGAGTCCATGCAGGAAATGAGGAGACCTCGCCTCCCCATCGGTACCATTGTTCCTCTAGGATACCCGCCGAATCAGATAAAATTTGTGTATGGGGGCCTTGATCATGGCACTAAACCATACATGCAAGAGGATGAAGATGAAGAGCCCTTTGTAGAAGATGTCAACTATTTGTCTAACCCATACTTTGCTTTGAGATACCTTGGCCAATGCAATTGACATGGATATGGGTTAGGCAGATATGAGCAAGGAGTGCGTGTTATTTGCCAACCAAGATACCAAATGCCATATGACAAGTTAGGAGTAGGGTTCAACCACCCCCTCCCCTTGGACATATTGGTAGAGAACATGCAAGGCCTAGGGATAGGCAACAAGGGGGGATTGGCATTAGATCCATATGCCAACCCTAACACGACATATACACTGGGAGATTATCTCCCATTGTTGACAACCAACCTTGTTGACCTCAATAACCCTTTCCCTTCGTTTGAAATAGGAGAAAGTTTAAAAACACACCTACAAGAGAGGTTTAGACAAGGTCAAGAAGGATCTTCTGAGGACAAGTCGGAATATGAGGTAGCACCATGGGATCCTTTCAAATTAGATAACAATCATTCACAAGTGACCCCCATGGATGATTATCAGGAAAGCCTCTTGGCAATGTTCCCATTTGTGGCTCCCATCGAGCAAGTGCCACCACAAGGCAATCAGGCCCTACCGCAAAGAGCAAACCAACTCCAATGGGGCCAGATCAATTTGCTCAAGCAAGACAAGCCTCTAATGTTGCAAATAGTTGTTGGAGCCAATAAAGGCCTTTGGATCTCCGACAGTGATTATGAAGATGAAATTGAGATGGCCTATCTCAATCATATGTGATAGCAACAATACCCCTTAGAGGAGAGCTTTCATATGATACAAGCCCAAAACGGACGACGGTAAAATGAGCTCTAGAAATTTTTTCCTCTAAACTAGGGTTTTTGGAACTTTGAAAAATCTAGGGCATCAGCTGGATTGCAGAAGTGCCTTCGGGGTACGGTGGATCTGAAGGCTAGATCGGTGCCCCAGGAGGGTCCAATGGGGACTTCTCTGGCTCCTTTTCCAGGGAGTAGCAGCTCATACGCAGATTTGTTTAAAGAAAATTCTCCTCCAAAGAACGATGAAGATAAAAAAATGGCATATAAAATGCTCTTCACGACTGCTGGGAATAGGTCGACAGCACCTCGTGTGAATGGATGTTTGCTGCAGGTTGAAACTAGGCCAAAAATTGTCATCGAGCCAAGTATGGTTGAAGAATCAGTCATTTACAGAGCTAATCACAATCTAATCTGCAAGTTCATGGGTATACGTCCTTCACTAAATTTTTTGCACTCTTGGATCTGCCAAAACTTGGAGCCTCACTGTGAGTATTCATTGTGGTTTATTAGAAATGGATATTTTATTGTTAGCTTTTCATCTTTGGCCGATAGAAATAAGGCTTTCGAGTCAGAGAAGAAAAGTCATGGCCCGGCAGGGCTATTTTTTCAGCCATGGAGAGTGGGATTCGATCCCCGAGTTGAACCTACTACTATCCCAGTATGGATCCGACTATATGCTCTCCCAATGGAATTCTGTAGTGAGCAGGTGTTGGCAAGGATTGGCAATTCTATTGGAAGACATCTGGGTGTTTCCAGAGACACACTTGAAGGGAGCATGGCGATGTATGCAATAATATGTGTGGAGATGGATCTCAGCCAACCTTTATCTGTAGAGATGGAAATTGAATTGGTAGGTCTCTCCTGGATTCAACAAATAGACTATGAGGCCCTACCCTTTAGATGTAGGGTTTGTCACAAACATGGACAAATTGATCACGGGAGGATCGGTGAGGACAATAGACTCTTATTGCTCCCAGGGTAACCAATGATTATACAATCATGGAATGTGAGGGGTTTAAACAACAGAACCCATCAATCTGTTGTTTGAAGACTTTTAGAGAATCGTAATACTAATTTTTTTCTTTTGCAGGAGACTAAGATGTCATTAGATCTTATGTCCAAAATAGTCAACAGAATTTGGAGGGGTGCTGGTCATATGGATGTGGCTGCCCAAGGTGCCTCGGGGGGGATTGTTGCTCTATGGAACTCTCTTGAATGGTCTGCAATAGAACATATTGCCTGGAGGGGGGTTCTCACTTCTCTTTTTAGGAATAATGTCACTACGGAACACATTCTAATCATAAACTTTTATGGGTCTCAAAACCTAGATGGTCAGAGGCGGCAGTGGAAGGCTATGCATAACATGCGAACCTCAAGGGAAGATCTAGACTGGATTATAGTGGGGGACTTTAATGCTAAATTATCTTCTAGAGACTAGGAAGGGGGAACACCATTTTTGGACCTAGGGGACCGTTTCATGATTGCCCAAGTCTAGGCTTTGCACTTAGTGGACATTAAATGTCCTGGAATTAACTACACTTGGACTAATAAAAGGCAGGAGCCACATAGCAGGAAGGTTAAGCTAGATATTTTCTGATTTCAGAGGAGGCGTTTGTAAAATGGAATATAAATTTTCAGATTTTAGAAGGCCCAGTTTCAGATCACTGTCCCATTCTCGTTGGAAGGCGGGACTAGGATGGGGCAGACATCACAAACCTTTCGGATTTGAGAATTTTTGGCTTCGAAAGAAGAACTTCGGGAGAAAATTCCATAGTGGTGGGAAGAAGGCCGCCCAGCTTATGGGAGAGCAATGTTCAGAATCCACAAACAACTATAATATGTCAAAGCTCAATTGAAGTATTGGAGGCGTGCTAATAAAACAAACTTCTAGGCCCAAAGAGCTCCATTGGTGGCCAGATAGGATGAGGTCCAAAAATAGTTCAAAGAAGGAGTAATTACAGACCATCTTAAAGCTGAGGATGATGCCTTGCGTACAGTGGTTGAGGACATTGACAACTAGGAGGAGACCTATTGGAAGTAGAGAGCAAGAACCACCTGGTTATTAGAAGGGGATAGAAATACAAAATTCTTTCATCGGACTGCTTGTGCTCGAAGACAGATGAATAATATGGAGGCCCTTCAAGATGAGAACGATCATTCCTTTGATACACTTCCAGGTATACATTCCCATGCTATGGATTATTTTTCTAAGCTTTTTAAGGAAAGTGTGGTACAAGATGTAGAGGCCCAAAATGAAGTTATTTTTGTCATACCTATTGTTATTTCTAAGGATGAAAATTAGGCCCTCCTCAAACCCATTGATAGAGATGAATTGAAAACTGTGGTCTTTGGAATGAGCACTGGTAAAACTCTTGGTCCATACGGCTTCCCAATTGAGTTTTTTTAGGATTTCTGGGACTACTTAGAGGAAGATGTAAGGGTTGTTGTAGAAGAGTCCAGAGAAAACAAGAGAATTCTTAAAGCTATAAACCACACTTTCATTACCTTAATTTCAAAAGGGGAGGAGGGGGTTCATATTTTAGATTATAGGCCTATTGCCTTATGTAATGTGCTGTACAAAATAATCACAAAGGTAATGGCTGAGCACCTAAAACCTCTTCTTCACAACATTGTCTCCTTTGAGCAAGGGGGTTTTGTTGAGGGACGATAGATTTTGGATGGGGTGGTTGTGGCCCAGGAAGAAATCCATTCAATGTACACTTATGGTAATAAAGGGATGTTCATAAAACTGGACAATTCAAAGGCTTATGACAGGGTTGAATGGATTTTCCTGCCTAAAATGATGGCAGCCTTTGGTTTCTCTCAGGACTAGATAGAGTGGGTCATGAGCTGTGTCTCTACCCCGACTTACTCTGTGCTAATCAAGGGCCTTCCTTCGCAACCATTTAGAGCTACTCAGGGACTACGCCAGGGGGATCCATTTTCTCCTTATCTTTTTCTCATTTTGTCTGAAGGTATTGGTAGACTTTTCTTGAGGAGAAGATAGCAAGGTAGATTATTGGGTATCAGGGTGGGTGACAAAGTTTTAACACACCTAGAGTTTTTGGATGACACTGGTTTGGTGGGAGTGGCCAGCTTCAGGGAAGCAAAAATGATTAGGGATACTCTTAACGTCTATCTTAGGGCTACTCAACAGGTCATTAATGACAAGAAATCCAAAGTGGTTTTTTTTAATCTGGAGCAAAGGCTTCAGACCAGAATTTTAGAAATCCTGGGATTCACAAGGACTTCTCTCCCAGTGGTTTACTTGGGGGTCCCCTTGCACTTTAAGAAGCTAAAATTAGACACATGGAGGAATCTACTGGAGTGTATCAAGGACAAAATTAATCACTGGTCTCACAAGTGGTTAAGTTATGGTGGCAGATTAACGTTCTTATAGTCAGTCATTCAAGCCATGCCAATTTACAAATTCTCTATCCTGGCTGCCCCGTTTACAATATGGAAAGAGTTGGACAGGATGGCTAGAAAGTTTTTATGGGAAGGAGCAAAGGGAGAGAGAAAGTGGGACTAAGTGGGCTGGGACAAAGTTACCCAGCCCAAGGTTAAATGAGGTCTGGGTTTGAGATAATCTAAGCTGAAGAATAAAGCTTTGGCTGGAAAGCTGTACTGGAGATGGATCTCCCAACCCACCTCCCTTTTCAATAGAATCCTAATTAGTAAATACCTAGGACAGGCCAACCCAATTGATGTAGCTCACATCCCTTGGATGGTACTGGGTCCCTAGTTTGGCAGGCTCTCAAGTTAGGGTCTCAGGTTGTTAAAGACCGCTTATTTTGGATAGTGGGCAGAGGGGAGAAGGCTCATTTTTGGAAATATTCTTGGGATCAGTTCCCACCCATCATTGCTAAATTTCTAGAATTACTGCCAATAAAAGCAGCCATTGAATCCAAGGTATGGATTCGTATTGAAATTTATTTCACAACTACTCAGCTGGGGGAGTGTAAGTTTAAGCAGTTCAAGAAGTTGGATGAGTGGCCCATTTCAATCCCTCCAGATTTGTCACCTATCATGACTAAAATTCTGACAAAAATATTTCTTACAGGGGGAGACATGGAGGATGAATTAGCTTGGGGCTTGGGGAGTCTTGGCATCTATGCAGTAAAGGACGGATATGACAACATTCTCCCAGAGCCCCCCCCTCATACTTTTCAGAGTTGAGGACTGGAGGAAAATCTGGCACTCTAAAGGCTGGCCGAAAGTTAACTTTTTTGCCTGGTAGTGCATGCACAATGGAATCCTCACTTTTGATAATCTCAGATCAAAAGGTATCATCGGCCCTTCTCAATGTGTACTATGCTACAAGAGCAAGGAAACTATTGACCATTTGTTGTTTGGTTGCCCTTTCACCCGACATATTTGGCTGCGTTGGTTTGCTTACTTTAAAATTCAAGTAAGTGGTGACCTGAACTGGATGAATATCTGGGAAAAATGGTAGAAAGGTAGATTCAAATATAAAGCTCTTCATTTTGGCTGGGAGCTCGGTTTAAGCTTTATCTGGTGGCAAGTATGGCTGGAAAGAAATGCCAAAATTTTTAGAGAAACTTTTACTGCTCTAGACAGGGTTTGGTAGACCATTTGGAGCAAGGTTACCGAAACTATGGTTGTTCATGCTGAGGAGGAATCTCAAATTGGCATTGGAGCTTTGGAAGAACGCCCTAAAATGTAAGAGGGACAGGACATAAATTATTGGAAACCTCCCCCTGAAGGTTGGATTAAAATCAATACTGATGGAGCTACAAAAGGCAATCCGGGTAGAGCCAGAATTGGAGTGGTGTCCCGAAACCATGCTAGGACTGTGCTCTATTGGGAATTGCAAGGCCTGGGAAGATCCACTAACAATGAAGCCAAAGCCATTGCCATCAATTTTTCTTCTGTTTGGGCAGTGAAACATGGCCACCACAGGATTATTCTAGAATCAGACTCGCAAATAATGGTTGGAGCTCTAGACTGCATAAGGAACTTTGATCTGAAAGCTTGGAGGTTGAGGGCTCTTGTTACCCAAATTAAAGAATTATGGAAGGAATTGGAGGACGTGATCCCAGTTTATGCGAGTAGAGATTTGAACAAAGCGGCTGACTTTCTGGCTAAGATGGGTGCGGAAAAGGAGGTTGGAGTTCAGTTGCACAGTGACATGGATATTGAGGATGAGGTGATTAGACAGGGTTTGGAAAGGTCCTTGAGCCAATGATCAAAGAAAAAGCAAAGGGAGGAAAGTTGTCATGATATCACGACATGTTGCGTCGTCGTGGTTGCTAGAGGAAAGTTGTCCCGATATCGCGACATGTTGCACCGTCATGGTCGCTGGAGGAAAGTTGTCGCGATATCGTGACATGTTGCACCGTCACGATCACTGGAGGAAAGTTGTCATGATATCATGACATGTTGCGCCATCACGGTTGCTGGAGGAAATTTTTCATGATATCATGACATGTTGCACCATCATGATCACTGGGGAAAAGTTGTCATGATATCATGACATGTTGCATCGTCGCAGTCGTTGGAGGAAAGTTGTCGTGATATCGTGACATGTTGCACCATCGTGATCATTGGAGGAAAGTTGTGATATCACGACATGTTGTGCCATCGCGGTCACTGGAGGAAAGTTGTCGCGATATCGTGACATGTTGTGCCATCGCGGTTGCTGGAGGAAAGTTGTCGTGATATCATGACATGTTGCGTCATCACAGTCATGGGCGGAAAGTTGTCACGATATCGCGACATGTCGCTTCATCACGGCCAAGGGAGGAAAGGTGTCATGATATCATGACATGTTGCTTCATCGCAGCCTGGGGAGGAAATGTGTCGCGATATCACGACATGTTGCTTTTTCGCGACTAAGGGAGAAAAGGTGTCGCAATTTTGCAACATGTTGCTTTTTCACGGCCAAGGGAGAAAAGGTGTCGCGATATCGCGACATGTTGCATTTTTGCGGCCAAAGGAGAAAAGGTGTCGCGATATCGCGACATGTTGCATTTTTGCGGCCAAGAGAGAAAAGGTGTCGCGATATCATGACATGTTGCATTTTCACGGCCAAAGGAGAAAAGGTGTCACGATTTCGTGACATGTTGCATTTTTGCGACCAAAGGAGAAATGGTGTCACGATATCGCGACATGTTGCATTTTCATGGCCAAAGGAGAAAAGGTGTCACAATATCGTGACATGTTGCTTCATCGCGGCCGAGAGAGAAAAAGTGTCACGATATCGCGACATGTTGCACTTTCATGCCCAAAGGAGAAAAGTGTTGCGATATCGCGACTTGTTGAATTTTCACGGCCAAAGGAGGAAAATGTCATGATATTGTGACATGTTGCTTTTTCGTGGCCAAAGGGGAAAGGTGTCATGATATCATGACATGTTGCATTTTTGCGGCCTAAGGAGAAGAATAGTGTCATGTTTTCATGACAAGCTACATCAACTGTCCATGTCGACCCCCTGCTAGCTAGTTAATGGTTCAGGAGATTTGGATCCATTACAAATATTCTTCTACTATTGTAAGCTTGTGTTCTCTCTAAATTCGACTGGGAAGAGTCTCTTCCCATATTGTAATTGATCTTTGTTTTAATACAAGTTTTTTCAAATTTTTCAAAAAAAACAATACCCCTTAGAGATTAATGACATATTTGAACAACTAAACATAGTGCCAGGGCATGAGTGGTACATAGACCTAGTGCAATGGGAACAATTGTTGAATCCACCACTTTGGGCATATGAAGAATATCTTCTGCCCAGAGACCCTATAGCGACATCAGTATCGAGGGCGGACCCTGTCTTCCTATCCACACATAGGGCCGATCCATTCATGCCAATACCTCTAGAGCCAGACCCGGAGCACAGAGAACATCCTGAATGTTTGAGTCACCACACCCACTATAATGGAGACCAAAATAATTTCATAAACATGATCTCCATTGACTTAACTGCCCCCATCCATAACCCGACTGATCCAACACAACCGTTGTATCTAGACATAGATGCCATAGAATGGGATCGCGTCAATTCACCTCCATCCCCATCAGAGTACTGGAATTTCAGTAAAATGCTTCATTTTACCTCAGGGCCAACTCAGGATATCTTCCATGTTGAAGAGGAACCTAAGGTTCCCAATGCAGATTTAAACTCAGCAAATGATATCCATTTGATACCAACTCCACACCAGTTGGAGGACGGATCCCACATGTCGATCGAGGAGATGACTGACATAGACATCGGCTCTGATCCAATGAATCCATAGATTATCAAGTTGGGGGTAAGCTTATCCCTCGAAGAGCAAGCCGATTACATTAACCTTCTCAAAGAGAAGAAGGAGGTTTTTGCATTGTACTACAAAGACATGCTAGGGCTAGATCTATGGCTAGTCATGCATAACCTAACGCTTGATTCTACAGTCAAGCCAGTTAAGCAAAAACTATGCAATATGCACCCAACAGTGGCCTTTATGGTCAAAGACAAATTGCCAAAGCTGTTGGATGCATAGTTTGTCATCTACGAGGATTACCCACCATGGTTGTCCAACATGGTGTCCGTCAACCAGCCTTATGGGAGGATTCACATATGCATTGATTTTTGAGATCTAAACAAAGCAATTCCTAAGGATGATTTCCCCTTGTCGAGCATCGACGCATTGGTAGATGCTACAGCAGGCCACGAAATGCTTTCCCTCATGGATGGTTTCTCGGGATACAATTATATTCGTATCAATCTCGAGGACCAACTAAAAATGACATTCACAATGCCTTGGGGGAAATTTTGTTATAAGGTCATGCCTTTTGGCCTTAAAAATGTTGGCGCCACCTACCAACGTGCCATGACGTACATCTTCCATGACTACATGCATAAAACTTTGTAATATTACATGGATGATTTGTTGTCCAAATCTCTTTTGTGCCCAGACCATCTCGATGACTTAAGCAAGATCCTCGATCGCCTCATGGAACATAAAGTCAGACTGAATTCCAAGAAGTGCGTATTTGGCGTCACATCTAGAAAACTCTTGGGTTTCATAGTCTCAAAGCGAGGGATCGAGGTGGACCCAAAAAAAGTTAAGGCAATCCTTGAAATGCTTCCCCCAACTACCATCAAGCAGCTCAGAAGCCTGTAGGGAAATGTCGCATCAATCAAGCGCTTCATAGCATAGATATCTGACAAGTGCCGATCCATGAACAAATTATTGTATAAATGGGTAGCATTTCACTGGGATGACGAGTGCCAGTCAGAATTTGATGACATTAAGCAATACTTGGCTTTGCCACTAGTATTGGCACCACCCAGACTAGGAGTGTTGTTCTACTTATACATCTCAGCTATTGAGGTGGCACTGGGTGCCATGCTAGCCCAAAAAAATGAACTTCACAAAGAATAGGCTACTTACTATCTTAGCCACACCCTGGTCAGTTATGAACTTAACTATGCATACGTTGAGAAACTCTGCTTTGCAGTAGTGTTTGCTACCAAAAAGCTATACCACTACATGTTGAGCAACACTACGTATGTTGTGTCTAAGAAGAATCCATTGCGATACATGATGAGTCGCACTTATCATAGTAGCCGCACGGCAAAATGGATCATGTTGTTTATGGAATTTGACATAGAGTTTATTGGATAGAAATCCATCAAAGGTCAAGTCATAGCTAATAAACTAGCGGAGTCTCCTCTCGAAGACGATCAGCCTCTGGTCATAGAACTATCCGATGAGGGGGTCTTCCATGTCTTAGAATCGCTAGAGTCTGATGAGCCTGAGTCACAGGCCGATATAACCTTTTTTTTTTATGGTTCTAAATGTGAGCAAGGTTGTGGCATAGGAATCGTATTCTTTACACCACAAGGGGCTCCAATGCCTCTGTCATTTAAATTAGACTTCCCCTGCACCAACAATAATGCCGAATATGAAGCCTTGCTCATAAGTCTTCAGACAACAATCACCATGAACATCAAATGACTGAACATCTTTGGTGATTTGATGTTAATTTTCAACCAAGTCAAAGGGGTATTCCAATGTAAATGCCCAGTTCTACAGGCCTACAAAGCCCTTGCGGATAAATTCTTGGAAAAGCTTGAATGGTACGACATAGAGGCACTCCCTCGGTCATCAAATCATTTTGCAGACACTATGGCATCCTTGGGGTCACTAATCCCACAAGACATTTTTGGTGATATGACAACCATTCAATTCAAAACGCTATCACAATCCGTGATGGAGCGCGCAAGCTCTGACTTGACGCCAGGAATCCACTTGGTCCAGATTGAACCATCTCCAGACATGTTCTATCGAATCCATGATCCTTTGAATCATGCCAACTGGGGGTCCTTGTTCTCCCCTACTCCCCTTAATAGCAACACAACGCTATTCTTACAAGTTATTTCCCACTCAACTTTTGCTAGGGATGAACTTTAAGAGGGATTGGTTGTTCATACCGTCGAGGCTTCTGATCAGCAGGATTGCTATTCACCCATAAGGGACTACCTCAAGTTAGGTAACCTCCCACTTGGATTGACGCATGCTACAAAATGAACATTCAAGCAGAAAGTGACAAAGTATGTCTTGTTAGGAGACATTTTGTACCATCGTAGCTATGAAGGAATCCTCCTTCGTTGCTTGGACCAGCAGGAGTCTACTTGGGTGATCACCCAAGCGCACGATGGTACGTGCGATGGCCACTTCAGTGGTATGGCCATCACAAAGCACATTCTTTGCATGGGCTATTATTGGCCATATTTAGAGCAATATTGTTGTGCATATGTAAGGAAGTGTGTAAAATGTCAACACCATGCCAATCTGACACATGTACCTTCCTAGGCCTTGCATCTAATCCAATTGGCTTGGCCATTTTTGTAGTGGGGCTTAGATCTAATCGGTAAGATCTCCCCTGCGTCATCAGGTCATCACATGTTTATCATAACAGCCACAGAGTACTTCACCAAATGGGTGGAAGCAATTTCGCTTACCTCTACGACTGGACCCCGCATTGTGGAGTTCATTTTACATAACATCATATGTCATTTTCGTATTCCATCCAAGATAATTTTGGATAATGGGATGTCATTCAAGAACAAAGACATGCGTTCTTTGACCACAAAGTACAAAATTTAGCATAGTTTTTTGACACCCTATTATCCACAAGCAAATGGGCAAGCAAAGGCGTCAAACAAAACATTAGTTGCCATACTTAAAAAGATAGTCACATACAATCATAAGGATTGGCACATTCAGATCCCACTTGCCCTGTGGGCTTATCGCACTAGCATTCAGACACCCACTGGGGCAACTCCATTTTCACTCGTATATGGCTTCGAGGTTGTCATACCTCTCAAGTTGGAAATTCCTTCCCTACACATATCAATGCAAGAGTTCATCGATGATGAGGCTGCACGATAGGCCCAGTTAGACCAGCTTACGTTGCTTGATGAACAACATGTTAATGCTCTCGAGCATTTACATATCTATCACGAGCGACTGAAGAAAGCATACAACATGAAAGTTCACCTGAGGGACTTTCAGGTTGGTGACTTGGTCTTAAAAGAGAACCAACAGAACTCTAGCTTGTCGTCCCATCTAAGGGACAAGTTCATGGCAAACTGGTTAGGTCCCTATGTAATTGATAGTAAAATAGGACTTGGAACATACCGGCTAGCCTCTCTTGATAGAATCAAGGAACTAGAACCCTTGAACATCAGTCATTTGTGGCCATTCCATATCTAAAAGAGCCATAGCCCAATCCCAAAATGCTCCAAGGATTCCCAATCGCTTGGTCAACCCCAAAATGCTCCAAGGATTCCTATAATCGCTTGGTCATCCCCAAAATGCTCCAAGGATTCCCGCAATCGCTTGGTCATCCCCAAAATTCTCCAAGGATTCCCCCAATCGCTTGGTCAATCCCAAAATGCTCCAAGGATTCCCATAATCTCTTGGTCAATCCCAAAATACCCCAAAGGTGCCCATTATCCCTTTGGTCAAACCAAATGCTCCAAGGATTCCCACAATCGCTTGGTCAAAAATAAGAAAATTCAAAAATAGTAAAATCATCAAAAATAACAAAAATTTGCATCTCATTTCCAGGCATGCTCAAACTCATCACAACAATAGAAAGCTCTTTTGCATCTCATCTTCATACTCACAAAAATCAATCTATCAAAAATGCAAAAATAATAGTTGCATTAAGCATAACATCCATACATTGCATATTTTGAAGAACATGAATTTATACTGAGAGGGGGGGGTGAACAGTATAAGACTTAACCATTTAATAATTTTAATTTCAGATAGCAATGGCATCAACATAATATTGAACAAGATAGAAAGCATCACACAAAGAAGACCCATTTAACGTGGTTCACCCAAGGTGGGCTACTCCACGGATAAATATTTCCTCTAAAAAGTTATATCAAAAACCTCTGGGAATCCTTCCTGATTACAATGTTTATGAGCCTCGGCTCAAAGGAGACACCTTTCCCTAATTCTGCTTTGCTGGTGATCCTATAGAAAACCTCTACCTCCTTTGCCCTTAGCAAGTGAAATTATGTCCACAGAAGACACCTGTATTCCCTGCTCTGGCTGGAGATCTTTGTCCTCAACTCTGTCACTACAAAGCTGATCCTCTTTTCTGTACCAAACACAGTCCTTCGGTCTAGCACAATTCTGTCCAGCACAATTCTGTCCTCTTCCAATGTTCTTTTCTGCACTTGGTCGAAATCAATTTCTCACTGACTATGCAAATACAGCAGCACTTAATCAATTTATTTGTTTTTGTGAAAACACAGTAGCACAGACTTCACGTGTTTCTATGAACACACAACAGCACAATATTTATAAAATATATAGCATCAATTGATCATAGTTTGTCCTTCATAGTTCTTCACAATTACAACAGCATCTACTTCGTGTAGCAACTTATGCACCTATGTGTAATCACAACAGCACCCTCTTCACATAGTCTGCTTCTCCTCGATCTTTCTTCTTCCCGCCCTCTGCTTCTACGCCTTTGTCACGATATCGCTACGCCTTTGTCTGCCGTACACCTTGTAATACTTGCTGTCATGAAATCGCGACACTGCTGCCTGTCGTGCACCTTCTTTGGTTTGTTGTCACGAAATTGTGACACTATAGCCTACCGTACACTTTTGCTAGCTTGCTATCGTGAAATTGCGATGCTTTAGTCTGCAAGACCTTCCTCGCTGCTCTTATCGTGAAATCGTGACACATTTGCTTTTGCTGACGTCATCATGATTCTTGTCACGAAATCATGACGCTTTAGTCTGTAAGACCTTCCTCGCTACTCTTGTCGCAAAATCGTGACACATTTGCTTTTGCTGACGTCATCATGATTCTTGTCACGAAATCGTGATGCTTTAGTCTGCAAGACCTTCCTCGCTGCTCTTGTCACAAAATCATGACACATTTGCTTTTGCTGATGTCATCATGATTCTTGTCGTGAAATCACGACGCTTTAGTCTGCAAGACCTTCCTCGCTACTCTTGTCACGAAATCGTGACACATTTTGCTTTTGCTGACATCATCAGTAATTCTATCATGAAATTGTGACACTTCTTGCTTCTTCAACCTTTCCTCGGTTTGCACTAGCGAAAATGGAACATGTCGTGAAATCATGACGCTTTTGCTGCCTTAAGCTCTTTTCTACCAACTGCTCGCAAAACTGGAACATGTCGTGAAATCGTGACGCTTTTGCTGCCTTAAGCACTTTTCTGCCAACTGCTCATGAAACTGGAACATGTTGTGAAATCACGACGCTTTCACCACCTGCAAGCTGCCAACTCAACCTATCACGAAATCATGACACTTTTGCCTGCTTTGCCTCTGCCTTCTTGCATGTCGCAAAATCGTGACAAATTTTCCAGTGCTTTCTCTCTCCTCAAACATGTCGTGAAATCATGACATTTTTTCCAGTGCTTTCTCTCTCCTCAAACATGTCGCAAAATCATGACAGTTTTTCCAGTGCTTTCTCTCTCCTCAAACATGTCGCGAAATCGTGAAAGTTTTTCCAGCAGCCTGCAACCTTTTCCTAACTTATCTTTTTTTGGATTTTTGGCAACTGGGCTACTCTGATTTTCTTGGAGACTTACTGATCAGCTAAAACCTTCATCAAAACACATACTTAGACAACTAATCAAATTGCTCCAAGAACTCCTTGACATCAAAGACAACAACTACCAAGAGCTCCTTTGACATCAATGACAACAACTATACTTGAGCAAAAACAAAGTACTCAATGTACCCAAAATTGCCAACAATCTCCCCCTTTGTCATTGATGGCAACCCTTAACTAAAAACATATCTTAAGAGCCAAAACTAAACCAACTGATCCATCAACTGGGAATTCTACAATATAAGTTTTTGCTCCCCCTGACTTGAAGCTCTTCTCTTCACTTGAAGCACTTCCCCTTATACATATCTCTCCCCTTTACTCAAATCTCTCCCCCTTTGTCATCAATGGCAAAGGGTCACCTTTGGGGTTTGGGACTAAGAATGAGTCTCTTAGCTTAATCCCTCCCCCACCTCTTGATGAGGTGATTATCCTTGAGGTGAGAGTACAACTCCCAATTTCTCCCTTAGATACTCAAATGTATCTCTTGGAAGAGGTTTGGTGAAGATATCTGCAATCTGCTCTTTAGTGGGTACATACTCTAGCTTGACCTGCTTCTCTTGCACTTTCTCCCTTAGAAAATGATATTTGATAGAAATGTGCTTTGTCCTTGAGTGCATTACCAGATTTTTAGAGATGCTTATGGCACTTGAATTATCACAAAGAATAGGGATAGGTTGTTCATGCTTGACTTTGAAATCTTCCAAGGTTGTTTTCATCCATAAAACCTGAGTGCACCCAGCCACTGCTGCTATGTATTCAGCTTCTGCTATAGATAATGAAACTGAAGGCTGTTTCTTACTCAGCCAAGAAACTAGACTCTTTCCCAGAAAGAATGCTCCACCACTAGTGCTTTTTCTATCATCAATACTGCCTGCCCAATCTGCATCTATATAGGCTATGAGGGTGAAATCATCGCCTTTAGGATACCAAAGCCCAAACTCCACAGTGCCCTTCAAATATCTGAATATCCTCTTGACTGCTATAACATGAGATTCTTTTGGAGTATCCTGAAATCTTGCTACTAATCCAACGGCCTGCATGATATCTGGTCTGGTAGCTGTATTGTATAGTAAATTGCCAATCATAGATCTATACAATTTCTGATCTGCCACTGGAGATTCATCATCCTTACTCAGATTGCACCCTGTAATCATTGGAGTACATACGGGTTTGCTGTCCATCATCCCAAATTTTTTTAACATCTCTTTGATATACTTTTCCTGAGAGAGAAATATACCATATTTTGATTGTGCAATCTGCAGTCCTAAAAAGAATGACAGTTCTCCAATCATAGACATCTCGAATTCCTTTTGCATGGTGTTAGCAAAATCTTTGTACATCTAAGTATTATTTCCCTCGAAAATAATGTCATCGACATAGACAACTATGATAATCATATCATCACCTTTATTCTTGATGTACAAGTTGCTATCTGCCATGCCTTTCTTGAATCCTTGTTCATAAAGATACCCGTCCAGTCTTGAGTACCAAGCCCTGGGTGCTTGCTTTAACCCGTACAGTGCCTTTTTCAGTTTACACACATAGTCTAGCTGTTCTGAGAGAGACACACCTTCTGGCTGTTCTATATAGACTTCTTCATCCAACACCCCATTTAGAAAAGTAGATTTTACATCCATTTGAAACACTTTGAAATATTTGAAACTAGACAGGGCCAAAAACATTATGATCGCTTCAAGACGAGCAACAGGCGCAAACGTCTCTTCGAAATCAACACCTTCGACTTGAGCATACCCCTTACACACTAACCTGGCTTTTTTCCCGACAATCTTTCCATCCTCATTAAGTTTATTTCTGAATACCCATTTTGTGCCAATGACATTCTTGTTCTTAGGTATTGGAACCAAATCCCAGGTTTCACTTTTCTCTATTTTATTTAGCTCTTCATCCATTGCTTTTACCCAAAAATCATCTGTACATGCTTCACTGAAATTTTTTGGCTCAATCTGAGATAACAATGAAAAATTCACAGATTCATGTGAAGGAATGACTCTTATTCTTGTTTGCCTGCTATTTGGATCACCAATGATCAAGTCTTTTGGATGATGTTTCTGAACATACCATGAAGGAGTTTTGGGAAGCAACTGTTGTCTTTCCTCTTCTTCATCTGACACTTCTCTGAATTCTTCTTGACAGATTCCATCACTGAGTTCCTTGACTGGTTCTCTTATCCCTATCTTTTCATCTACTGTTACATTTATGCTCTCTACAACTGTATGAGTTCTTTTGTTGAAGCATATGTAGGCCTTACTTTTGTTGGAATATCCAAGAAAAATTCCCTCATCACACCTAGGATCAAACTTACCCAGATTTTGATCTTCCCTTCTGATGAAGCACTTACTCCAAAATACTTTGAAGTGTTTAATTGTAGCTGGTCTTCCTTTCCACAGCTCATAGGGAGTTTTATGATGATTGACTCTGAGTTGGGCCCTGGTAATGATGTGGACTGCTGTATTTATTGCTTCTCTCCAAAAACCATCTGAAAGCTTTGACTCATCTAACATTGCTCTAGCCATATTTTCAACAGTTCTATTTTTTCTTTCAACTACTCCATTTTGTTGAGGAGTTCTTACTGCTGAATATTATCTTTTGATTCCGTGTTGTTCATAGTATTCCACAAATTCATTTGAAGTGAACTCTCCTCCTCTATCTGATCTTAAGCATTTGATTCTTTTGTCAGTCTCATTTTCAATCATTTCTTTAAAAACTTTAAATTTTTCAAAAGCTTTAGATTTTTCTTTGAGAAAAGCAACCCAAGTCATTCTTGAGTAATCATCTATAAACAACATGAAATAGCTATCTCCCTGAATACTCTGAGTTTTGGTGGGGCCACACAAATCAGTATGAATAAGATCCAAGGGTTTGGAAGATGTATACCCTTTCGATTTGAAACTGGTTCTGGTCCTGTTTACCATGTTGACAAGGACCGCAAATGATGTTTTGGGGCCTTTTTATTCCGGGCAAGTCTCTAATCGCTTCCTTGTTACTAATATCGACCAGATTATCAAAACTCAAATGTCCCAATATTTTGTGCCACAACCAACTCTCATATTCTTGAGTTAGAAAGCATTTTTCTCTTTTTATCTCACTCAGCATGTAAATATTGTTTGGAGTCCTTGTAGCCTTAGCAATAAGTTTTCCATTTAATTCTTTACTTATCTCACATCTATCTGAAAAGAAAGATACTATGTGCCCTTGATCACAAAGTTGACTCACACTAAGCAGATTGTGTCTTAGCCCTTCTACATAAAGCATGTTTTCTGTTTTGGATTTCCCATCCAAACTAAGAGTCCCTTTACCACAGATATTTGCGGACCTGTTATCTCCAAAACTGACTGTTCCTCTGTTTGCTTCTTTAAAAGAATTTTCTTTTTCTTTTTCACCAATCATATGTTTTGAATAGCCACTATCAAGATACCATTTTTCTACTTTGTCTTGAGCATGAAAAGTAGTTTGAACTATCATTGACTTAGATTTTATCTCATTCCTCCTTTTTGAGAACTCAAAACTAAATTTATCCAAACTACACATCCTAGCTATATGCCCAAAATTCTTGCACTTGTAACACATGATATTTTTATTCATAAGAGGTGCAAATGAGTTAATATTTTCCTTACTATGACTCTTCAGAGATTTATTGCAATGGATAGCTATGTGACCAAATTTCTTATAGGAAAAACAATATCCATGAAAGGTTTTATGTAACCTATTTTGATACCTTAGAAGATTGTTCTTTTTGCGATCAACTGGAATCCATTGTTCTTCAGAGTGAAGATTGTTCTTGCTTGAAGATCCTGTTTCATGAATGGAGATGCCATCCTTCTTTTCACACAGAATATTCTGTCTGAGAGTTGACTGTTCTATCTTCACTCTAAGAGACATAATTTCTCCTTCTAGTTTTTCACAATCAGCTGCCTTTCCTTTTAGAACCTCTGTTAGAATTTGTTCAATATTCTTCCCTTATTCAGCTAGAATTTTGAAATCTATAACACTTTGAGCCAATTCTGATCTTGCTATCTCTGCTTCCTGACAATGCTGCTTGAGGACATAATTCTCTTCCCTAAGTTTCTCAAGATTTCTCAAGGCCAAGAAGAATTCACTCTTGAGATCGAATTCAACCTTTTCTGAATTTATATGTTCCTCTGTTAGATCCTTATCCAAGTTGTTAGGCTTTTTCTGGAGAGACCTGCTCTGATACCAATTGAAGATCATGAATTTATACTGAGAGGGGGGGGTGAACAGTATAAGACTTAACCATTTAATAATTTTAATTTTAGATAGCAGTGGCATCAACATAATATTGAACAAGATAGAAATCATCACACAAAGAAGACCCATTTAACGTGGTTCACCCAAGGTGGGCTACTCCACGGATAAATCTTTCCTCTAAAAAGTTATATCAAAAACCTCTAGGAATCCTTCCCGATTACAATTTTTATGATTCTCGGCTCAAAGGAGACACCTTCCCCTAATTCTGCTTTGCTGGTGATCCTCTAGAAAACCTCTACCTCCTCTACCCTTAACAAGTGGAATTTTGTCCACAGAAGACACCTGTATTCCCTGCTCTGGCTGGAGATCTCTGTACTCAACTCTGTCACTACAAAGCTGATCCTCTTTTTTGTACCAAACACAGTCCTTCGGTCTAGAACAATTCTGTCCTCTTCCAATGTTCTTTTTTGCACTTGGTCAAAATCAATTTCTCACTAACTATGCAAATACAACAGCACTTAATCAATTTATTTATTTTTGCGAAAACATAGTAGCACAGACTTTGCGTGTTTCTATGAACACACAGCAGCACAATATTTATAAAATATATAGCATCAATTGATCATAGTTCATCCTTCACAGTTCTTCGCAATTACAGCAGCATCTACTTCACGCAGCAACTTATGCGCCTATGTGTAATCACAACAACACCCTCTTCGCACAGTCTGCTTCTCCTCGATCTTTCTTCTTCCCGCTCTCTGCTTCTGCGAAGGTCACACTTACAAATGCACACTTTGATCGATTCGATACGACTACTATTTGCGCACAGCAGACTTCACTTGCGCAAAAAAAACACTCACACATTCGACTAATGAATCTCAAAAATAGTCCTCCTTTTATAGCAATAATTCATGATTAAATTCATGATCTTAGTCGGCTGTAAATCCTTAAAACAATTATTGACTGCACAACCTTGCACTTCATCGATAAAGGTTAACTTCATCGGCTTCAACCGCCTCTGCTGTTCTGTAGCTTTCCCAGTGCGAAACTCAAACATGTCGCGATATCACTACGCCTTTGTCTGCCATACACCTTGTAATAATTGATGTCGCAAAATCATGACACTGCTACCTGTCGTGCGCCTTCTTTGGTTTGTTGTCACGAAATTGTGACACTACAGCCTGCTGTACACTTTCGCTAGCTTGCTGTCATGAAATCGTGACACTTTAGTCTACAAGACCTTCCTTGCTACTCTTTTCGTGAAATCATGACACATTTGCTTTTGCTAACGTCATCATGATTCTTGTCGTGAAATCACGACGCTTTAGTCTGCAAGACCTTCCTCACTGCTCTTGTCACGAAATCGTGACACATTTGCTTTTGCTGATGTCATCATGATTCTTGTTGCAAAATCGTGATGCTTTAGTCTGCAAGACCTTCCTCACTGCTCTTGTCATGAAATCGTGACACATTTGCTTTTGATGATGTCATCATGATTCTTGTCGCGAAATTGCAATGCTTTAGTCTGCAAGACCTTCCTCGCTACTCTTGTCACGAAATCGTGACACATTTTGCTTTTGCTGATGTCATCATCAACTCTGTCATGAAATCACGACACTTCTTGCTTCTTCAACCTTTCCTCGGTTTGCACTAGCGAAAATGGAACATGTCACGAAATTGTGACGCTTTTGCTGCCTTAAGCTCTTTTCTGCCAACTTCTCACGAAACTGGAACATGTCACGAAATTGTGATGCTTTCGCTGCCTTAAGCACTTTTTTGCCAACTACTCGCGAAACTGGAACATGTCACGAAATTGTGACGCTTTCGCCACCTGCAAGCTGCCAACTCAACCTATCGTGAAATCGTGACACTTTTGCCTACTTTGCCTCTGCCTTCCTGCATGTCACGAAATCGCGATAGATTTGCCAGTGCTTTCTCTCTCCTCAAACATGTTGCAAAATTGTGACAGTTTTTCCAATGCTTTCTCTCTCCTCAAACATGTCGCGAAATCGTGATAGTTTTTCCAATGCTTTCTCTCTCCTCAAACATGTCGCGAAATCATGACAATTTTTCCAGCAGCCTGCAACCTTTTCCTAACTTATCTTTTTCTGGATTTTTGGCAACTGGGCTACTCTAATTTTCTTGGAGACTTACTGATCAGCTGAAACCTTCATCAAAACACATACTTAGACAACTAATCAAATTGCTCCAAGAACTCCTTGACATCAAAGACAACTACCAAGAGATCCTTTGACATCAATGACAACAACTATACTTGAGCAAAAGCAAAGTACTCAAGGTACCCAAAATTGCCAACATATTTGTGGTCATACAGGTCAAAGCACCATAGACTGTAATTACTTGGCAAATCCATCTTGTTCCACATTTCTCTAGTCTATAAAAAGCCCATAAAAAATAAACGCCATTCACATATTTTCGCCCTATCATAGTCAGTTGTATTCTAAATGTATCAAGAGTTTTTGTCATTCAGATGTCATTAGCTTTCTAGCCAAATACTGTACAAAGTCAAATAGAGTTCACAAAGGTAGAGTTCTACTTGGATCACACCTTGTTACGTAGCATCCCAACACAAATTAAAACACACACAAAAAAATTCCCAAGTTGTGTGAACGAAATATGAAACCTACAAAGCAATCCAGGTCACCATAAGCGAAATGGTTATCTTGCTCATCCCCCTGTGTGAATGACCCCAAGAATGCTGAGAGTTGGCAAAAGGACAAGCATCTTCCCTACCCAATTCCCCAAGAATCCCCAGTTCTCATAAAGTTTCAAACATCATAAAATTTTGCAAAAAGTCAAAACTCCAAAAAATTTGACATCACCACCAAAGTGCATACATCAAAAGGCACATACAATAGTGAGTCTCATCACTTGGAATTCAAATCCCTTGCTCAAAAGAAAAAAATACATATCACAAAAATAAACAGTGATTTTTATCACTATATAAGAGCAAGTATCCCAATACAATTGAAGAAAAGAAGGGAGTCAAACTTGAATCCCTGGAACTCTCAGCATTCAGAAGGTCACGAAGTAAACCTCACATACCGGTTTGGTGGATAACCTATCGGTCACTGGTGGTGCACCTCTCGCATGATGATATATCTATCACATTAACTCATGTACAGATTAATGTTTGCATGTAGATGAGCTAGCTTATGGTATCCTAGATAGCACCACAGATTAATCTGACTAAATACAATAAAGGAAGTTAGTGGAGCTAATTAGGTGATCCTTAGTACAGGTTTGGTTGACAGCCTATCTGTCACTGGAGGTATCCTGAAAAATACCACATAAACAAACTCAATTGCACACACAGGGATGTGAAATAACTTGGTCAAAGACATGTCCGATTCATACCTTGTTCAAAAGTCTTGTAAGAAAAAGTATAGTCATGGCTAGTTACTTAAAACATTTGAGTCTCAGAAAACCTTAACTACATTCCAAACCAACTACGCTATCCCTCATCCTCGCATTGTCATTAAAAAATACAAAAATAGCATGCATACAGTAAAATTCATTTACCACAGCAATCGGATCAGACAAAAAGCCATAAGTTCTAAACAGTCTATGGTCCATTGCCAAAAATCACAAATTTTATTCATCCATTCCATTTGCATATCCTAAAAATTAGAAACATTTGCATTCATCATAACATATGCATCCATCAATGTAAATTAACATACATACATATGCATTCATCAATCACTATGCATAACATCAAATCATGACATGTGTATAAATAAAATAAAGTCATCTGTATATATATCATCAAAAATGCCCGCAGGCTACAATAACCGGTCATCCGACCCCGTAAAAAGCCAAAAGATCAAAAACCCCAAGCCTAGGGTGTTGGCCACCATGATCACGTAGGATCAATGCGACGGGAACTACCCCCCATGGTGTGGGTCCTATGAGACCCCTCAGGGCAGCTACTGCTAACCCCTACATCATGCCTACTCGAGCCCCCCTCATCCAGTCGCCTGTGCTAAGAGGATGTTGACTGCTCTGTATCTCTCCCTCTCAAGTGGTGCAATGATCCACCTCCATTGAACGTAGGGACCCACCCATCAAGGTGGCTAATCTCCACCTCCAGCTCTAATCGATACCACACCAAGTCCATCTCCTATTGGTGATACGTAGCCAAGTTCTCATTGCGTTGTGCCAAGGCCCTCTCCCTCTCTGCCAGATGCATTCGTAGGAGATCCCTCTCCCGTGCAGCATCGGTATCCCCATCCTACCGATGGTACGTAGCCCATGCATTCTCCTGCTCTACCAGTTGTGTGCATAGGATATCCCTCTCCCATAGTGCATCCCCCATCTCCTCATCGTGCCTCCACAGCAACCCCTCCAACCGTGCATTCTCAATGCGTAACCCTACCTCCATGTCCTACAAAATTGCCTAAGGCATTGGCATCTCTGGAATAGTAGCCTGTTCTGGCTCCCATTTTTTCAAGACGTCCTGCATCTTTGGATGATCCAAAACCCCAAAATCCACATCCACATCATCCACCTCCACCATGTCTACATCCTCTAGTGGAGCTCCCCAATCATCTCCTGGTACCTCGACACCCTCCCCGCCTGCTGCTGTTGTCTTTGTGCCTCCAAGTGGCCCCTCTCCCTGCCATCATCGCAGTATCCACCACTGGTCATACTATGTGGTAGTCCCGACGTCATCCACATCCGAGATGTCAATCATCGCATTTGAATCCTTGCCAAGTGGTGTGATGACTGGCCAGTCTAGAGTCCTCTCGTCCCCCAGCACCGATAGACCACGGGCTCACTAGGCAACCCCTGGCACACCCAAACTGTTGTGTCACCCGACTATAAGGGAAGAACTCATGCTCAGTCCCATGCTGCCCAATCAGCCACTGCCCCCTGTGTACCTGTTAGAGCCACTCTCCAGCCTTAGTCCAGGCTGGATAGTCCTGATAGGGGTGCCAGAACACCTCCCCTAGAGCAAGTCGAGTGAAGGCATCAGCATAGTGCCCTACGACACCTGTCCATCGCCGACTCTATCTCTACTCCTCAGACCACCGCCACATAGCCACGTAACCTATATCCTTATCCACCATCTCTGCCCGAGTATTCCATGGTAAACCCACTGGCTTCTCCACCGATATGTGTTGCCAAGCCCAACTCTATAATAGATAGCTGCAGCCAATCCCCTTCCACCTTTGGCAACGGACCTCGTACAGCTCACCATAGAGCTATGCCAACAGCGTCTGTCCCCACCTCATGATCAGGGGCTCATGCGTCAAACACCCCACCAGCCGATAGACCACATCCAATAGGTTCCACGGGAACCTCACACTTGACGAGTCAGGTAGCAACAT
Source organism: Wollemia nobilis (assembly GCA_028583015.1). Classification (NCBI taxonomy): domain Eukaryota; kingdom Viridiplantae; phylum Streptophyta; class Pinopsida; order Araucariales; family Araucariaceae; genus Wollemia; species Wollemia nobilis. The sequence goes on along the minus strand of JAQPPZ010016886.1, from coordinate 1,306,032 downwards.
GTTGGAAATGAGGCCCATAAGTACTACATGCCTCACTCCCAACACCCCCTTCTCCAGCCACCATCAAACTAGAATCCCGCCAATCTGGCAGTCACCATCTGCCCTCTCCATTGGGCTATCCACACCCACCTCCTCCCCATGCCCAAAGCAGCGTGTCAGCACTATTGTCTATTGATCGCGTGGTGTTGTCTTGATAGGCAATCCATCTATTGGAATCCACAGAATTCGATAGACATATTCCAAGGTCACTATCATCTCCCCTATTAGGAGATGGAAGGTGTTGGTCCGAGGATCCCACAAGTTGATAAAGGCCGTCAGATAGGCCCGATCCCCGACCACAGGCTCCAGTCGAGTCACCTGCTTGAGCCCAAGGAAGTCAGCACCTCTCGTGCTTCAATAAAAATAGTAGGCACACGGTATCGACTCTTCACAACCTGCAAAAGAAAACAACACAAAAAACATTAAAATCATGAAAAATTGTACAGCAGTAACATGAATATACAACAATGAATAAAACAAAGTATAGCTAAAAACAACCAAATTCACAAAAATTCAAAACATATAGTTTGTCAGTCTTAGGGTTTTTGTACTCTAAGTTTAAAACTGACAGACAATTTAAAAACAAAAAAAACAATGTTCACATACAGTTTGTCAGTCTTAGGGTTTCTGTACTCTAAATTTAAAACTGACAAATTCAACCTAAAAAACTAGGGTTTCACGGTCAGTGTATCCTAAGGTTTTCGTGTAACACAAACATCACAAAATACAAAAATTTTCATTTACCTAAGGTTTACCTTATTTTAAAAAGGAAACAAATTTTAGACTTTTATCACGTCTTTTCAACATGCATGTAAACTAGGGTTTCATTTTTACGAAGCCAACTAAAAAGAAAAACAAATTTTTAAACTAAAGTTTTGAACTCAATTTTTTGTCTACCTAGGGTTTTTACCTAAGTTTTCATGAAGTCATAAGACAACAAGTCATGCATAACGACATACCGTTAATTAGGGTTTTTCATTTTTACAATTGAACAACAAACTACAAAAGCAACCATAAATAAATTGCGGTATTAAAAACTGTCACAACACAAGCAATAACGAGGAGGATCACTTACTAGTCTCGCTTCGGCTCCACCACTCGATCCGGTTCATGCACTCATGATATCAGGAGAAATTCGACAGCACTTCAATTTGCATGATTAACCTCCTCCTCCTCAGAGCTCCAATTTGGTAGGAAAAACGAAGGCAAATGAGCCCAAAACTCAATTTTGGCCTTTAAATAGGGTTTTTGAGCTTGTAATCGTTCTTCCCTGGGATGAGCGCTCTAGTTAGCACTCGTCCCACCTTGGTATGAATACTAAACTGGTATTCATCCCACACAGGAATGAATACAGGGCAAAAATTTCAAAAACATCAAAAAATGAACAAAATGACCCAAAAACAAATAATAAACTTGCCCGATGAAAGTGCTTTTGCACTTGACATTCTAGGCATGCAAAACAGACGTCGGGTTCACAAATCCTCACTATCCTATTCCCTAAGAAGGCTACCATAGCCGGACTGCTCCACGGGAAGACGAATTGTCGAGAATTTCATCCCCAAATGGTGTTACCAAAAAGGGTTAACACCCACCAAAAATAGGGCTAAATGTCGAAAAACTGCACACACATTCAACGATAAACATCTGAAGGCACCCTTACACAAGTCATATTGGGTCAAGCGACTTGTCAATTTTCTCATGCAGGTCATTCCCTCATCGATTCGTCGCTTGAGGGGGTAGTCACACTTAGTCACCAATCAACAAATACACACCCAATCATAGAAATGACATGCATTCAAAGAATCATTGACAAAGACAATCACGCTCCTGCTTGGGGTAGCAAACAAGCAATAATCACAAACTGATCAAACACTTGGCATTTGTGAATCATGAACTCAAGATTCCCACAGACAAAAGGTTGCGCCCTTTGTCTATTCATGACTGATCAATGTCCAAGATCAAGTAACACCTCACCAAAAAATGTTAACACTTTAATTGAGTTCCTTCGCTCGTCAGAAGCAAGGATTCAAGAATGCATGCCCTTTCCATACTTGGGGCATCAAAAGTTGGTTAGGTTACTAAGAAACCCTAATCATTAGTGCTTTGGTTATCTATTTTTGCTCAGCACTGTGCCACGCACATCACTTCCCAAAAAGGGGCATCTGTAGACACCAAAACAACACCAATCCGATTATGTGACTGCAAACACTGATCACATTGATACACACAGCCCCAAGGGCAGCCCCCAGAGGTTAAACAATGGTCCTAACCACTCTCACAGCAGTTTTGGAAGGTCAAAGGTCAATTTGGCACCTTCGGGCACTCTGCTCCATACTCATTCCACCCAGGGACTATTACAAACTGGTATTCGCCCCATCTAGGGACGAATAGTAGTATTCGCTCCGGGGTGGGGTGAATAGCAGGTTTGATAGGAAAAAAGTCAAATCCTGAAAAATGGTAGCTCAGATCCGCCACTTAACGCTTCCTTAATTGCATGGGAGTGTGGGTGAGCATTTTTGAGTGTTAGAGGCAGTTACAGGGGCAGTCATGATGCCTCTAATTATGGAGCAATCTTCCCTCCCCTGGAGAGGCATGATTTCCAAGTGGCGCCTCTGCATGCTCATCCAAAGATACCATCAGGTCTATAAAATGGTGAGTCTTCTCACCCCAAAAGATACAGAGAAGGAGCATTTTGGAGCAATGAAGTGCTGTCATTTTATTTTCACACCCACACCCTTTCGAGTTGTGCATTTCGCATCCTTGATCTCTTTTGGAAATGAGGTCATAGGGTGGTTATTAGAAGCACAAATCCAGAACCAAAACCCAAAATTTGGCCACAATATCCCATCAAATTTTCTGACAATACCCCACAAGAGGTTTTGGATCCATACTAAGTGTATTGGTGCCGAAATCGGGCCCCAAATGGCAGGCGGCCTACCCCTGGGCGCCCCCCACACTGCTGCAGTCCTAATCGCCCCGCTTCGGAGTGATTGGAAATCTATGGTAGATATATTTTCTTTTATTATTGCATTTAATTCTATGCTACTTAGATAGTTTGTCATTCAAATTTCACATTGTTCTGAGCAATTTTGATCCTGTTTCTACTATTTCTCGCTTTTGCTAACATGCAGGTAGCATCATCAAATTCCTGTTGATGGAGGCCAAATTGGGAAAATTTGACCATCTGGGTCTTCCCAAAATACCCCCAATTAGCTAACCCCCAACTTTGCAAGTGATTTGGGGCTTCCCAGATGTGACATTTGGGACAATACCTTTTTGGCATTTTGTTGCAGGTCTATTCGTCCCGCCCCAGAGCGAATACAAATCTATGGTGGATTTTTTGACTGTTCCATTTGCTGTGTTTTCTTTGTGATGTTTTGATGCCCCTATCAAATTTTTAGTTCATTTGGATCCATTTTAGTTATCATTTTATTTATATCTTGCATGCACTAATCGAAGGCGTGGGGATTGCATATTTTATTTCATCCGTAGGTGCTATTGATTGTTTCTTATTTATTTGAATGTAGGATCTAGACATTAGAGGAGCAGCAAGGAGTCAAGACTCATCAACGCAAGTGGCGGCGATGTTTGGTCCACCCATTTTACATGTGGGCACGCGAAAGAAGGAATGACATCCATGGGTGTAACAAGAACACATATTTAACGCTCCTAGCCCTTAGAAGGGGAGGAGGCGCATTGTAATCGAGTTCTGAAACATATCAATAAAAATGGCTATCTTCCTTATTGGCTTTTTGTTTCGATTCGATTCGTTCATGATTTCCCTCTTTTCATGCACTTTCAATTCATAGGATTTAGTGTTAAGTTTAGTTCAGTTTGCATCGCACTTGGAGTTTCCTTTTTGCTTCCATATCCTCGTGCTTTCATATAGTGTCATTTTTTTTGTTTCATTTTGGCATGTCCGGTGGGACCCACACCAAGCACTAGCTTAATCACGTTCTAACACATATTGTGGCATGTTTTTGTATGGCAGGTAATTGCCATCTTTGAAGAAACCTCAAATAAAAATGCCCTGAAACCCATCTTAAGCCAAATTGCAAAAGGTTTTTTGATGCACCAGTGAGCTTCAAAGAGGTTAGAGAGTACACACTTGGGTGTGTCTACCTCACAATTGATACCTAAATCATAGGTATTGGTTTTAGAAACCCCAACAACTGGCAAGGTAAGTTAGGTATGTTAAAAGCCTCATGTTCCTAGAAATTGTGTGCCCCCATACCTAGACCCCAAACCACCTCTCACCATGGTGTATGTAAGTTGAAATTATTCCTTGTATTTTGTGCAATAATAGTTAACTTATTTTTCTATAATTTTATTTCTTCAGGTATATGCGAAGTATCTTAAGGTTTTACGCTCTCTTACTACATTTATATTTGACTTGTGGACACTTTCTATGTAGTAATTATCTCTGAACCATCTAGGAACTTCAAAATCATCATCAACACCACCAAACCAATCAGCCCAGTCTCTAGCAATTGGTTCAAATGGTTCCATGCGAATCTCCTAGTAGAAGACAAGTTCACACCCTAGGGTGCAAACCTCCCAAACAGACACAACTTTGGAACCAAGAAAAAACAAAGAATTTTGCATGCGCCTAGATGCAGGTATTGTGCTAATTCAATGGCTAGCTTTCAATTATAATGTGAATCTCATCATCTAGGTTTGATCTATATCTATCACATACGCTTGTTCATTTTAGTTAGTTTTACCATCACTTTCTAATTTAGATTTAACTTTCAAAAGCATTTAATTAGATTTCCCTTCCAAAAAGCATAAGACTAATTTTTTTTTCATGAGAAAGCAGTTAAATAGATTTCAATTTCAAGTACATCTAGTTAAATTTTAATTCCAAAATTCTTATTTTAGATTTGGTTTTGTGAGGATGCATCTAATATAGATTTTATTTCAAAAGCAATTAATCTAGATTTCATTTCAAAAGCACTTAATCTAGATTTCATTTCAAAGGTAATTGATCTAGAATTCCCTTCCACAAGCATCTAATTATATTTCCATTTTTAAAAGCATTAGACTAAATTTAATTTTGTGAGGACGCAATTAATTAGATTTCTTTTGAAAAGGCACTTATCTTCTAAAATAGTTTCACACAATAAACACCACACACACACTCCAATATAAACAATGTAATGACTGGATTTCATCTCCAATCCAAATTGAATTTCATCACCAATTCAACACTTGATTTTGGTGAGGTTAGAGTTCTACCCTCCACTAGCTAACCCCTCATTTAGTGTCCATAGTATCCCCCCAAGTTTGATAATTTCAGTATTAATACATGGTTGGTCCTTCCACTTTTGAGTGTTGGTTATTTTAATCACTGAAAGGGACCTTCAAAGTGGGTTAGTCTTAGAAAGTTCCTTTACCATAGGGCTTTTAAAAATAATTAGTGGGCATAGTTGATCGTTACTGTGGATGCCTTAAATGTGAGGGTTAAGTGAAAGCATGGGTATATTGGTAGCACCACATTGATAGTGCGACCTCTCTTCACAAGAGTATATTGACTTATTAGAGCATTTTGAATCTCCCCCTTTGGATATCATTTTACTGTACCACATTACACCTAGGTTGCCACTCACCTGTTGGAAATATTGTTCTATTCTGCACACTTTTGGGTATTTTAGAAGGTTCTATACTATGACATACCTGATTCAAAGTAGAATTCACCTATTCTCGTAATTTTTTCTTAGGTCGGATACAATACTCTCATAAAAATACATGAAAAAAAAAAAAAAAACATTTGATTATTGTTGAGTCTTGCAAAAGTAGTTACAACAACATACTAAAATTGCTATAACTCACTGATTAGTTGTTACACAGTTCCACTTCCACACAAAACAGTACACTATTTGTTTTCAGGTGTTTCGCACCTCCCCGTGCAAATATCCTATGCTTAGATACATTTGCACCACCCCATATGAACCTAACTTCTAGGCTAAAAACTACACAGAACAGTCCTACACAACACACAGGATATCCACAGTAGAAATACATCCTCTATCTCTATTTCTTGAGGTTCACATGACCCCATGAGAATCCTTGGTCACAGAATATATTTCCCTCCCATGTGAATCTATTTTCAGGTCCTAAATCATCAACACACAACACATAGAAACATTATAGAGTACTTATCTATCATCTATTCTTGTTTTCAGTGGTTCACATGACCCCATGCAAATCTCCAATTTTAGGAGAGGTTCTTACCTACCTATGCAAACCTATATTTTGTGGAAAAGAAAGTGTCCAACCCAGCCACATATATTACTAGAGTCCAAATTTTACATATTTTGGTTGTTATCACACTACTGCACACATCACCATGTCTATTACATGTAGTCAAACGTGTGAAGCCCTTCATCATGCCACTAATGATACTCAATGAACTGTCATGACCACTGATGCCTCTTCTTCTTAGAACACTGATACACCTTTCAAGTTTGATAAGGCTACTTCCATAATTCCACCTGATCTATTAACTGAGGCCTCGACCCCTAGCACCAGTCCTATGTCTCATGTCACGTCTTCTACTCCATCTCATCTCCTAGATGAAACCTTCAACGAGATACCTCCTTCGAATGATCACTCATCTCCTAATTTCTTATACACTTATTGCCAGTATGTCATCTATACCTATCTTGGTCATCCCATGCTCGTTATAGTTTTTAATGATCTCACTACACCTCCTTCACCATCTGCCACCCATCCCTTCCTAGAGCATTCATCCCATCCACTTTTAGGGGATGAATATGATGTCATCACTACTGTGATATTCACACCTCCTTCTATGCTATCCTATGCCACATCTTCCTCTGACATTCTGACCTCACAGTAGGCCTCCTCACACTCTCAACCCCCATCTCATCCATCCTCCTCATTTCCATCCCAGCATTTCCAAAATCCACCTTAGTACTTCTAGATACCAGTGCAACATCCATCTCATCCCTCATAGTAATTTTAGTAGAAATAAGTCACTCCTCTATAGCCATGTCCATTTATGCCTTAGTTTACTATCCATGCACCTACTAGCTATCCACAATTCTCCTCATACGGACCCCCATAATCACCTCCATCATTTTTCTTACCTCTACCGCCTTCATTTCGACTTCCACCATCAAATTTCGCTTATCTAGTTAATCCACTCTACTATTTGGTTTAGCCTAAATCTTTGCTTAACATTCACTCTCAGACACCCTAGTTCTCATATGTTGTGGCCCTATATTCCAACTAATTCTCTTTTTCCATCCCTTCATCTCTCCCACCCCCAAATTCTACACCACCAGCCTTATTTACCTCGCCACCCACATGGTTCTCCACCACTACTGCTCAAGCATAACTAACTTTCCAATATGCACAGTAGAAGTAGGCATCCATGCCTAACCAACATATTATTAGGTATTATGATCAGTAGCAACCAAAACCATCATCATAATATTCATACATTTCACATCATCCATCTCAAGTTCCTTTCCCACAATATAAAACTATGTTGGCACCTGATACATAACAGGCTACTTACTATCATCAATGGGAGGAGCAACAGTTGCAATACCCACCACATTTGGGTTATTCACAGGCACCATAATAGCCACTGTATTCATACTCATATTCACCACAATTTTTGGATCCACCTAATACCACTATGGTGCTCTCTAGTGCATTTCAAGCTATGCAAGAACAAATTCGTACATTGGATTTGTGCACAACTAGTTATGGGCCTCAAAAACCCACATACGATGAATTTTGCAATGAACCAATTCACCCATATGTACCCATACATCCATATACTTATTTATTTAAGATCCCTAAATTTGAAAAATTCACAAGGAAGATCCTAGAGAACACCTTAATAATTATTGTTTTGCTTATTATCAACTTCATGGTAGTGATCCCTTATGCTTCGTACATTTGTACTTTATCTTGGGGTATAAGAATTGTATTGGTACAATCATATACCTCATCATAGCTTATTTACATTTGAACAATTGGCCAATATTTTTCTTGAGCATTTCTCGATCAATATCAAAGCCAATACTACCTTGTGATATGTTTATGCTTTACACCAGTTTGATGATGAGCCCATTACTAATTTTATCTTTCATTGTAGAGTGATCATTCATGATCTTGCCTTTACTCTCCCACATTTAGAGCTCATCAAACTATTTACTAATATTTGTCACAAGAAAATCTCTCAAATATTGCAAATCCATAAGAGTCAAACATTTGAAGAAGCCATTGCCCAAGCCAAGGTTATTAAGGACATCAAGGTCCACACATGTAAGATCAAGCTCCATACAATGTAGCCCTTTCCATATAATTACCAATACAATTATAATCCATATGTACCACCTACTTCTAAACCACATTAGACTAATCAGGTACTCCTAGCTTCTCCATTCCCACCACCTCAAGCCACATCATCTCAATATCCACAATCTGAACCACCTCAACCTCCTCAAAATGCATACCATGTCAACCCTCCAACACCTTACAATATGTACCAAGGTTGTAATTCTCGCCCTCCTTGTCCACCATGCAATTGGACATATTTGTATGAGCCCATGCCCACCCTATTCCATAGATTATATGACAGAGGCCTCATCACTTTGCCAAATGTTCAGCCTCATGATTCAAACTGTACACTCTCGTGGGACCACAACTTACAGGAATTTTGTGATTTCCATCACCAACATGGCCACTCTTTCGATGCATATTGCATTTTTTGCCATATTATGTAAGATATTATCAACTAAGGCATCATCCAAGTTTCTAATCCTATCTCATCAAAAAATAAAAACTTACGGATATATCAAAATCCATTACCTTAGCATGGGGTTAATCCACCTCAAATAGATCCATGCTAGGTTAATCATGTCAATTGAGGTCATTATCAGTAGGGATTTTTGGGGATGATCAAAATTACCATCGGTAATCAATGCTATTTACTCCTTATTGAAACCCAATATCGTTCAACCTCTCTTCCACCACTTGCTTCAAGTCCATCCACTTTTTCACCCATTCCTCCTTCTATACCACAAAATGTCATCACTATTTGTGGTAGTATTTCCCATCAGCTCTTCGTCTCCCCTACAAGGTTATCCATCTATGACCTTATGTAGCAATCTCAACCTCATTGTGAGGCTCTCAATTCCATTCTTCGCTCTCTCAATCTTGAGATCCATGATAATTTTTTTTTGCTAACTTTGTTGGCAATGTTCAAATATTCCTACAACCTTCTATCAGCTTCCATGACCATGAAATTACTAAAGATGTAGGTGAAAGAGCGGATCCCATATTGCATATTCAAGCTTTCATTAATGACGTTACCTATAAGTGTGTTCTCATCAACACTGGTTCATCCATTAGAATCATTTCTACTACTTCCCTTGGCCATCTTCACCTTCCTCCTTCTCATCTTGATATTCCTTCTATGAACCTTAAATATTTTTAAAGCTCTATACGTCCTACCATCGATACTATCATCTTTCCCATAAAGGCTGGTGCCAAAACCATTTCCACTCTATTCCATGTTATTGAAAGTGAGCTGCATTTTAGCAACCTTTTGGGATACCCCTGAATTCAGGATATGCAATACGTCCCCTCCATGCTACATCATTGTATTATAAATATTCACAATAGATTAGTGTTGGAAATTTTGGGTTTGAGATCCTAGCTCCTTGTCTATGAGTTGTCATTGATGTCAAAAGGAAATGGCATTAATGTTATGAGGATGTGTTGGCTTCAAAGGTGAAAGATTCCAAGAGAATATTTTTAAGAGAATCCGGAGAGATTCCATTGGAGAAGGTTTTTGGATAGGGTTTTTATTAAAACCAAGTTAAATGGTTTTTATTAAAACCAATGGAGGTTCTCTTTATTATTTAATTATTATTTAAAACCCTTCAAGGTTTTAATTAATTAATTATTTAATTAATTAAGGGAGAAAATTATTTTTAATTTATTAAAAATATTTAAAGGTTTTTAAACCTTTTTTATTCTTAATTTATTAAAATTAATTAAGGGTTTTTAAACCCTTTAGAAAGCAATTTCGATTAAATTCGAAATTACGTTTCTCTGTCACTGACGTGTTCTAAAGTCCACGATTGGACTATAAATATGGGAAGGATCCTAAGGTTTAACTCCTCTTGAGATTTTCGAATGCATTAATTTTTGGCTGCGATCGATGCTCTGTTGATGCCGCGGAAGAAGAGAGCTCGCATTTGAAAAACTTACGAAGTGCTTGTTCGTTGAAGTGGTAGGAAGTCTGTCTTAGACTTCGTTAGCCCCGTGTGGGCTAGTGGCAGCATAGGCTGCATTTGGGCTTTGCGTAGGCGAAGGTATGTGTTTCGATTCCCATGGAGGGAGCTGTACATGGATTAAGTCATGTTTTTGTTAAAACGTATTTTGTGCCGTGATTTTTGGATTCGTTAAGGGCATCCATTCCACGATTTTCAGATTCTTCAAGGGCAGCCATTCTAAGGTGTGATTAATTTCTTGATATAATTTTTGTCATTGTTTAGCATTGTTTAAAAGACATGAGAAATAAGGGGATATTTCTTTGGTTGTATTTTTGAGATTAGTCTTTTGCTATGCTAAAGTTTAAAATGGAGATATAAGGTGTAAGTTTTGGTTGTTGTGTTTTTGGCTTCTTTGGTGGTTGTTTTCAAAAGAAGAGAAGCTAAAAGGTGTACTAAGGAAAGTTTTTATATATGCTCATTTATCTTGGTTCTAACCCTAACTTGGTTGGAAGTTTGAGGGTTGACAGCTTTAAGGGTCAAGTTTCTTCTACTCCAATAAGGTATGGGCACATTCTTCTTATGAGTATGATTGGTGTATGTTTTCTGAAATAAGGTTGGAGTGAAAAGGTTTTCAACTAGGTTTTCTTTGATTGGGTGTAAATCCTATTTTCTAGTTTGTTGAAGACTACTTATGCATTGTTATCCTTAAGGAGAGTTTTTTGATGAATGCATAATTTATGGTTTGAGATAGTGGAAGCTTTGTGCACTAGGGTTTGTATTTGTGAGTCAAGCTACTTGCATTGAGTTGGTGTAACCCTTGGTTTGCTGTTTTGAGTTTGATGGTTGAGTTGCTTCCATAGATGTTGTTTGATAAAGTTATTGCTTTACTTGATTCATGATATTGGGCTTACTCCATTGAGTTGATTTGAGCAATTTATTCTTTGCATTTGGTGATATTGTGTTGGTGGCTGTTTTGTTCAAATATCTTTGGAGGGAAAAGGATTTCTACTTGTTTCCTTTTCTTGTGATGATTGGTTGAATGCTTCAAGGTTAATGTTGAGTTGAATGATGTTGGTTAAACCTCGTCTATAAGAATTGTTGTTAAAGCCCTAATTGGTTGAGAAAAGATATTGGTTGTGGAAAGAACATGAGTAGCATTGGTATATGAGATATTGCATGTTTGGCAATTGTTGGGTTGTGTTTCATGTTCTTGAGAAAAGAATACTACATCTATCTTATTCTTTTGATATTGAGTTGAGATTGATATTGTGAGTTAAGTATAGATCATATTGAGTCTCTAACAATTCTCTTTATGTTTCTATGAGATTTGAGATTGAGATTGGGAGTTAAGTATAGAACATATTGAGTCTCTAACAATTCTCTTTATGCTTCTATGAGGTTGATGAATCACATTGGGTCTCTAACAATTCTCTTTGTGGGTTCATGCTAAGCAAGTTTTTTCTTGGTGAACTTGTGAGCTGTTTTGGACAGGTTTCGTTGGGGACTTGTGAGCAGGTTTTGAACAGGTTTCGTTGGGGACTTGTGAGCATGTTTTGGACAGGTTTCGATGGGGACTTGTGAGCAGATTTGGACAGGTCCTAGCAGAGGACTTGTGAGATGAGTTTTGGATAGTTCTATTAGAGAACTTGAGGACAGAAGTGCATTGGTTCTTTGAGAAGAACCTGAGGACAAATTTGGAAAGTCTTTGAGAAGGCTTGTGGACAGAGGATTGATTTGTTCAAGAGTTGGACAGATCTGATAGACAGAGGAAGACTTGTACTATACTTGATCGACTATGTTTGGTACAGAGTTGTTGAGCCGCTCGTGGACGTGATCATAGAAGGCAAATGTCTCTTAGGCTAAGCATTGAGGACAGGAGGTCTTCGGTGGAAATGAGTTCCACGTGCTGGAAAGAGGTAGAGACAGTTGATCTTCTGAGGGATCATATCCAAAGCAGAGGGGAAGGCATCTCCTTTGAGTAGGGGCTCATAAATTCAGATTGGGGGAATGTATCTCCTTTGAGCAGAGGCTCATAAATTTAGATTGGGGGAAGGTATCTCCTTTGGGTAGAGGCTCATAAATTCAGATTGGGGGAAGGTATCTCCTTTGGGCAGAGGCTCATAAATTCAGACTGGAGAAAGGTATCTCATTTGAGCAGAGGCTTGTAAATTTAGATTGGGGGAAGGTATCTCCTTTGAGCCAAGGATCATAAACATTGTAATTGGGAAGGTTTCCAAAAGAACTTTGAGATAAATTTTAGAGAAAAGTTTTGTGGATGTAGCCCAGGCATTCTGGGTGAACCATGTTAAAATTGGTGTCACTTTGTGGATGATATTGTGCATTGCTTTGATATTGCTTTGGGTATATTGCTTTACTGTTTTGAAGTATAAAGGAAAAAGTAAAAAGAGGTCTTATACTGTTCACCCCCCCCTCTCAGTATAAGCTTGTGTTCTTCAATTGGTATCAGAGTGGGTGCCTTCGGAAAGTTTAACATCTTGAAGGAAAAGCTAGTAAAGAACACAATGGACCATTCAAGTGGTAATGCAGCACCTATTCTTGATGGGTCATATTTTGGTCTTTGGAGTGCAAGGATGAAGGTTCATCTAATGGCACTTGGGAATGAGGTATGGGAAGTGATTGAAGATGAGTACACTATTCTTATACATGGTCCTAATACTAAAGAAGAAAGACTCCTACATCACAGCAATTCAAAAGCAATGAATGCAATCTTGAAAAGCTTACATAAAGCAAATCTCACCAAAGTGATTCACTGCAAGACAGCTAGTGAAATGTGGAATCAGTTGAAGGTGGTTCATACAGATGATACAAATGTCAGAAAGGCCAAGTTGAGACACTTCAAAGGTATGTTTGAGCAACTCAAGATGAATGATGATGAAAATATTAGTGACTACATGCTTCGTATGGATGAGGTTGTTAACTCCATGAAAGACTTAGGTCTTGAGCTTGCTGAAAATGATGTTTGTGATAATATTTTAAGATCTCTTCCTAATAGATTTAGTGAAAAGATTTATGCTATTGAGGAAGCTAAATATTTGGATAAGTTGAAAAATGATGAGCTCCATAGTATACTTGCAGCATTTGAGTTGAGAACTCAAGTGAAGGTTGATGTCAAGAAAGAGGTAGCTTTCAAGGCTACCAAGAATTCCAAGGGTAAACAACTTCAAGATAGTGATGAGTCTTCTAGTGATGAAGAGGCATATTACAACAAGAAAGGCAAGTTCTCTAGAAAGCACAAAAGTATGAAAAATATAAGATGTTTCAATTGTGGAAAGTTTGGTCATTATGCTATTGACTGTACTGTTCCCAAGAATGAAAGTGATGAAGATAAACATGATTCTAAGATCAAGGATTCTGAAAAGCACAAGCATCACAGGAAAAACAAATATGAGCACATCAATCAAGGAAAGAGGTATTCTCACAAGCACAAGAAGATTTTCTACCTAGAAAAAGCAAGTGTTCTAGTAGTGATAGTGAAAGTTCTTCAAGTGATAATGAAAATGAGATGTTGTTCATATCAGAAAAAGAGGAAGAACCGAAACATAAATTCATTATCATGAAATGTCTTAGATGTGGAAATTTTGGTCACCTTGAGGATGATTGCGCAAATAATGATTTGGTTTCTAGTATGTATGAGGATGCTTTAGAAAACTATAAGGAAGATGCATGTATGGTTTTTGAAAAGGGTAGCACCTCTAGTGATAAGAAATCTGAAAATGGCTTTGATGATTCAAAATAAAATCAAATAAAGGATCTTGAGAGTGAACTTATTAGTGCTCTTAGTGCTTTGAAAAAGGAAAGAAAGAAGAATGCTAGACTCAAGGATAAGTTAGATGAATTTTGTATGGAGAGAGATGATCTTATTGAAAATATTGATTTCTCTATAACTAAGACACAGGAACTCAAGAATGAGTTAGAGTCTAAGGTTCTTGAGTATAGTGAGTTAGAACAGAAAATGGCTTATTTGAAAGAGGAAACTAAAGAGTACAAGGATAAGCTTTACAGGTTTCAAGATAGTTTAAGCCACTCATAAAAGGTCAAAGAAAGACAACAGATAAAACAGGCCTTGGTTTTGTTAAGTCACACAAGGAACAAGTTGAAGAGTCTAGTAAGAGACTCCAAAAGGAAGAGAGTTCTGATGATGAAGGTATTTTAGATCATGAGTCATTGAATGATAGATGCACATAAATAGAAAATAGAATTCAGAATGAGAAGAAGAAGTTTTCAGGACCCAAGAGGTCAAATAAAGGAAAGTTTCAAGGCAGATGTTTTGCTTGTCATAGGTTTGGTCACATGGCTTCACATTGCATGGCTCAAGTGAAGAAGGTAAATGACAGTTTCAGAAGTGCTAGTTATTTTCAAGGGTATTGCTACTCTTGTCAACAGTTTGGGCACAAGGCAATTTATTGCAAGGCAAATAACAGGAACAAATTTAGTCAGAACTGGTTTGGCCAGAACAGGTTTGGTCATAACAGGTTTGGTCAGAACAGGTTTGGTCAGAACAGGGTTGGCCAAAATAGGTTTGGTCAGAACTGGTGGACTCAAATATCAGGTTTACCACAGAGAAATAACATTGTTACTTGTTATAAGTGCAACAATGAAGGTCACATAGCTAGACAGTGTAGAGCTGAAATTCCAGAATACAGGAATAGGAACACTGGCATGATCAGGTCCAAGGATCAAGGCAAGAATAGGAATAGGAATATGGACAAAGAGTTCAAGAGAAGGCCCGACAAGGAATTTATAGACACTGATGATGATCAGTGCCTAATGGGAGTTTTACTCCCACCCCAGAATTAATCACCTCATCAGGAGGTGGGGGAGGGACTAAGCTAAGAAGCTCATTCTTAGTTTCGAGCCCCAAAGGTGACCCTTTGCCATTGATGACAAAGGGGGAGAGATTTGAGTAAGGGGGAGAGCCTCAAGACAGGGGGAGCTGTTTATGTTGAGTTTTTGTTGTTGAGAAGCATGGTTTGCCATCAATGACAAAGGGGGAGATTGTTGGCAATTTCGGGTTTGAGATCCTAGCTCCTTGTCTATGAGTTGTCATTGATGTCAAAAGGAAATTGCATTAATGTTAAGAGGATGTGTTGGCTTCAAAAGTGAAATATTCCAAGAGAATATTTTTAAGAGAATCCGAAGAGATTCCATTGGATAACGTTTTTGGATAGGGTTTTTATTAAAACCAAGTTAAATGGTTTTTATTAAAACCAATGGAGGTTCTCTTTATTATTTAATTATTATGTAAAACCCTTCAAGGTTTTAATTAATTAATTATTTAATTAATTAAGGGAGAAAATTATTTTTAATTTATTAAAAATATTTAAAGGTTTTAAAACCTTTTTTATTCTTAATTTATTAAAATTAATTAAGAGTTTTTAAACCCTTTAGAAAGCAATTTCGATTAAATTCGAAATTACGTTTCTCTGTCGTCGACGTGTTCTAAAGTCCACGATTGGACTATAAATATGGGAAGGATCCTAAGGTTTAATTCCTCTTGAGATTTTCGAATGCATTAATTTTTTGCTGCGATCGATGCTCTGTTGACGCTGCGAAAGAAGAGAGCTCGCGTTTGAAAAACTTACAAAGTGCTTGTTCGTTGAAGTGGTAGGAAGTCTGTCTTAGACTTCGTTAGCCCCTTGTGGGCTAGTGGCAGCATAGGCTACATTTGGGCTTTGCATAGGTGGAGGTCTGCATTTTGATTCCCACAGAGGGAGCTGTGCATGGATTAAGTCACGTTTTTGTTAAAACGTATTTTGTGCCACGATTTTCGGATTCATCAAGGGCAGCCATTCCGTGATTTTTGGATTCTTCAAGGGCAGCCATTCTAAGGTGTGATTAATTTCTTGATATAATTTTTGGCATTGTTTAGCATTGTTTAAAAGACAGGAGAAATAAGGGGATATTTCTTTGGTTGTATTTTTGAGATTAGTCTTTTGCTATGCTAAAGTTTAAAATGGAGATATAAGGTGTAAGTTTTGGTTGTTGTGTTTTTGGCTTCTTTGGTGGTTGTTTTCAAAAGAAGAGAAGCTAAAAGGTGTACTAAGGAAAGTTTTTATATATGCTCATTTATCTTGGTTCTAACCCTAACTTGGTTGGAAGTTTGAGGGTTGTGTGTGGTGACAGCTGTAAGGGTCAAGTTTATTCTACTCCAATAAGGTATGGGCACATTCTTATTATGAGTATGATTGGTGTATGTTTTCTGAAATAAGGTTGGAGTGAAAAGGTTTTCAACTAGGTTTTCTTTTATTGGGTGTAAATCCTATTTTCTGGTTTGTTGAAGACTACTTATGCATTGTTATCCTTAAGGAGAGTTTTTTGATGAATGCATAATTTATGGTTTGAGATAGTGGAAGCTTTGTGCACTAGGGTTTGTATTTGTGAGTCAAGCTACTTGCATTGAGTTGGTGGAACCATTGGTTAGCTGTTTTGAGTTTGATGGTTGAGTTGATTCCATAGAGGTTGTTTGATAAAGTTATTGCTTTACTTGATTCATGATATTGGGCTTAATCCATTGAGTTGATTTGAGTAAGTTATTCTTTGTATTTTGTGATATTGTGTTGGTGGCTATTTTGTTCAAATATCTTTGGAGGGAAAAGGATTTATACTTGTTTCCTTTTCTTGTGATGATTGGTTGAATGCTTCAAGGTTAATGTTGATTTGAATGATGTTGGTTAAACCCTATCTATAAGCATTGTTGTTAAATCCCTAATTGGTTGAGAAAAGATATTGGTTGTGGAAAGAACATGAGTAGCATTGTTATATGAGATATTGCATGTTTGGCAATTGTTGGGTTGTGTTTCATGTTCTTGAGAAAAGAATACTACATCTATCTTATTCTTTTGAGATTGAGTTGAGATTGATATTGGGAGTTAAGTATAGATCATATTGAGTCTCTAACAATTCTCTTTATGTTTCTATGAGATTTGAGATTGAGATTGGGAGTTAAGTATAGAACATATTGAGTCTCTAACAATTCTCTTTATGCTTATATGAGGTTGATGAATCGTATTGGGTCTCTAACAATTCTCTTTGTGGGTTCATGCTAAGCAAGTTTTTTCTTGGTGAACTTGTGAGCTATTTTGGATAGGTTCCGTTGGGGACTTGTGAGCAGGTTTTGAATAGGTTTCGTTGGGGACTTGTGAGTAGGTTTTGGACAGGTTTCGATGGGGACTTGTGAGTAGATTTGGACAGGTCCTAGCAGAGGACTTGTGAGCTGAGTTTGATAGTTCTATTAGAGAACTTGAGGATAGAGGTGCATTGGTTCTTTGAGAAGAACCTAAGGATAGATTTGGCAAGTCTTTGAGAAGGCTTGTGGACAGAGGATTGATTTGTTCAAGAGTTGGACAGATATGACAGAAAGAGGAAGACTTGTACTAAATCGATTGACTGTGTTTGGTACAGGTTGCTGAGCTACTGTGGACGTGATAATAGAAGGCAAAGGTCTCTTAGGCTAAGCATTGAGGATAGGAGGTCTTCGATGGAAAGGAGTTCCACGTGATGGCAAGAGGTAGAGACAGTTGATCTTCTGAGGGATCATATCCAAAGTAGAGGGGAAGGTATCTCCTTTGAGTAGAGGCTCATAAATTCAGATTGGGGGAAGGTATCTCCTTTGAGTAGAGGTTCATAAATTCAGATTGGGGGAAGGTATATCCTTTGGGTAGAGGCTCATAAATTCATATTGGGGGAAGGTATCTCCTTTGGGCAGAGGCTCATAAATTCAGATTGGGGGAAGGTATCTCCTTTGAGCAGAGGCTCATAAATTTAGATTTGGGGAAGGTATCTCCTTTGAGCAGAGGCTCATAAACATTGTAATTGGGAAGGTTTCCCAAAGAAATTTGAGATAACTTTTAGAGAAAAGTTTTGTGGACGTAGCCCAGGCATTCTGGGTGAACCACGTTAAAATTGGTGTAATTTTATGGATGATGTTGTGCATTGCTTTGATATTTCTTTGGGTATATTGCTTTACTATTTTGAAGTATAAAGGAAAAAGTAAAAAGATGTCTTATACTGTTCAACCCCCTCTCAGTATAAGCTTGTGTTCTTCAATTAGTTCACTACATCCTCATTGATGGTGACCCATTTAAATTTGCAACATCATCGCTCTTCCACCAGGACCACCCTTATCATCTACATAGTTCGCACCCACTATGCATTGTTCTTTATATACCACCTATCTATTGGCCCCTTTGTCACCTTCCACACCTAATTTGAGCTACATTGCATCATCATCATCATCCAATTTGCCTCAAACTACTAACACCCTCACTATTCATACATTCTCACATTGTCCATATTCATAATTCATGTCACTTCCCCCATTCACCTTTTTTGCTACACCTTCTCTAGCATCCGCATCCAACAACCTTAACATTATTCCTACCCATATCTATCTTGTCATCACTTTGTGCCTTGTTTTGCATGGGCACGGGTAGATACCCACCCACCAATCACATATTCTATCTCCATATCTCAATTCACTCATGTAAATCATCCCATCACTGGCACACATATAGAGTTCTATGAGTGGATATAGTAGGTCACTCGACTTGATGACTAGTTAGCTCAATTAGATCCCCCTAGTTCATCTATTTCAATCCTGACTCCACCTACATCCATTCCACCACCATCTCTACCACTGAGGGGGTCCTCCATTGAACCTGAGTGTATGATCCCTCCTCATGTTTCTATACTCATGACCACACCTAGTATTAGCGAGTATAACATAAGCAATGATTAGGTTATGCCCTCTACAATCCAGTCCACTCACAACTTTGGTTGACCTCATGATATACCATTCACTATCAGGGAATTTTTCCCTATTGGTCCACCCAAAAATTATATAAATTTTATATATGGTGGTGAACCTCCAGCACCTTGACCACCAAAAACCAGGTTTTACAACAACCTTGACCACATGTCCAATCCCAATTTTTCTTAGAATTATATTCACATGTAAAAATTGCATGGTTATGGTCTAAGAAGATATGAATAGGTGTGTCGTACCCTCATAAATCATCCCTTACGCAAACCTACTGACCAATCAGGAATTGGTTACCATGCTACAATAATCAATACCCTCGAGAATGATTTGCATAATATTGATATTGATCCTCTTGAGGCACTTTCTAATGAAGAACTTGATTTGAATCTCCCAGTATATAGTTCATACCCCATTCGACCATCGATATTCCATCTACTTTTTTCCATCCATCTCCACCCCATGAACCCCTCTCTTCTGCTAAATTTTAAACCCTTACTCATCAATTCATTGACCTATCACTTGATCCACCCCTATCAGTCAACCCACCCTCTTCACCTCCACAAACCATACTATTTATTCCCATTCATGAAAGAGCATCGGTTTGAGACACACGTTCTCGTTCCCCTTCCCCACCTATTATGTTATGCCTAGGTCATCACCAACCATTTTTGGATTCATTGATATCCTCCTATGATTCATCACCATCCTACTCTCCTAATTCCACCATATCTAGAATCTCTATCAAAATGATCTCTATTGACTTATATCATCCACTCCGCTATCCCAACCATCCCAATTACATTCCAACTATCACCAAATTCATAAATTTTGATGATATCTCCTCCACATCTTCACCCATTGAATTCCTTCCAACACCTCAATTACTGTGGTCTACTAATGCACATTTGCCTTCCATTCCACCTCATATTCCATGGATTAATAATATGGATTTATATCTACATGATGAATTATATCTCCCCAAGGCCATTGATGATCTTCATCTCATCCCCACATCCACAAAACTTCATGATGGTTATCAAATGCTTGTTGAGGACACTATTGAAGTTTACATTGGCAATGATCCTAATAACACTCACCTTATCTATCTCACTGCTAGTATTTTTGATGATGAGCATGTAATTTTTACCAATTTTATTAGGCAATATATCAAGGTATTCGCATGGTCCTACATGGATATGCCAGGCCTTGATCCATTGTTAGTTGTGTACAACCTCTTCCTGTATGACAATGCCAAACCTGTCAGGAAAAATTTGCACTACATGCACCCCACCGTTGCTCTTATGGTTAAAGAGGAGTTTCATAAAATCCTCGACATGGACTTCATACAACCTATCGATTACCTTGAGTGGGTTTCAAACATGGTTTCCATTGAAAAACCCAAGGGGGGTATCCATATTTTCACTAATTTTAGGGATCTTAACAAAGCTTATCCCAAGGACAATTTTCCACTCCATAATATTGACACATTGGTTGATGCTACCACAAAACACAAAATTATATCACTCATGGATGGTTTTTGGGTTACAATCAAATTCATGTTAACCTAAACAATCAGCATAAGACTTCTTTCATGACCCATTTTTGGATATTTTGTTACAAGGTCATGGCCTTCAACATTAAGAATGTTGGGGTAACTTACCAACGTGAAATGACATACATTTTTATGATATTATGAACAAAACATGTCGAGAACAATGTTGAAGATCTTATAGCTAAATCCAAAACCTATGGTCAAAATCTTGAGGACCTTCATAGAATATTTGATCTCCTTTTGGAACATAATGTTCGAGAAAACCTAAAAAAATGTGTCTTTGATGTTACTATAGATAAAATATTGGGTTTTATCATTTCACAAAGAGGTATCAAAGTAGAACCCCAAAATGTCCAAGCCATCATTGACATGCCTCCCCCTAAAAATATTAAACAACTATGTAGCTTGCAAGGAAGAATTCAATCCATCTGATGATTTATCACCCAAATTTTTGACAAGTGTCAGTTCTTCAATCATCTTCTCCAAAATGGGGTCCCTTTCAAATGGGATGATAAATTTCAAACTATATTTGATGCCATAAAATAATACTTGACATCTCCACATGTTCTATAACCACCCCATCCAAATCGATCTTTCCATCTATACGTTTCCACCACTGATGTCACATTGGGCACTCTATTCACTCAAAATAATGAAATGAACCAATAATAGGTTGTATACTATATCAATCAAACATTTATTAGTTATAAGATGTGGTATTCCTACATGGAAAAACTTTACCTTGCCATTGTCTTTGCCACACAGAAGTTGTAGCATTACATGATTAACCATACTACCTACATAGTTGCTTGTGATAACCCACTTTGCTACATGATGGGTAAGAGCTACCATAATATTCAGATGACCAAATGTATCATTCTACTCATGAATTTTGATCTCAAACTCATTAGCAAAAAATCCATCAAATGCCAAGTCATTGTCGATCAGTTGGTTGATGCCCCTTTACCAAGTGATGCCCCATTACTCATCCAACTTCCTAATGATTCTGTATTCCATACTATCGAAGCTAAAGAACTGGTGGAACCTGAATCAACTTCTAACCTAACCATATTTTATATAGCTCTTATTGTGAGCATGGAGAGGGTGCAAGTATAGTATTTTTCACTCCACAGGGGGAGCCACTCCCCTTTTTCTTCAAATTAGACTTTTCTTATACCAATAACAATGTTGAGTATGAAGCTCTTATCCTTGGATTAAAGAAAGTAATTTAAATGCATATTTGACATTTGAAAATCTATGGTGACTTCCTTATCATTGTGAATAAAATTAAGGGATAATGGCAATGTCGTTACCCCATACTTCAACATTAAAAATAGGTCACCAAACACTTGTTGGCCCAATTTGAGTGGTATAACATTACTACTAATCCCCATTATACAAACTGTTTTACAAATGCTATGGCTTCTCTAGGTTCACTCATTCCACAAAATCCACTTTCTAACACAACTCACTTGTCCATCCACACCCTCTTCCATTTTGTTATTTCTACCAACTCGTCTTCTCACAACAATGGTATCAATATCATTGAATATGAACCACATGACTGAGAAAATATGCTCATTAGATTCGTAATCATAAGAACTTACAATGATTTTATAGCACTCCAATCAGTTTGAAATCTCTACTATTATGGAGACCTTACTTGCTCTTACTATGTTTAGAAACACTCTAAACAATTCACTATATGCTCTCACAACAAAAATGATTTCCTCTCAAATAGTAAAGTTTGTGCAACTATATTTAAACGAATTCTAAATATTTAGAACCTATATACTTTAGGTAATATACTCTAAAGTATGCTGTAGAGTCCAAAATTCTCCCCCATAAATTTTAGAGGACTGACTAGATAGTCTCTCAGCTTTGAATACTAAACTTTCACAACTCCTTTGCTGAATATGTCCGCTATGTTGTCCAAAGTGTTGTAATGTTGTAGCTCAATCACCTGTTCCTCCACCATGTCTTGAATGACATGATACTTCATGTAAAAGTGCTTTGACATATTGTGGTGGATAGGATTATGTGCCAATTGGATGGCACTCATATTATCACAATACAATCTTGTAGGACCACTTTTTTTTCACTCTGATAGTCTCTCAGCTTTGAATACTAGTATTTGTGATGGCTATGTACTTAGCTTCAGTAGATGATAATGCTACAACAGTTTACTTTTTGGAACTCCAAGTAATTAATCCTAAACCAAGACTAAAATAATTCCCTGAAGTATATTTTCTATCATCTATATTTTTGTCCCAATCACTATCACTAAAACCAACTAATTTTACATAATTAAATTTGTGGTAATGGATCCCAAAATCCAATGTACCCTTTACATATCTCAAAATTATTTTAGTTGCTTGTAGATGAAGTTCATATGGATCATCCATATACCTTGAAACAAGAGAAACAACATATTGAATATTGGGTCTTGTGTTGGTGAGAAACATTAGACTCCCAACCATGCTCCTGTAAGTGGTCATGTCAACTTTTGGTGCTCCATAATATTTTCTCAATTGGATCCCATGACCCGTTGGAGTTGCAACAGGCATGCATTAATCCATAGAAAATTTCTTGATCATATCTTGAGCATATTTATGTTGATATATGAATATCCCTTTATCTGTTTGATGTACCTCCATGCCTAGGAAGTAATGCATTAAACCTAGATCTTTCATTTCAAATTCTTTCATCATGGAGTATTTGAACTCCTCATTCATCTTAGCACTACTACCCATGAATATTAGATCATCCACATATAAACATACAATGAGAATATCTTTACCTTTTTTCATTTAGAAGAGAGTAGGTTCACTTTTGCTCCTAGTGAATCCATACTTTTGAAAGTAGCCATCAATGCGTGAGTATCATGCCCTTGGTGCTTGCTTGAGGCCATACAATGCTTTCTTTAATTTGTAGATAAGGTTCTCATTACCTTGTTCTTTAAATCCTTGAGGTTGTTGCACAAAAATATCTTCATTCAAGTACCCATTGATAAAGGCACTCTTTACATCCATTTGCTGAATTTTCCACCCTTTGTGGGCAGCCAAAGAAAGTACTTATATGATTGTCTCCTGTCTAGAAACATGAGCAAAGACCTCCTCATAGTAAATTCCATACTTCTAAGTAAACCATTTTGCTACTAGTCTTGCCTTGTGTATTTCAATGTTTCCATAAGCATTGAATTTGGTCTTGTAGACCTCCAACACATTTTTTACCTTTAGGAATCTCCACTAGCTCCTAAGTATCATTATTTTTTATAGAGGTCATTTTCTATTTCATTGTCTATTACCATACATCATGAGTGCATGCTTTTTCATAACTATATGGTTCTAGCTCTACGCTAGTCAATAAAGCATAATTTACAACTATACATATGCATATAATTTATAACTATACATATGCATATTTTCAATTCTTTTCAAAACTGCATTCATTTCACTAGCTTGACTTCTAGTGTACCTTTTATGGAGATTCTTATCCAATATTTGAAAATACAGATGGTGTTGAAGTGTTATTTTACCTCTATATGGAGAACTAATATCCATAGGTGAAGAACTTACTGATCTTTGTGGAGGACTTGGAGTAGCATCTATTGTACTTGAAGTAGTACTCATACTTGGGATTGGAGGACTTCCTTTGCTGTTTTTGGTCTGCACTTGCTGCACTTTAGAGGAACTTGCATCATGAGATCCATCATCAAAAAAAAGTTTGTGATTACCCCATTCTTCCCATTCATAAAAAATTACATCCCTGGAGAGTAAAATTTTATGTGTTTTGGGATTGTAGAGCCTATATGCTTTGGAAGACTCACAATATCCAACAAAAATACATGCTTGAATTTTAGGGTCAAGTTTCTTTCTTTGCTCATCAGGAATGTGGGCATATGCAAGACAACCAAAAAAATTAAAGTGTTTTACATTTGAATTTTTGCCATACCATCCTTCATAAGGAGTAATCCCATAAACTAGAAGTATGACTCCTATTCAAAATGTAAACACTAGTTCTAATAGCATCATCCTGATACATGTTACTTAGATTCTTAGTTTGCAACATTGATCTAGTTATTTCTACTATAGTGTGGTTCTTTCTTTCAACCACACCATTTTGTTATGGGGTGTAGGCAGTTGTTAATTACCATTTTATTCCATAATATTTACAATATTTTAGAAATATATTTGAAGAATACTCTCCTCCTCTATCAGTCCTAAGACCTTTTACAACAAACTCACTTTGATTATCTACATTATTTTTGAAATCTATGAAACAATCAAAAGCTTCATCTTTAGATTTCAAAAATAAATCCAAAACATCCTAGAGAAATCATTAATGAAAGTAACAAAGTAAGATTTGTTACCAATGCTTTGGTTTGCATTGGACCACAAATGTCTGAATGCACCAATTGTAGTGGATGGCTTGCTGTCCATGCTTGGCACTTTGGAAAGTTTTATCTTGAGTGCTTTCCCAAAGCACATCCTTCACACACCTCCTTGTGTTCTTCAACTCTTGGAAGTCCACTTACCATAGCTTGAGAAGTCAACAACTTCAAGCTTACAAAATTAAGATGATCAAATCTCAAGTGCCAACGCACACTTGGATTAGCAATAGCTACACTAGCAAGTTGAGAACCTCTTTGTTCCCCAAAATTTTGAGGAAACAACATATTATTTTTCATAGGTACTTGTGTAATAACTTTGTTACAATTATTTTTATCAAAAATGACACATTTTCCTTCATAAAAAAAAAGCCTATAGTTCTTCTCCATCATTTTTCCAACACTAAGCAAATTATGTTGGAGTTTGGGGTTGTAATAGATGTCATTTAACTTCTTGGTGTCTTCTTTTGTTGGAACCTCCATGGCTCCAATACCTTCAACTTGTAGTGCCTTGTCATATCCCAGTTTTATCTTTGATTTGTAGGAGGAATCTATTGTAGCAAAGAGCTCCTCTTTGCCACTCATGTGATTGGAACAACCAGTATCCAAAATCCAAGTTTCATTAATATTTTGATTTTATTTTCCATAGGTTAGGAACATATTTGAATAAGCTCCTTCCTCTTCTTCATAGTTTCCTTATTGACCTCTCCCATATTGAGAAGTCTTGGACCAACAATCGCTAGCAAAGTGACCAACCTTACCACAATTGTAACAAAATTTCTTTGATTTGTCACCTCCTCTTCCTTTATTTCCACCTCTTGATCTACCTCATCCTCTTACTTTACCTATCATTTTTCCTCTTCCTTTTCCTTGTCCTTGTCCTATTTCTTGTGCATTATCACCTTATTTTGATGAGAAAGCTTTCTCATCACCTCCATAGCTTGTAGATGTAGCACCCTGCAATATTTATTCACGATACATCAAAGAACCAATTAGAGCATCAAAAGTTAGAGTATCCAAATATTTAGACTCTTAAATAATGATAGGAATATGGTTCCATTTATCAAGAAGTTTTCTCAACACTTTATTCACCACTACTTCAGTTTTGATGTCTTCTTCAAGGGTTTGCATTTTGTTTACAATGGCTTTCACTCTCACACAATAATCTCCCACTCTTTCATCATCTTGCATCTTGATATTTTCAAAATATATCTTCAAGGTTTGAAGCCTCACTTGCTTCACTTGATTTCTCCCTTGATAGATATCTCTCAAGGTTGTCCATACTTCTAGGGTTTTTGAACAAGAAGCAATCCTTAGAAAGATGCATTTATCCAAAGCTGCTTGGAGATGGTAAAGAGCAAATGTGTTTTTCTTTTGGGCATCCTTTTTATTGGTTCTATAAGCTGCACTCAAGGTGGTACAATCTTCAGGTTCATTTTAGCCTTCTTATACAATATACCATAACCACTTTCCTATGAGTAATGTCCTCATATTGATGGACCAATACTCATAATCTAACCCATTTAATTTAGGAATGGGATGATTATTATTGGAAGCCATTTATGCTAATCAATTTTTTTTTGGAATAATGTAGATAGCTTCTAATATAATTTATTTACAATAAAGAACAGTAGAATATCTTCTTTTACTCAATTGACTCAACCTATTAAGTCAATCTCTCAGAATTAACCTCTAAATGTAAAAATACATGCTTCTTTTATTTACCAAAGTACCAAGCACCAAATTTATCATAAATTGGCCAATACTGATTGAAACAAACTAATTTTTTTTTGTAGACTTATGATATACATATCTAAAAATCCACTAAATTTCAGAAGCAAATTCACACAAATGAGAAATATATGATCAATTTACTTTTGCCCTTTCTAGATATTAGAGTGTTTTTGAGACAACCTCAATGTTTTTCACATAAATCAATCCATACAGCTCCAAAATTTTTGAAAATTAAACTCTGTATTCCTGAGAAAATAATATAAAAACACTCTAAATTTTAGAATAAAATTCGCAAAGGTAAAAAATATGTGATCATTTACTTTTTCCCTTTTTATCACAATTCCGGATCTAGGATTTTTGAAGAAAAATAAATATTCACACAAATCAATCAATACAGATCCAAATGACCTAAAATTTTATTTTGAATTATTATTTTAGCTAAATAATATTTCTCCCAAAATTTGAGAAGCAAATATCTTGTCTTCCATATTATACAACCATTTTTTAAAAAAACTCAAAATGCTAATACAATCAACAAATTAGCTCCAAATCACCTGACATTTTGATTGAATCCTCTTTATACAATTATCTAAAAACCCTCAAATTTTCATAATAAAATACCTTAGGGTGCGTGACATATTAATTCTTTACTTACTCGAGCTCTTCCTTGCAACTCTGTTGAGTGTTGGCCACTTGAGTTTCTCTGACAAAGTGCATGCTTCAGATTTCTTCACACCACTCTCCATAGGTTTTGATCCATCTAAGCAAACTTGCTCTGATACTAAAATGAGAAAATATGCTCATTAGATTCATAATCATAAGAACTTACAATGATTTTATAGCACTCCAGTTAGTTTAAAATATCTACTATTATGGAGATCTTACTTGTTCCTACTATGTTTAGAAACACTCTAAATAATTCCCTATATGCTCTCACAACAAAATTGATTTCCTCCCAAATAGTAAATTTGGTACAACTATATTTAAATGAATTCTAAATGTTTAGAACCTATATAATTTAGGGAAGATACTCTAAAGTATGCTATAGAGTCCAACAATGACCCATGGTTTTCCCAAGTTAAAAATTACATTAATCTCAGTATTCTCCCACCTGATCTAAATCATACTCACAAATGAGCTTTCAAAATATGTGCAATCCTCTATACATTTCTAGGTGATATCCTTTACAAGTGAAGTTACGACAACATCTTATTGCACTGTCTGGAACCATTTGAAGCCCAAGCCATCACCCAAGAGGCTCATGACGGTACTTGTGGTGGTCATTTTATTGGTATGGTCATTACCAAATGCATCTTATGAATGGGCTATTACTGGTCCACAATGGAACATGAATATTGTGATTATGTAAAAATGTGTATCAAATGCCAACATCATGCCAATATTACACACTTGCCTTCTTAAGCTCTTCAACATATTCAATCAATGTGGCCCTTTTTACAATGGGATTTGGATATTATTGATAAAATCACTCTTACTTCATCTAGCAATCACAAGTTGAGGTCAATCACAATTGAATACTTTATGAAATGGGTTGAGGTCATCCCTTTAGTTTAAATGATCAGTCCTAAATTGTTAATTTTACCACCCAACACATCATTTGTTGTTTTGGCATCCCATCCAAGATCATCTCTAACAATAGTACACCATTCAAAAATAAGAATTTTCACACATTATGTGAGAAATTCAACATCCAGCACAATTTTTCCACTCTCTACTACCCATAGGGTAATAGCTAAGCCAAAGCTATAAACAAAACTATTTATGCCATTCTTTGCAAGGCCATTGCAGAATCACATCGTGATTGGAATAATAAAATGTCATTGGCATTATGGGTATATCACACAAGTTTTTGTACTCCAACTAGGACAACATCATTTTATCTTGTATATGACACTAAATCCATCATTCCCTTGGATATTGAAATACCATTCTTACGAGTCTCTATGCAAGAATTCATTGATTATGATACAACTCGTCAAGCCAGGTTAGATCAATTAACCCTATTGTATGAATGCCACATTCATGCTATTGAACATATACATATCAATATCATATCTTATGTGCCTATAATTCTATGGTACACCAATGAGAATTTCAAGTTGGATACTTAGTCCTTAAAGAGAACTAACAAATTACTAGCTAACTGCATCATCTCCACGACAAATTTACTCCAAATTGGCTTGGCCCCTACATGGTCACTCAAAAATTTGGATCAGGGGCATATCACATTGCTACATTGCTAAGCTTGATCCCATTAACATTATCCATATTCAAGCATTTTATGCATAAGATTAGGTATTACAGCTCACTACTACTTGTACATACACTTATGATTCCAAAAACCAAAAAAAGAAAACCAACAACAAAAACACAAAAACAACTACAATACCATTTTTGGCATTCTGTTGCACTACCTTAAATTAAATTTACATAAAAATATGGTCCATATGTATCTATTTCTTCCTTCTTCCTTCTCATCCCCTTATTCAGTAATGAATGTTGTATGGTCATGCTTCGAGTGGCTACATAACTTTCATTCCTCTTCTCTTAATTTCATTCTTTTTCTTCTCTTATTTTCTTATTGTTACTCATCAATATTGTATGGTCACACTTCGAGTGGCTACATACCTTTGATTGGTTTATTTTCTTATCTTCTCTTCCTTTTATTTCTGTTCTTCTACTTTTCTTCTATCATTATTTCTCTTCATTTCTTTCCCCACCATTCTCTCGTTCACGCCATCGCCTCATTTCATTGTATATAATAATGGGATAACCTTACACATAAATTCTCACTTTCATTCACTCGCAACATCACCTAATTTGTTTCATATTTTGCTTCACCTCTATACATTTTGTCACACTCATAAATTGCATTCATACATGCATATGTACATAATCATTATGAATACTGCACTTGGACAATTAAACACACACATGCTAGCATAAAATTTTTTATACCCAATCCTATTTTCATAAGGTAGGATTATTGAAATGTTTTGAGTGCTTCACCCATATACAATTATATAATCAACCACCATCCAAATTTTGGACACTTCAAAAAAGTATTTTCAGACTTCCTTTGGTTAACTTGCTCATGGATAAAAATGCACGTCCTACACATTAAGAAAATTTTGAAAATAGTACTAGCTACACTATATGCATAGTTATCACCTAACAAAAATCACCTTGCTCATAATATCATTAACATAATTTATATCAAACTTGAGATTTAAAAAAAGGACAAGCTAAAAAACAAAAGCAAAAGGGCAGAAAACAAATCCAATGCCCACAAAAAAAAGAAAAGGAAATATAATACAGGGGCAAAAAACAAAAGGAAATGCCTTGAAAGTACTGTTAAAAACATGAATCCCTACATTCCCCAGGTCCCTATTGATGAGCTAGCTTATAAGATAAGTTACCATGCATCTACAAACCATCCTATTTAAAAATGGTTAAATGAACATAACTTTACACACACTAATATAGGATTGATATCTCTTTTACCAAGATAGCCTAGATATATTCATGAAGTTTTACTCAATTATTCAATGGGTTTTATTACTTAAAAACTATAATGTTTGAATCCATTTACTCAAAAAAATAGAATGGATTACATCATATGATTCTTGCAAAAATGCCAATGCTTTATACTAGCAGTACTCCTTCGCTCTTGCATTTTCATCACATGCATATTCATTGTACGCTATTTCATATGTCATGTACTACTTATAAATGCACTTAACCATCCCATGTATATATGCAATTATCTTCTACCATCTTTACATCATTTTTACTCATGTATAATCACAAGAAAATCCAAACACACACATCAATGCAATTAAATACAAATACCATATAATATCACGTATACATCTCTATATATATCTCAAAAAGAGCCATAAAGCTACAATAAAGTGTGTGTGTATGCCCTTGCAGGCACATCACCACATGACCATATCATGTATATATATCTATCCATAAAAACTACCATACAACTATAAAAATATGTGTATCCATACTGATACAAAACCACCAAAAATAGCTAATCATATCTATAAACAATAATATGCAAAATGATAGGTTGATGCTCCCATAGCTACCCTTGCAGGTCCATCATTTGTGTTATCCCATGAGTGTATCTCTACTATCCTCCGTCATAATAACTCGCTCTCCTACCTCCTGTGCCACTAGGACATCCATCCACACCTTCGATACCAATCCCACTACTTGAGATGTTGTAGGTGCCAACATCTGCTGACTCCTACCTACCACTGAAGGTGAACTCTATTGACTCTGGTGTGAGACCACCTGTGACAATGATAGTAAACCAAAATACAAAGGAATAGGTATCCTATGCATCAATAGCTCTACCTCACACCTTGATCTCTTTGTAAACTCCTTCATATTCATCATTACCAATCCCATGTTTGTCTACTACGAACACCCAACCTCTACCCATGCCTGCTCCAGGTTTGATACTATCACCTCCAAGCTCTCAATATTTGTCACCACCTGCTCCTTCATGGCTAGCATATCATGCATGCACCACTATAACTCTCCAATCCTCACTAAGTGACTGGCCTTCATGGCATCTATCTCTTCTCTAGCTACATTCAACAATCCCTATAGCCTCTCTGCTAATTCAATCATATTATCTCTCTCTACCCTCACAGAATATAAATCCACCATGAGCATATCCCACTCACCTCTTAGCACATCCATCTCCTCCATAATCTGGTGACAACTAAATCTCACCTCATCTCTCTCCTCCAAGGTGATCCTCAGCTCTACCTCCACCTCTTGTCTCTCCTTCTCTAAATTTTAGTGATCTATCACCAAATCCAACTCAATATTTTTAAGCTTATTGTTATGCCTCTTCACCTCCTCTCATAGCTACTACATCTCATACTCAGTCACCATAGTCTCCTATAGCTCTATATCAAAATCAAAGTTATCTAACTCTACTGCTATATCTCCACCAATACCACCCTCCTGCATCACTGGTAACTTGTTTAATGAATCATCAGTGATGTCAATCATGAGCATATCCTCCATAATTATTGTGCCCTTTTCTATCCCCTCATCCCCCTCCATCGATTGTCTTACATCATTGTCACTCGTTAACCAATATTGCTCATCGTTATATGATCTAAATCACCTAATCAATTGGTACAACTCTACCTCCTCTTTCTCACCTAGATCAGGTGATACCTCATACCTATATCCATCCACCTATCTAGGTGACATTTCCTTTGCACGACCTAGCAATACCCTCATAGATAATACTTCTACCACCTCAGTCTATCCATACACCATCCCAAGTACTAGCTCCCATCATTTCCTAGGCTACCACACATCATACTCTAGTGTGATCCCTGCATTTCCCATATTAGGGACAACCAATGGCTCATTAGGTGTCAAGTTAATTGGTGGCACCAATGGCTCTAGACTTGTTTCCCCAACCACTCAAAAAATAATTACAGGTGGATCTAATATCCCCTACCATAATACAAACTATCACAACACCCATGAAAAAGGAAAGTACTCTATCTGTGATAAGTACTGTTAGAGTACTATTACCTTATTTTGTAATATGTTAGTTATCTCAGGGTAGATTAGTTTATTACATTTAATTTATATCCTAGGTTAAGATATTCACTAATATCTTCTTATTAGCAAATATATTATTGCTAGTAATTTGTTAGTAGGTTAACGACATTTGTTAGTCATTAGCATATATTAGGGATATGATTTCCTATTCCTATCTAGGCTATTTTTAGCCTTAGAAATTGTATTTAATACCTATGTTAGTTAATGAAACATGAAGTCATTTGTTATTCCCTAATATGGTATCATAGCGGGTTGGTCTGCTCCACACCACTTGCTAAGAAACCATCTTTGGTAGATTTGGCTAGGCTATAGATATGGGTATTAGACTTGTATCTGACTGAAGCGGTGCTAGGCTGTAGATTTGAATATTGGACTTGGAAATTACTGAAGTAGATAACCTAACAAATCAGGTCTTATATCTGACTGGACTGCTAGTCTAAGCACACCGATACATGAGTTGACATCAACGAAGTGGGAACCTTTACTAGACCTGATGTGACACACTTTATAACTGATAGGACATAAGGACTTGGATGGCTAGATGCGGACATCCTTTGTGAACTTGGGCTACACCTAGATGAACAAGTTATCATAGAATCCTAAGCCTAGACCTAAGTGGTGAGTCCTCAACTACACAGCAGATAGAACACCGAAGTCAAGGACTACGACAACTACAAGCGATGGATTATCAGTGATGTAGGATCATTATTGATTGACGTGGATGGACCTACAGTGAATGCTAGATAATAAGAAAAATCCTGTGGACAAACCTATGACAAACTCTAGAGAATAAGGATAATCCATCATGGACAACCTACGATCTAGGTAGACTAAGTGATTTGAAATACTATAACCAACATGATATGTGGTGACACGAATTAAGCAATCTGATAGGATGCATGAACCTAAGGTGGAAAACCTATGACATATTAGAGGATGCATCATGGATAACCTACAACCTAGGAATATCTGTTCGACTGAAGTGACAGACAAAATATAGGTAAGATTTAGGCTGACCACCGTGTGGTGGTCATATTCAAATTAGTGCATTGTTCCTTTTATTCCATATTTGAAGCTCCTGCATTTCCCATGTGGGGCTAAAATCTGCTTAACATTGAGAGGGAGGTTGATGAAAAATGGCATCGATGGGTGCATCTTGTAGTGGATTTTTTAGGGTTTGATATCATTTGATGTACGCCATTAGCTTTGGCTCTATAGTAGATCTAGTGTTTGGCTAAGGCATGCCACTATATCACTCTCCCTAGAGAAAAGTGATTAGCAAAACCATTTTTATAGATGGATGAGTTCCTATGGTTGAGAAAATATGCCATATCTAGCATTGCTTTGTACCAATAGTGATTGAGCTGGTTTATATGGACAAATATTTATTTGACTTGGTAAACTCGATTAGTCATGGTGAAAACACAAGCTCAAGAACTAAATTTACCACACGTACAATGATGACTGAATCCAATGGAAAGTGTCATAGTGGTTTCCAAATCCTATAGTGGATTTGCTCATGCAAGATGGCAAACTGTGGATTGAATCCTAGATGATATTGCACATACCTGAATCTTAAATTTGTGGGGGACAATCACCACTGGAAGACTATTCAGGTAATCAATTATACATTCGTTGGGTTCCTTGCTTGAGAAATTTGAATGATGGATTGATCAAAAACATAATATTTTCATTTTTTATAGTGGAAGTTCATCACCATCATTTTATCTACCTAGATTTTGACAACATATGATTATTTTGATCATACAAAAAGAGTCATCCCCATCTATGGTAGAGGAAATTTTACTATTGAAAACACCTGGTGAACTTCCATCGGACCGCTCCTGTGTAGCAATGCCACTTCAAGGATTTTGGTAGGTGACAGACCCAAAGGCAATCAAGAAAATAAAGAGGGATATATTTTCCCTTTATCCATGTCTTGAACGATAGTCGGTACGGTCATTCGGTAGTCGCTAAGACATTGTGGCATGCAACGTCATGGGTTCACACTGTATTTTCAAATTAAGGAAGATCAATCTTGTCCAAGAAATTACAAAGGCAACATAAAATTACTTGCAACATATCACTGGAGATAAAATAAGTTGAAAATAGCTTCATTGTGGTCGTATTGCTGGCGGAGGAACCATCGGTGTTTAGATGCAATGAATCACATTACAAGGGACAAAATTTGTTGCAGATGTTCAGTGAACATTTGGATTAGCAACAAAAATTGTAGGAAGGGAAGCAAATACCTTTCAGGTATTCAAATCGTTGTTGAGCAAAGCGTCTGAATTGTAACACAAAGCATAAGATAGGTTGAGTGTAACTGAATCTCGATGCACTACGACAACAAGATAGGTTTCTCGATTGGTCTATGGCCACTCGTATTGCAGGCCCAATACCTATGAACCCCATCGAGTGATCCACTAATACACAGATATTTGTAGCTATATTTAGGTTGTGATAATGGTTTTACCATGATGGATCGGTCGAAGTGCAGGTAGAGAACCATCGCTCGGTGTGACAACATCGCTTGATGATGAGTAAGCAGTGCTTGGTGGTAAATCACACTTTGTAGATATGCTCCTCTACATTGGACTTCATGCCCACACACTAGGTGCAGGTGCTCTTGTGCAACATGCTACGTGGTTTGACTTTGGTTTCATAATGTTGCCGACCAACACCCAATAAAAGTTTTTTTTGCACAAAGGTAAAAGAAACAACATCAATATCTTTTTTTTTCAAAACAAAAATTGTTGCAACATTTTTTTGGAAGATTGACATTTTTTTAACTAGAAAAGTTGCTTGACAACTTTTATTTTGTAAAAGTTTCTAGAAAAGTTGCTTGACAATTTTTATTTTGCAAAAGTTGCTAGAAAAGTTGCTTGATAATTTTTATTTTGCAAAAGTTGCTAGAAAAGTTGCTTGACAAATTTTATTTTCAAAAGTTGCTAGAAACTTGTTAACAATTTTTTATACAACCTTGCAACTTTTATTTCTTTTGCATTAAAGGGGGAAAACCTCAGTCATTGCCTAAGGGGTAAGATTTGTAAAATGAAAGACTTCAAGGCTTCATAAGTTACCATTTTTTGCAACAAGGGGGGGATAACACATTTCTTTCCTACCTCGCATTGTAAAATCTTTTTAGGCTTCATAGTTGCATTTTTTG
Source organism: Wollemia nobilis (assembly GCA_028583015.1). Classification (NCBI taxonomy): domain Eukaryota; kingdom Viridiplantae; phylum Streptophyta; class Pinopsida; order Araucariales; family Araucariaceae; genus Wollemia; species Wollemia nobilis. Next base: position 1,270,473 of record JAQPPZ010016886.1, on the reverse strand, counting down.
CACTAAGGGGGGATCATTATTTTTCTCCTCATAGAATTTTTTGCTAAAAAGGGAGGATGACTTAAAAAGGGTGCATTTTCAGTAGAGACTGATACCTTAGTCAAAATTATTGCAATATTTTGTCAAATAATATTTTGCAACAAGGGGGGAAACAACTTATAAGGGTGCATTTTCGACAGATACCGATACCTTAGTTATACTTCTTGTAAAATTCTTTTGTAATAGGTGCATTTTCGGTAGATTCCGACACCTTAAAAATGGGTAGATCGAAGAAAAAGCAAGCCCCAAAATTAACTGATGTTTCTAAATCAGTTAAAGACCCATATTTTTCTCCATACACGAACGAGATAGATTTTTATGAGGATGGCACATTTCTCACACTATGCAGTGGTGTAAATGATATACTCGATGATTCTGTGTCTTGTGAAGATATTAAAAAAAATGGTGTTCTAATCCCTATTGGCATTGTAAGGGCAATATACATGTCATTGGTTTCTCTTGACATTGCTCAACGTAAAGTGAAAAGGGACATTAGTGAGGAAAAATAGGTCCTAATGGTTGATGCTTGTTGTAACACAAGTGACATTAAACCCATGGTGGTGAATGCTTGTTGTGACACGTGACCTTGATCCCACTATAGCCAATACTTATTGTGATACATGTGACGTCATACCTTCAATGGTAGATATCAGTTGTAGCATAGGTGATCTCATCATAGTAACAAATTTTGCTTATGAAACTAGTGACTTAAAAACTAAACCTCCTAAAAATGAGCTCCATAATCTCATCCATAATGACAAATGCCATATTGTTAAAAGTATTGATGAATATGATGAAATTTGGTGTTTTGAAAACATACCAAAGGATTTGGATCCAAATTGATGAAGAAAATGGGATTCAATGGTGAAATATTAGGTATATATGAATAAGGCATTAAAACTCCAATAATGCTAAATATCAGGGCAAATAATGAAGGCCTTGAGTATTCTAGATAATCAAGTACCAGTAAAACCATGTTTGTAAACCCTAAATATCCTACAAATCCTAAAAAGTATTGTTGCAGTCATTATGGTAGAATAGGACATGTAGCAGCTAGGTGTTGGAAATTACATCCTTGTGACTCATGTGGATGTACAAATCACTCTTCTTCAAGTTTTTAATTCAAAGTGAAAATGACAAATACCAAAGAAAAACAAAACACAAAGAAAAATTATAACTAAATAGAAGGAAATTATTTCAATAAATATGTTTAGAAGCCTAGCCATGGATGACCTCTTAAATGAATAAGAATATGGAGCTAAAATGAAGATTCTAGAAAAATAATTTCATGAAGTATAAGGAAAACCATATATTCAAGAAGTTAAAATATCAATGGAGAAAATATTGATGGGGCAAAGAAATAACCAAGGAGAACTAAACCAGATGGAAATGAGCTATTAGAGAAATAATAAAGAAAAATAAATGAATCAAAAGCTATGAAAAATTGCTTCATTAGATGGAACCACCAATAATGCATTGGTATCCTCTACATAGATATTAGAAGCTATGGTGCTAAACTTGGAAACTAGTAAAAATATGAAGGTGGGCATGAATCAAAAGCTAGGAAGAAATTCCAACTAGCATTACATGGCTAATGATGGTCAAAAACTAAGTGAGAAATTTAAGGTAATGAATCTTACCCATATTTTTAACCCTTGTTTAAATTCATTAAATGAAATATTAGAGGACTAAAAGGAAGTCGTGCTAAATAGAATGAGATAACAAGAATGATTTAGATAAATTTTTCATACATGGTATTCCTTCAAGAGACAAAGGTATATTTAGAGGAAATGGGTATAAAAAAAGGATATGGAGACATAGAAAAGAAATATCCTTGAGTGCCTAAGGAGATTCAAGTGAAGTTACATGTTTTGGGATCCCAATGAACTAGTGGCACACTATACAATTGGCAACAAAGGACTTATTGGTATGGTAGCAAAGATAGACAATGTGACCAATAAATTATTCATCTAAATGTATATGCCCTAAGCACCATTGAAGAAAAGAGGAAGTTGTATAGGGACATAGACTATATATAATTCATATTTCTATAGATCATGGATATATATATATTTGAATTTACATGGTGGAATAGGTAGCCGCCACGAATCCGGGTAGGTTGTCCAACTTTTTATGGCTGCCACAGTATTCTGCGTTGTCCGCCCCGAGCCGCCACACAGATCTTCGTGCAGTCCGCCCCTATAACCACCATGCCACAATCATTTTAAACCTTTTACACCGCTGAAAGCACCAGGAAAGGGACAAGCGTTCAATCCGATGAGGCCCGAGATTTGAACCTTGGACCTCCGCCCCCCTTATGGGGTTTGGATGAACCAATTTGTCTACACCTCGGACCTAGATCATGGATATTTATGGGGGTATTATGACATCATTATCTCTCTAGAAGAGTAGGTGGGTGGAAACCAGGATCTAGATGGAAGTATAAATTCTTGAGTAATTACATGAGACATTTGTAACTCATAGATGTCAAACCTGGTAATGGTTTGATGACTTTGACCAATAGGAGACTAGCCTAGCTTATATTTTGGAAAGACTAGATAGGTTCTTGGCTTCAAAGAATCTCTTGATACATGGACATATCCCAAAGTTCAAAATCCTAAATAATGCAGGGTTAGATAATTAGCCTATAATAAAGTTTAGAAAAATATTCTAAAATAAGTATCCTTCTGATTCCAATTCATGTGGCTTAGTAAATAAAAAACCAAGATCTAGTACACAAATGATCTAATTTTTCAAACAACCATAGTATATCAAAAACAATATTAAGAGTTACAATTGGGAAGATTTTGGGGATGTTAAAAATTAAAAAAGGAATCTATTGAATGACTAGAGAAGCTGGATGATAAAATAAGAATATATGGGCTCATAAAAACCAAGTCCAAAATAGAATTGGATCTCATAAAGCAAAAAGAGGAATGGAAAAAAGGAGAAACTATTACGAAAACAAAAATCTAGAATCAAGTGGTTAAAAGAAGAGGATATAAACATAAGATTCTTTCACAAGTCCCTTTTAGCCCAGAGGACATATAACTTCATATATTTTATGAAAATTAATAATGGAAGATGATTCACACATGGGAGGGAATGAACTTGATAGCAATAAAATATTTTACAAATTTTTTTACGGCTAAGACCTTAGGTCCAAAAGCCCAAGAAATATTTTAGGAGATACCCGCACTTATTAGAGGATAAGAAAATGATACAATAGGTGCACCAATAATAATACAATAATTATAGGAGGTAGTGTTGATAATTCAAAAGGGGTCAACTCTAGGTCCAAATGGATTCCCTATTGAATTCTATCAAAACTTTTGGGACATTGTGTACGAAGACTTTCTAGAGGTGGTAGAATAAATGAGAAAAGCCAAGGAAATATTGAAGGAAATTAATAAAACTTACATAGCACTAATATTAATGACAAGGGAAGTAGAAATTATAAGCATATATTAACCAATAGCATTATGTAATATTTTTCTAAAGTATATCACCAATGTCATGGTTGAGAGGTTAAAACTACTTTTGCATTAAATAATCTCCCTTAAACAAGGTATATTTGTAGAGGGTAGATAAATAGTGGATGAGATAGTGCTTACCCAATATTAGTTGTCTAAAAAAGGTCCCAATATTTTAGTAGCACTCAAAAAGGAGAAAAATGATCAAATAAAGGTTATTTTGGATAGTTAATAATGGAAAATACATAAATGTTTAGTTAGAATCATGCTATGGACATCAATTTTTGGTGATTCAATATCTAGGGTAGACCCTAATGATGGAGGAGCTATATAGAAAATAATGGATAAAAGTAGAAAAATACTCTAACGACCAAACACAATGATAGAAAGTTTAATGATACTAGATCAAATCAAAATAATGACCAATCCAACTTCTAGAGAGAGTAGCAAAATAGATTGACCGAATCATATACATTAGATCATTATCATGGTCCTATGAGAAGGATAAATTTAGATCAAATAATAGGGATTAGGGTGTATACAATAGCATAGGGATATAAAGCATTATGCTCGAGCATCATCCATCCAAATCAAGATCTATTCACACAACTCTATATGCAAAATATATAAACAAAGGTTAGGTTATTCAATTGCTTACTCCTCCATAAAAGGGTATTCATGGTACACAACTTAAATAAGAAGAAATTCTATGGACCTTTTATATTTACATTATGTATGGATGAGAATAAAACTTTCAACCTCTTTTTTATAGAATTCCCCACAGTAATGAAGTTGTGGAAAATACTGGTATATTTTTTAGGTCTGCATTGGATAAACATTTAGTCTATAGAAGAAATTTATAGAGGATGGAAGAATCAACGAGTATATGGTTATCTAGGGTATATAGTGTGTATGGGAATTATGATCCTACCTACCTTGGAATATTTAGAATGAGTGGATTAGAAGGATATTCAAATAAGATATTAGATATATTCGTTGTATATGTGTGAAGACAATATCTAATATAATGAAGGCTATCCAATTCATGTTGAAGCAACCATAAAAATCACATCAATGATGGGTGCAAATAATTGCATGACTCAAGATTAGTCCCTAAAAGGATGAAGCTAGAAGAGTCAAACCATGGAATAAAAGGATGAATAGAACCTAGAAATGACAATAACCACCACTAGGATTTTGAAAGGTAAATATGGATGAGATATTGAGTGATAATATAGATAGGGTTAATGTAGTGGGAATATGTATACTACCAGATTGTACCCTTGCATTCACACTCGTAAAAAAATAGATATACTTTCCAATAATATCGTTGAGGGATATGATATTTTGAGAGGGATGCAGGAAGCTCTCAAGACTATATGGAATAAGTGATAATGGATTTGAACTCTCAGTTATTGATCAACTAAATTAAATTTATGTTAAGAATCAAGAATGTCATTTAGATAATTAAAATTATTGTATATAAAGTCAAACAAATAAAAATAGTTTTACAAAGGTGATATATACCCATGTATTGAGAGATCTAAATAAGGTAATCAATGTTATGGAAAAATAGGCTTTGGACAAGTGAGATCTTATTTACTATGGATACTCTCCTAAGTGGTGGGCATATAAAATAAGGGAAGAACTTTTGCATATTCAATATATTGATGATAAAATTCCTAGTAATGTGTAGATATTCAATGTTTTATGATATTTTTCTATTGACAGGGATCTGATTCTTAGTACAATAGTTGAGATAAATAAAATTGATGTATACAATATTAAAACATGGATAAAAACCTTGATGGCCATGAAAGGCCAAAGATGTAATATGATTTGATGATCAATATAATATAATTACTCTTTTTATCAAAAATAAAAACAACATATCAATTCTCTAGTTCTTTTTATATGGGTCTTATTCACACCCCTAATATTTCAATATGCAAGGGTAACCTCTTCACTACTTTCATTTATTCTACTAGGAGATGATTTTATACTATTTGAAAAAAATGAAAATAATATACGTGGAATAAACTTATTCTTTTTTTCTAAATTTTCTTCTATATTTTCTACACTTTTAATTCCTTCTAAATTTACAACTGTATATTGTACTTTGTCATCCCTTATATTATTTCTTCTAATGGTTGATTTGGGTGAACTACGATGGCATTTTCCATATGATGTTATAGATAGGATTTATTTACCTCTTCCTTTGGAGTGGAATTATCCTTTACCTAATCTTCTATTATAGTATAATTTCGTTGCTTCATCTTGAATTTTGTCTCATGACAAAATATTTTTGTCTTTATTTAGCATTTTTACTTTGCAATATCTTGCCATCTCTCCAATATTATAACAACTATGACATTGGAATACAATATTTTTATAATCCACTTATTGATCCTATTTTCTTGATTTAGATTTAATATTAATGGATTGTGGTAAAGGATTTAAAAAATCCATAACAACACATATCCGAGTATATATAACATGCTTTCATTCCTTGGTATTTGGTTCCTCCTTGATGAATTCCCCTAGGGCATTTCCAATATTTTCAAAATATTTGTTTTAATAAGTTGATATGAAAGTTGAAAAAGCCTAACCCACACCAAAACCTTTTTAATAGTTTTTGTCTCAACAAAAAAATATTCATTGTATTAAATAAACGACACCTCTCCCCTAAACATGGGCCACCCACCCATTATTTTATCAACGATTTCTAGATTTGAAAGGATGATGAGAAAAGAAAAAAACCTTTAAAATAAATGTCATAAAAGAATTTCAATTCAATCTCCATTTTCACTTGATCTATTTTTTATCTAGAAAAACTTTGACCAATATCCATGAAACGTAAATATTAACCCTTTATTTTGAAGAACCATTATGTCATGCTCAAACATCTCATCCTTAATTTTTGAGTCAAACTTATTGTATATTCACTTTTTCTCTCATCTTAAACTTAAACATCCTTTCAAGACTTTCAAATATAATTTTCCTTCTATACTACATAATAAAACTTCTAACTTACACTTATTACAATCACTTTCTAAATGTCTTAGATTAAAACATAGTCTATTTATAATACATACAAACTTTTAATTTTTTAAAATTGGTCCACTTGGTTTTATTTTTTAGACTATTACACTACTCTTAATTATCTTAATTTTCTGTGTAAGTTTATAAAATTATATGCTTTGAAATATAAATTAGCGTACTACTATATTTACTGTCTATTTTTAGGCGGTACATGTCGGTTTACTAAGGTGGACCATTCGTAAAATTTACATTCCAAATTAAAGCATTAAAAATAATTCACAAAACTTATCATAAAATCCTGCAGAAGGTAAAAATAAAAATTAAACATCATAATTATTTAATTTTTTTATTTTTTAAAGATTTAAATTTAAATTATAATAAAATATATAAAATATATTGGTGTTTTACATTAAATTGTATAAGAACTCAACCTTAAATATTTTTATTTCTTAATTATGTTGCAAATCATATGCATGAAAGTCTAGTTAATATTATCGGTTTTTTATAGCAGGAAAGGCACCGGACAGCCTGTTGGAATTCGTGGGATTCCACCATAAAGAAAGAAACACATTTAACCAGTCTTTTTTAATTCTATTAGATACCGTAAATAATCAGAACGTAATAGTTTCGTTGCTTTCGACTAAAGGTTGTTCGATCAAGGGTAGTTGTAAATCTTCGTAATATTCTTCAATCCATTTTTGAATGATTTCCATCTCTTTAGATCTCTGCTCCTTCAGCCATTCTGGATCTTCTGGATACCAAGGATCCAAATCTTGACAATGGGTTCCTAAAATTGCCCATAATGGACAGTTAGTATTAACAACATATTCATGGGAATAAAATTGTTACGATTCTTTACCAGACTTTTCACTTACCCTCTTCGGTCACGAGGGCTACTATCCTTTCAGATATGTTCTCCAACACGCTGCAATTCACTTCCAGTAAATAAGTTCATATAGAAGAAACAGTGCATTCAAGAGTATTAGAAAAAAAAGAAAGTTCAGTTATGTGCACCTTTGCCTGCTATATGGATCCCGCAAGCCATTTGAGAAAATAATGTTGCTCCCGGAGCGTTTCAAAACGCTTTTAAAATTCTGTACCAGCCAACGCCATTGATATAAGTGAAGAAACCAAAACGATATGATTGTAATCATCTTATATTTTCTCACTTACTTCACCAAACCCAAACTCAGTCAGGAACCAATGCAGCTTTGGTCGCACACCAAAAGTTTCCGTGCAGAAACGATCGCTATCGTATGGCCGTACAGGAAATATTGTCTCGTTTTCCAATCGCTCATTTTTATTATGAATTTCAGTGCATGTCTGCAAAACACATGACAGTACATTACAATAAATGGCACGAACGTGTGCTCGGCTCAACATTATTCTCAACTCAAATTCGTAGACCAACCTGCCACAGCCAAAGTAGACTCTCGGAACTAGATTCAGAATCATAATCACCAGTACCTCTACTAGAATCACCATTAGATTCAGAATCATCAGTACCATTACTAGAATCACCACTACTAGAATCACCATTAGATTCAGAATCACCACTATTGGAATCACCATTAGATTCAGAATCACCAGTACCACTACTAGAATCACCAGTACCACTATTATAAATTTGTAGGCACTCATCTTTAGAGACATATCTCGCTCCTGCAGCTATTCTTGTGATAATATCCGCCCCTTCGGGGGCACCATCAATCTCCTTGCATATCTGACAAAAAATGTAAGTGCAACTTTACAAGAATTACCCATTCATTGGTTTAAATCTCAAAGACTCACAATCAACCAAATATATAAACAAATAATTATATTCTCGAAAGTCGAACTTTGATTTACCAATGAAATAGCTTTGTAAAACAAAAACAAGCAAAATGTCAATAAAAACATTTAACCATTTACCTCTTCCACATGGTCAAATCTGTGGTACGATGCGGTTTCAAACATCACAATCAGCGGACTCTCCAAATGATATATCGACCTTAGCTCACTAACAAGCCAGAAAAGGGGAGACAGAGGGTGAGTGAAGTCCAAGAAACTGGCATTTTGAAGTGTAGGATATATTTATATTTTACGATCAGCTTACCTGCACGTATTGAATTTTTCACTTAAACTTTTGAGACCTTCAGGTCGAAATCCAATTTTTTCAAGTTCTTTCCAAAATTGTTTGATTGTATTGGCGCATGTCATGCTTGCATCCTATGCACATACAAACGCACCAAATAAATTCCGGTAGCCTACTTTTAAAGTATATGATGCTAATCCATGAGGTTGATAAAACTTACTTTAAAATTTTTTGAACTAGCACTGTCCCGAACATGTGAAGGCGTGTTAGCAGTATCGAAGGCTAAAACAGGTGCAGAAGACGCCAGTGCTCCTATTGCAATGTGTGGATACTTCAGACGGAAGTAGGCAGCTAACACTGCATTTTGTTAGAAATTAAAAAGAAATCATTTCTTTACTTTCATTGAACTAATTCATGTCCATCACATCACATAAAATCTTAAAGAGTATAAATCCTGATTATATAGAGAGTATCAAATACCACACCAAATGTTAAAAATATAAATCTCATATATTTAAATTCCAAAAAAAATAATATTTGAATTCGATACCCTCAACATACATCGTATTTAAAATATAATTCATTGTCAATGCCCACCACGTTAATATTACTTACTTCCGCTATAGGATCCACCATACACGATCACTGGGCAATGCTGTGCCGACAAATTTGCTCTCAAATGTGTTATGACAGTGGCATAATCGGCCAATGCCTGTTCAGACGTCAAATAGCCGTATGCAGTCGCCTCCCTTGGTCTGACTCCAAAATTGTATGGATTTGACTTAACATAATAGCGATGCTACCCAAAAAAAAAAAAAAAAAAACTTGTCTATTGATCAATATCCAATCAGTAAACTCATTTCTATTAAAATAAAAATAAAAAACATAATAGTAGTACTTCAATGTAGACAAGCAGTGCCTTGAATTGGGCGCCGCTATCGGTCAGACAATAGAAGGTAGTTTCTATAGCACCTTCGCCGCCAAAATAGACGAATATAGGATAATTATATTCAGGACCACCCCAGAATTTTGTGTTCACAAAATATCTTTGTTGAAACTTTTGAAATCCCTCGGGAAGGAATGTGAAATGATCCAGAATTTGAGTGTAGTTATGTGCCTTGTATTCTTCCAAGTGCGACGGGCTCTGTCGGGTGTTAGGGAGAAAAGATAAATTCAGTAATAGCCATCCTGTTGCACATATAAGGATCTTGGGAAGTTTGATTTCCATTGTGCTCTTTGGATGAAAAGCTCTGCGATCGCCCTTTGTGTGTAGTGGGAAAAACTCTAAACGTTAAACATAGAAAAATAGGAGAAGCGAAGCGCCAATCGCACATGTTGCTGCTAGGGTTGCGAGGAGGAGGCGTATCTTTTCTTTCTGGTCATTCTTTTAGAGGGATTCGACGTTTGTTTAATTTGCAGGTAAACTGGTTCCACATGTACCATGTGGAAATGGAATATCATTCGAATATATTTTCTTTATGTTTGTTATATGATTTCAAATGCACTTTTATGTGTTTGGAGTACGAATAAGTATCTTTTTATGTTAAGAGTAGGGTAAATAAGAGTTCATTTAAGGATATGTATTTAGAGTGGAAGGCATTTTAATTATTTTTAATTTTGTATGGAAGTTTTGTTTTTTGTTTTTTTAAAGAAGTTTACAATATTTATTATGATTGATGAATAAAGTTTTTTTTTTTTTTTAATTCAATTATTTTTATAAGTAATTTTGTTATTTTTATTTTTATGGTTATTTAGTTTGTGAGTATTTTCATTCATCCTTGCATTGCGACTTTGGTTGCTTATTTTTATATGAATGTTTTTAAGAAGTGGTGTTAGATCTCTTTCTAGGGTTGTATATTATAGTAACAATAGCAGTTCTTGTCATTCCCTCCATTTTTCTATTTTACAATTTTTCATTATAATCATTTTTATTATTTAAAAAAAAACAATTTTTATTTTTTATTTTTAATGAAGTTAGAAACCCTATGTCGGGGGTTTTAAAATATCATAGAGAAGATGCCATTATTAGCTAAGCTAGATTACCTATAAAATATGTAATGAAGTGAGGGATCCTCAAACTTCAATACATAGAACTTAGATAACATCCATATATGGTTGTGAGCTCCCATGTAGCCTCAAGTATTAAAGGAGATCCCTAGGAATAAGAGAAGCTTTCAACCTTAGGAAGATATTGATAGTTTGAGTTTTATGGTACACCAATAAGCAATTAATCCTAGGAGATTACTTTCATAGTATCCTAAAAATAAATAACATGGCTATGGATATGAAGAAATGCTCTATAGTTAGAGCCATCAAATATTGGGGCAACCACTAATTACGAACCACACCATATATCATAAAGACCATGCAATTAGATACACCCTAACATAGATTATCCCTATTGAAACATTATTGTAGTCCTTTCTAATTCAAAAACAAAACTAGATCTAAACATACTATAGAAGAGGCTACTCTAGTCATGGTCTAACAATATAGAGAAAATCTAGTCTAGTAGTTGTAAACACCTAAAACACGTCATGTTGAGGAGACTACTCATATGGCCACTTTTTTCAGGCTATATGAATAATCTTGGGCCTTCTCAAGATCTAACAATGGTTTTAACCACTCATATAGGGAAAACTAGTCCTTTTTAACCTAGGTCACTATACCTCCTAGCGATCGCCTTCCTATCGTTGGACCCAGTGATGGCCCTCAAATTCAAGTCATGCCTGTCGAGGATGGTCTTAATTGTAACAAACTTGGGCTTCCCAAGCTGAGTAAAATCCATTATAGGGCAACTGATCTTTAATGGTTTTACTCTAGAAGTTTCTAGAAGTGACGTATCATATCCCTAAACCTAAATAAATCTTAGTGTTGGCTTCTCCAATAAGCCAAGATGGCAATTGAAGAAGGTCTATAAATTGAGGCATTTCCTTCACACAAAGAGATATTGAATTAAACGTAACGAAGTGCTACCCTTTTGAGATTATAGAGAGCATTATCTCATAAGCATAAAGGTGCTATAGAAATTGCATCATGAATCTTGCATTCACATCCATGGAGATTTGGAGAGCTTGAAGAGCATTTACATTACTATTCATCATCGATTCACCACCAAATCAAGTCAATTTCTATTCTAAGTCGTTCTTCAAGAACACACCAAGAATGTCAATTGATTTGATGAGCATTTTGAACATCGCCAAGCATTGAACGTAGATAATAGAGTCTATATTCAATAGTCCTTGTACCCAACAATGACCCACAGACATCACCATCAGACCCGAGGATGATTAGTAGAGCCTATCATTTTTATCAATGAAGATCTTGCTATGATTAATTTTCTTTATTTTATCATTTAGATCAATTTTATTAGCTTTTAATTCTATTTCCAACATTCTTTAGCATCATTTCTTTCAGTATTTCATGCACTACTTCATTATTTTATGTATTTTCTTTCCATTTTGCATTATCATAAAATAGGTCTCATCTTGAGAGGTTTTACATTTTTTTATTTATGCTTTGTAGGTGCTTCTGTGTGTAGATTATAGGCCTTATCAGGAGCTAATCATCATCAACATCATCCTTATTGGCATCATCAAACGAATATCGTTAGAAAAACCCTCCATAATCAATTTAAGAATATTACAAAATATATTTTGGAAAACATCTACTATTGGAATCTTGATGTAATTTTATATAAATTTGGTGAATCCCTAAGAGGAATCTATTGTAACCCATTGTAAATACGTTTCTTGAATATCAATGAGAAGGATAAACTTATTTCTCTATTTTCTTGTTATGATAGTTCCTTAATTTTCATTTACCAAGTTAATTTCATTATTATATTCTATAGATGTTAAATTTTTTTTCAATTCCATAATGGTGATTATTGTAATACTCTTACAATAATCTCTCAATTTAATGCTAACTTGTTATTTTATTGGTTTTTTGACTTACATGTATCACCGTTTTGAGTAGGCATAGTTCATAGTGGCCATTGTTGGATCCTTAGACAGCTAGCAGGGTTTCCACCCTTACCTCTAACAACCTAAAAAAAAATGTAAAAATTGAATTTACAGCATCTTCATTAGACGATGACTACACCTGTAAGTTTTTCTAAGCTTGATTTTACTATGTTTTTCTATAAAAATGTAGAATAGCAATTTTAATTAGAAAATATAGATAAATTTAAAAGAAATTTTAAGTTTCAATTTTTCTATTTTCAACCACTGCTCGGAATAGTGGCCTCTACTGCCAGCCACCCCACGATACATCAACCCCTATTTCTAATCAAATCTATGTTTGATAGCCTTTGCTATAGACTATTTTTCATAGATATGGCCCCTAATTAATTGATTTTTAGGGTTTACATGCATGTGGCTTGCCTAAAGGCTATTTTTGTTTAGGGTTGCATTTCAATTTTTCTAAAAATTGAAACATCTTTATTCATATTTAAGAATTTGAAACATCTTTTCATGCATTTAGTGAAAATCATGGATTGTTGTATTTTACATTTTCCTTTTGCATGAATTTAAAAGGAACCACACACACTTCACATTGTAAATTTAACATCAATGAGTTGGAAGTGACATCCAATAATTGATTAAGACCAATGGTGACGTTCATCACCACCTATTTGGCTTGTATTGTGGATTTTTGAACCTCATTATTGGTCAAGGCCAACTCCAAGAACCGTCGTAGTCGTGGAAAATAGCACGTACTCTTCTTTGGAAGGTATATCACTGCCCATGGTGAATTGGGTGAGGATTGGTAGGACTTGTACTCCCTCATCGGATATGGGCTTCATCTCCATATTTTGGTGGGTTTCACAATTCAAACTTCATCACCAAATTAGTGTGTGAGTGTACATGTGAAAACACTTAAACATTGAGTATTACATTTTTCAAACTCAAATAAGATAAAGGCAAGAATTTCAATGAATTATAAAGAACAAGCCAATTTTAGGAAACACACATACTTTTTAAAAGAGATAATCATTTCTAAACTTTTTTGTTTCCTAATCACATGCATAATCAAAATAAGATGGTCACTACATGGAACCATACCCAACCGTATACTAAGGTAATTGGTAATGTACAGGAAGGCTCAAAATGCCTTAGGTATAGCCCACATGACCAACCTTTACCTAAATGACATTTAGGTAGTCTTTAGGTAGTCTTTACGGAGACAAATCTACAATGGGGGATATTATCATTGAGAGACCCCTACAAGGAGGACTTTTGTAAGAACTCCTCATGACCATGATATCTTTGTAGACCTCATTCACCACATATTATATCTAGAAAAAATCCACCCAATGAGGGGATTAATTGAGGGGTTGCACACATTCATATACCCAACAGATCCACATATACCTTTTATATGGGAATAGAATACATATCATTGTTTAGCATAAGTGAGTGAGGTACACCACTTGACCAACCTTGGAAGACTCACTAGTTAAATTGTTTAGATAGGTATGGTCCAAACACAATCCGTAGTGTCCCCAATGTGATGTCCAAGAAAGGGGTCAAGGAGGAAAAGGAAGGGTCAATCTGGTTGATATGGAAGAGTAGGATGAGGATGAAGTTGTTGCTAACATGGGGGAAGCACTTATGATAAGGAGGATGTTGATTTCTCCTAAGAAAGAGATGGTGCAGAGCAAAACAAAGGGGTAGACCATAGATGGTGAAGATTCTTGGTTGTGAACAATCATATTTTGAACAAGGTGTACATCAGGAGGGAAGGTATGTAACATTGTCATTGATGGTGGTAACTGTAGGAATATGGTGTCAAATTTCATGGTTGATAAAATGCACCTAAAATGTGAAAAACATCCTTATCCATATCACATATCATGGGTTAATAAGGGGAATGAGGTAACAGTAGATCAGAGGTATTTAATTAAATTTTCAATTGGGAGCACTTACAAGGATGAAGTGTGGTGTGATGTGATCTCGATGGATGCATGTCACATTCTATTGGGAAGACCTTGGCAGTACAACAGGGATACTAACCATAATGGGAGAAAGAATACTTACACATTTTGGAAGGATGGTGTAAATGTAGTTCTTGTACCTCTGAAGGAGGATGGACCGAGTGAGAGCTTGTTGACAATGAAGGATTTTCTTGCAAAGATCGAGGATGCTAGCTTCTGTTATGCCTTAATAACTAGGAAGCTAGAAACAGAGGAAGTGGTTATGCCTACAGTAGCAACTAATTTTCTAAGTGAATATAAATATATCACAAAAGAGGAGTTACCATATGGGCTACCACCAAAAAGGGATATCCAATATCACATGGATTTTATTCCAGGATTAGCGCTCCCAAATCAGGCAGCTTATTGGTTGAACCCGACACAAAATATAGAGTTGAGTAGGCAAGTGACAGAGTTGATAAAGAAGGTATTAGTTAGGGATAGTATGAGTCCATGTGCAACTCCAGCATTGCTAACCCCGAAGAAATATGGTGACTAGAGAATGTGTGTGGACAGTAGAGCCATAAACAAAATTATAATAAAGTATCGTTATCCTATACTGATAGTGGATGACATGATGGATGGATTGGCTAGATCTAAATACTTCAATAAAATTGATCTGCGGAGTGGCTACTACCAAATCAGAATTAGAGAAGGGGATGAATGGAAGACAACTTTTAAGACAAAATATGGATTGTACGAGTGGATGGTGATGCCATTTGGGTTGTCTAATACACCTAGTAAATTTATGCGGTTGATGAACATAGTACTACGAGAATATAATGGTAAGTTTGTGGTTGTGTATTTTGATGATATTTTGATTTATAGTAAAAGTGAAGAAGACCATTTGTTACACCCGAAATTAGTGTTAGATGTGCTCAAGAAGGAGATATTGTATGTCAACCTGAAGAAATGTAGATTTCTTCAAGATAGTTTAGTGTTTTTTGGATTTGTAATCTCGAGAGATGGCATGAGGGTGGATGATGAGAAAGTGAAGGCGATTCTAGAATGGCCTCTTCCACAATATTTAACAAAAGTAAGAAGCTTTCATGGACTAGCTATCTTTTACAAGAAGTTCATCATGAACTTCAGTAGTATAGTTGCCCCTATAACTGATTGCACGAAGGAGAAAGAGTTTGTATGGACTACAACAGCAACAAAGAGTTTTGAACTCTTGAAGAAGGTGTCAAAACTCCTTGTTCTAGTGTTACTAGATTTCAGTAAGGTGTTTGAGGTTGATTGTGATGATTCATTTTTTGGAATTGGTGGTGTCTTAAGTCAATAGGGCAGACCTGTAGCATTTTTTAGTGAGAAGCTGAATAATGCAAGGAATAATTATTCTACATATGATGTGGAATTTTATGCAATTGTGCAAACATTGCAACATTGTGGGCACTACTTAATATCAAAGGAGTTTGTGTTGTTTACTGATTATGAAGCATTGAGGTATATCAATTCTTAGAAAAGGTTAAATAGCATGCATGCCAAATGGGTTTCATTTTTGCAATAGTATACATTTGTCTTGAAACACAAGTCAGTAAAACATAATAAGGTTGTTGATGCATTGAGTAGGAGAGTCTTGTTGTTGACCACTATGGAGAATGAAGTTGTAGGATTTGAGGGGATTAAATATTTGTATGAATCTGATGCAAATTTTGAGAATATTGTGCAACAGTGCAAAAGTGCGATAGGGGGCAAGTTCTGCACTATTTTTGAAGAGTATTTTTTATATAATGGTTACTTTTTTAAGGTTAATAAATTATGCATTCCCAATGGCTCTATGAGAGAGAACATCTCGAGCGAATTACATAGTGGGGGTTTGGCTGGTCATTGTAAAGTAGCCAAAACTACCACTCTTGTAGAGGAGAAGTACTATTGGCCAAAAATGAAGAGAGATATAATCAAGTTTATATCTAGATGTAGAGTATGTCAAATGGCTAAGGGCCATGCACAAAATACAGGGTTGTATATGCCACTGCCAGTTTCTATAGGACCATGGATCGATCTGAGTATGGATTTCATGTTGGGGTTGAACAAGACATAGAGGGGTAAGGATTCAATTTTTTTTGTGGTAGACAAATTTTCAAAAATGGTGCATTTCATTTCTTGTCAAAAAACTAATAATACAACTAGGACTACAGTCTTATTATTTGATGATATTGTGTGGTTGCATGGTGTTCCAAAGACTATTACTTATGATTGAGATACTAATTTCTTGAGTCACTTTTGGAGGATATTATGGAAAATGTTGAATATTAGGTTGCAGTTCAATAGTACTTACCACCCACAGACTGATGGGAAAATAGAGGTAGTGAATAAAATCTTGGAAAACCTCTTACGATGTATAGTTGGAGAAAAACCAAAACAATGGGATTTAGCCTTGTCACAAGCCGAATTTGCATACAACAGTAGTGAACATGTCAACAGGTAAATCTCATTTTAAAATTATTTATGGTCAAAATCCTAGAGGTGTATTAGATTTGGTTGTGTTACCAATTGGGTAACAAGTTAGTGATGATGCAGAAGCATTCGATGAGCATATATAGAAAGTGCAAGAGTCAGTGAGGGAAAAATTGTAGAGTAGTAATGCTCACTATATATAGTCTGTTGATGCACACAGAAGGGTGAAAGTGTTTGAAGAGGGTGATATGGTCATGGTTCATATTAGGAAAAAAATATTTCCTAAGGGTACGTATAACAAACTAAAACTTAAGAAAATTGGACCATGTAGGATTTTGAAGAAGATCAATGATAACGCCTATAAAGTGGAGTTGTCCGATGAATTTTATATTTCACCCATTTTTAATGTTTTTTATTTATTTCAGTATCCTAGTACTATCGAGGATGTCAAATTACAAGAAACAGTAAATTGGGAATGACAGATGCCTAAGAAGAAAAAAGATAGAGTTGCATAGGTGCTCGAAAAGAAGGTGATCACCACCAAACATGAGAGCTACAACAAATTCTTGGTTCAGTGGGAAGGATTACCACAGTTAGATAACACTTGGGTTTTATATTTAGAGCTAAAGAAAATTTATAACCAAAAGCTACAGGATTTCAATTCAGCTGAACTCGCAGGAGCTGAGTTCTTTTTCACCAAAGGAGAATTATGCACCTTGCCAGAGCCATAACTTGTGAACTATACACCCGTTTGCCTTGAAATTTAATAGGTGGTTCCGTGTGCATGTTATGCATCAGGATGATCTATCATCCTCCTTACCCTCCAAAAATCATGTTTTCGAGACCTAACTCCGACATCTAGTGCCCTAAAATTAGCTTTTAGAATACATTCTCGAGTTTTTTGGGTTTTTTTGGTTGTTAGAAGTTTATTATATTTTTTTATACCTTAATTTGAGACCTAATATTTTAAATTAAGGTTAATTATTGTAATAGGGATGTGTGCAGCAAATTTGGGTGCAATCCGACTCATTTCTATTTTTAGCAATTTTTAGGGAAAGATCTATTTTTAGTAGTTTTAAAAAAAAAGATATTTTTAAGGTTTCTTTGGTTTTCGGTTGCTATATGATGGATTTTAATCTTTTGTAGAAGGGGTGTGAATTCACGAATTAGAATAATATCAATTGGCAGTTTTCTTCCACTATTGCATTTGTGTTACGTGATTGGAGTCCATTTTGTTGATCTCTTATAGCTGAGTTTACATCAAGGATTTATGTAATGAGTGAGAGAACTTAGACCATAAACATGTAGAGCAACATAGGCTACATTGCCAACACTTGTATGAACATATATTGCATTAGGAGAGGATCCTCAAACAAAAGTTTCATGAAGAACAATCATGTAGGGTAGCTCATGATAAGGTGCCCACCTCTAGTGCTTATAGACAACAACACACCATGAGGTACACTACACATCATCAAGATTTTCCCATCATAGGACTACAAAGTGCTCATGAAGTGAATCCAATAATTTGAGAAATAAGGTGTGGTTTATAAAAAAAACCATGTTGATCAAGTTATATAACCAACCACTTAATCCATTAGTGCCTAGTATAGAATTCCCTGAGCATTTCAAAATTCCAAAGTTAGATAAATTTAGAGGGGATGATGATGCGGAAGAGCACATCACAAGTTAGATAAAGAATGAATTCTTATAATCAAGACTTACCAAAAAAGGTGCATTTGAAATAGTATCTTTCACACTCTAAAATGTAGTCCTAGCATCACATGTCCACTTAACATTCACATCTTTTTCAAATCTAAAATTTTAGCAAATCTAAAATTGAATTTCCTAATGAAATTAATTTTCCTAAAGAATGACCTAAGATCATTTTTACTACCTGGAAAAAAGATTCTTTGGATTGCCTCAATTTGTATAGGATCTATAGAAATACCTTCTTTCAATATCACTTGCACCAATAATTTTATTTCGATCACTCCAAAGATGCATTTTTTAGGATTAAGCGAGATTCCATGTTCTCTACATCTCTGAAGGACTTTTCTCAAATCACTAATATGATATTCTCTTTTATTTGAGAACATAGGGATATAATCTATGTAAAAAAGTATGCACTTACCAATAAGGTCTCTAAATGCATAACCCATGGCTTGCTGAAAAGTTGCATCTGCATTGATCAAACAAAAATGTATACTTTTATAAGCAAATGTACCTCATTTAGTGGTAAAAGAGTCTTCAATCTATCTCTGGATTCAATGAGAATATGATTTTAACCAGAATATCCATAAAAAAAGTATATCATTTTAGATCCATTAACCATTTTTAAAATGCTATCAATAGAAGGAAGAGGGTAGTTGACTTTTTGTGAAGCTTTATTGAGATTTTTTAAATCAATTCTAGTCTAATCTTACCATATTTCTTCCTAACACGAACTATGTTAGCAACCTAGGTGGAATGATGAATAGGAAAGATAATATTAGCATATAATAACTTCTTTATTTCCTTTTCTATGAGTGGTTCCAGCAAAGGGTTGACTGTATGTTGTTTCTGTCTAAAAGGTTTAGAATTTGGCTTTAGAGGGATGGTATGCATGATAATATTTTGATTATAGGTTTTCATATCCTCATAAGTCCATGCAATACAATCCATGTATTCTATAAGCACATGCACTATTCCTTCCCTTTATTGAGGTGTACATGCTTTTTCAATAAGTACATTACGTGACTCTTTATTAATTTTGATATTAACTACGTCATAAGCATCCTCTTGTGGTAATACTGTGCTAGAATTTTTACCGTGGTAGTCAATATTAAAAATTTCTCAAGTGAGACAATACCTTTTGAGATAGCATTAAATTTCTTCGTCATATTATCCTCTTCATCCTCATCCTCTTGTAATATTTGATCTTCATCAATCACATGATTTTTAAAGACACCAATTAAGTCATGAAATCAAAGAGGTTTTTATCACTTTCAAAAGACTACAAGTTTTTAACATTGTCAGGAATGGACGAACAAGGGACCAACTATTAGAATTTTCTTATCTTCAGATGGTGAATATTTTCCTCTTTAACAAGTAAAATATGAGTCCTGGCAAGAAGGCCTGATTATGTACTCATGTACAATATAAAGAGAGGTGGAAGACCTCTTTGTCAATGCAGTTTTAACACTCCAAGTTTCTCTCACAACTGAAGGTATCATGGAGAAGAAAATGACTTGGTGAAGATGTTTGCAAGCTGATTCTCTGTTGGAATATATTCCAAAAGTATATCCCCATTTTGAATATGTTGCATGATGAAGTGCATATGGATATCAATGTGTTTGGTGCACTGATGTTCAACGGGATTGCATGTAATATAAATTACGCTTTGATTGTCACACCATAAAGTTATAGGCACTTCTTAGAAAAAACCAAATTCTTTGAGAATTTGATGAAACCATAGGGCTTCCTGATTTGTTGTAACTGCTGCTATGTATTCTAAATTTGTATAAGATAATACTATTGTCTATTTTTTCTTGCATAACTAGGCTACTGGTGAAGATCCAAGGCAAAAAACATATCCAAAGGTAGAACATTTGTCATCTACTAATCCTACCCAATCTAAATCTATATAGCCAATGATATCCATGGAGTCTCCTCTATAGGTGAGCCCAAAGTTTGTAGTACCCTACAAATAACAAAGAATTCTTTTAGCTACTTGCCAATGACTAAAATAAGGGTTATGAGAGAACCTAGATATGAGCCCAATAGCATATGAGATATCTGGGTGAGTATGAGTAAGGTATAATAGACTGCCTACAAGCTGATGGTATAGAGTAGCATCACAAGGAGAGGATGAGCCAGAAGTACTTAGATGAATGCCATATTGAAAGGGGTGTGAGAAGGTTTACAATCTATCATTTGAAACTTCTTAATGAGATAGTGAGTGTACTTTTGTTGACATAAGGTGATCCCTGCTTTATTTTGTTTTATTTGAATCCCAAGGAAAAAATGAGCTAGACCTATATCAGCCATTTCAAATTTCTTAGAGAGGGAGTCTTTTATATTCTAAATGTGAGTGAGGTTACTACCAATGAGAAGGAGGTCATCAACATAAAGAACAATAATGGTGATATTTCCTTTACTTCTTCAAATGTAAACCGTATTATCAGACTCACAATGAGAAAATCCTACTAAAAGAAGGAAGGAGTCCATATTTTCATACCAAGCTCTAGGGGATTGTTTGAGGCCATATAGAGATTTTTTAAACTGAAAAATAAGAGAGGAGTCTTGAGTAAAACCAACGGGCTATTCCATGAATATTTCTTCTTTTAATTTTCCATGTAAGAAGGCACTTTTTTACATCCATTTGGTAGAATGGCCATTTATGGAAAATGACCAGAGCAAGAAATAATCTAATAGAATTTATTTTAGCAATAGGAGCAAAGTTTTCTATATAATAAATACCATCTATTTGAGAAAAACCTTTGGCTACAATACAAGCCTTGTGTTTATCTATTTCCCCATTTGGTCCATATTTTGCTTTGAAGATCCACTTACATCTAACTAATTTTCTTCCCTTAGGTAAGGGAACTAAATCTCAAGTATCATTTTTTGATCAAGGAAGAAAATTTTTTATCCATGGCATCTTATCATTATTTTATACTGGAGGCTTCTTTGAAGGATTGAGGATTAGAGGAAATGGATTGACTTACAAGACTAGAACCTGTGGGGTTGGATGATCTGTTTGAGGGAAGATTTTGAATGTAGGGAGTAGCTTCTTTAACAATTGTGCGGGCCCATTTTGGCATAGAAGATGGAGTTGAAGGAGTTGAAAGACTTTGATAAGGATTTAGAGGATCTTCATCTTGATTATCAATAATTAAATTAACTTCAAGGGTTGGTTCTTCATAATATTGAGGTTCCACTATAGGAGAAGGATCAATGGAGGAAGAGTCCTTTGGAGGTTCTTTTTGAGGGAATGTTTCATAAAATTGGAAATTCCTATGAAATAATACCTCATGAGTTAAGGGATCATGAATTTTGTATGCTTTCAATTCTTCAAAATAACTAACAAAGATGAGTTGTCTACTTTTCTTATCAAGAACCTTCCTTTTCTTCTTTGGAATGTGAGCCCAACCTATACATCCAAAAACCTTGAAATTGAAAACATCTATTTTTAAGCCAAACCATGCTTCTTCAAGGGTTATTTGATCAATGGATTTATGAGGTGTGCAATTTTAAATATAATTTGCATAGTTAATAGCCTCTGCCCAAAAAACTTTTGGAAGATCTCTTGAATGGAGGTATACAATTAGCCATCTCTTTTAATGTCCGGTTTTTCCTTTCTGCAATGCCATTTTTTTGAGGATTATGAGAGATAGAATGTTGATGAATTATACCATGATTAGAAAGAAATATGGATAATTCATTACTGTAGTATTCTCCCCCATTATCAGCTCGAATATTTTTGATTTTACAAGAAGCCTAATTTTCAACTAAGGCTTTAAATATTTTAAAGTGGGATAACACATCACTTTTATATTTGATAAAGTAGACCCAAGACCTTCTAGAAAAATCATCAATAAAGGTAAGAGCATACTTTGCTCCCTTAAAAGATGTTTCAGGAAATTTCTAAGTCACTATGGATTAAATCTAGAGGGGATGAGGATTTTAGTGAGCTACTTTGGTGGAAAGGATCTTGATGCTACTTTCCAAGAGCACATCCAGAGAAAACCCCATCATTGGAAGAGACTTGGGGTAATTATTTAACCATATTATGGGTGTGTAGATCCTTTGGGTAGTTATAATTAATATGACCAAACCTTTTGTGCCAATTTTAAATTTCAAGATTACTATGAGCCACAAAACAAGAGGTTCCTTCTTGATTTTGAAACCTTTTGAAGTAAAAAATATGAGATTTATGATCAATATCCCCTTTTGCTATAAGTGAATGAGGGGGTTGAAAATATCTTATCTCAACTCCTGTTGAAGAGAAGAGAATAGTCTTCTCATTTCCAGAAGTACAAATTTGATAAATGGATAGGATATTTGTGGCAATGTCTAGAACATAGATAACATTGTTTATAGAGCCACCATAAATGGTTATATTCTCTTTCCCTTTGATAGGAATGAAGTAAGATTCTCCTACTTCTATGCTATGAGTAGATCTAGAGGAGATATAAGATAAAGACTTCTATGAAGCAGACATGTGATGAGTTGCTCTAGAATATAGGACCCAATAGTTAGAGGAAGATTTGGAGGAATTTCCTTGAACATTAAGGGCTTTTCCTATTTGCTTATTATTTTCTATATTTTGATCTTTTATGGTTGCCTCTAGTTGTAATATTTTCCAACATTTGTTAGCAGAGTGACCATTCTTTTTATAGTGGGTACAGGTAATGGGAGTCTTTTCCTTATTTTTGAATTTTTCTTTGGAGGATGTGAAGGATACTAAGGCTTTTGAAGAAGATTTTTCATATTTGGCAAGTTTGGTCTCTTCCCTAGTTAATCTATCACAAAATTCTTCTAAAGAGGGCATTTTAAAGGTTGCACCAAGAGCATCTTTAGTAGATATGAAGGTGGTTGCAAATATTTGAAAAACACCATTTAGTTTTGAAAGGATTAGATAAATACATTCTTCTTCTAACTTAGTCTTACCTATTGAGTGAGGATTTATTTGAAATTAGTGAGGAAATCAATAATACTATGAAAATATTCAGGAGATAAATAAGTTAATTCAGCTTCTAGTTGCATTTATCTCATCTGATCTACTTTTCGAAATAGGGTTTTAATTTGTCCCAAATTTCATGAAGATTTTTACAATATGTAACATGAAACCACAAGATTTCATGAACATTGGTGCTAATAATACCCATAGTTTCATGCATTTTCCCTTTATGAACAAATATTTCATATTCTTTATCAAATTCTGGTTGATTTTCTTCTAATAAATGAGTAAGACCTTTTTGAGAGACGAGATTTAAAATTTTAGGTTTCCAAGTGTGAAAACTATGATGGGTGAGAGGCTCAATTGAATTCATTTTTGAGGATTTTAAGATAATTAATATACCCCTCTTTAAAATTTCAAAAAAGGAAGATAAAGAGGAAAATGAAGCTTGTTCAAAAATAGGTAACTCAAATATACCCACCCTTACTAGAGGGAAACTATAAGTATAAAGAGGCCTATGATTGTTTGGATTAGATTGCCAAATCTTCAATGGATCACAGTACCTACCCTTACTTGAAGGAAACTATAAGTATTGTGAACATAAGAAGTTTTTTGGTTTGAAATGCATGGGGGGCAAAAAGTTTGAAAGGTGATCTCAACAACCTGCCCTTACGAGAGGGAGACTATAAGTTGAGAGATGTCCAAAGTAAACTTTTTTATAAGAAAATATCTATCAGGCCGTTATACCAAGTTTCCAAAAAACCCACCCTTGTGTGAGGGAGACTATAAGTTTTTAGGACCCTAATACATGGAATGTAGACAAAAGATATTTATGGAAAAATAAAGGAAGTTTTGAAACTTTTTAATATATTGCTTAAACAAAAATTAAAACAATTATTTAGATATGTAATCTGAAAGCAATTAAGTTTTGAATATATCAATATTTAACATATTTTTTTATAAATAAATTTTGGAATAAATACCAAAAATGATCATTTCCTTTGAAAAGTAAAACAATTTTTATATATGTAATCTGAAAAGGAAATTAACTTTATAACCCAAATGTTGTAAATAAAATTTTATAAATTAATGAAAAGAATTATTAGTTTTCTAATCTAATATACTATTGAGTATATTCCTTTTGAAAAATCAAACAATTATTTTAATTTGAAATTGAAATTAACCTTTAGAAATGAAATGAACTTCTAGATATCTAATCTAATATGCTAGTGGGAGATATTATGCAAAGAAAATATCAGAAAGTAAACACCCCCCTCTGCACATAAGAGTGCAAAAATATGCACTCTAGAGCCCCCCCAAAGGAATATTTTATATATTTAATACAAATTATGTCTACGTCGTAAATGGGTGACCCAAAAAGGAGGGCAGGAAAGTAAACCACCCCCTTCTACACATAAGAGTGCAAAAATATGCACTCTAGAGCCCCCACAAAGGAATATTTTATATATTTAATACAAATTATGTCTACGTCATAAATGGGTGACCCAAAAAGGAGGGCAGCCAAAAGAACGAAGACAAAGGAGCTCGTGTTAATCAATATCCACCCTAAAGAAATGCGAAAAAAATATATGCAGACTCTTTTCCAAAATAGTAAGAGGGGAAATCAGTTGAACAGGAGTCCGACAATTATATTCCAAAGGCTTCGCAAAGATATTAGCACTGTGGATATCAGACCTACAGAAAATGGGTTACAAAGAAGAAATCCCTTTACCATCGAAGCTCACTAGCAAAGCTCTCTTTCACGTACGTTACAGAAAATATATATCTAAAGGAAAAAAAATACTTTGTCAAGAGGACATTTTTTAATAATATATTCCCCTACGAAAAACGTTAGATTGTTGCTGCCTAAAATTGACAGTGTCAAAGATCACCTTTGATATTGAAATAACCTACAGTATTTATAAAATGAAGGAGGCAATAATGACAAAATAACAATACTTCTACAATACTTCCTTATATTTAAATAGCAATATTTAAATATTTTTGAGAAAGCATTCAAAAATAAACAAAACCTGTAGAAAGTTAGATATTTGTCTGTTGAGTAAAACTGAGAGAAGCCTCAAATAGCGCTTTGGAAGTAAAAGAACCTGTAGAACTTCGAGCTAAAAATGGGAAGTGAAATATACATAAAAGTAATATTATCTTAGAAAATTGAAATAAGTGTAAAAGTTTTTAAAGGATGAAATATATATACCCTTCAATGAAAGAGCACCGTTGAGCGAGACTAGAGTGTGTCAGATCTTATTTGAGTGCAAACAGGAGTTAAGAGGACGATGCCAAGTAGAGAGGCAACTCCAACGACTAGAAAATCTTAGTCTAGATCGAAGGAGGCCAACAGTCTATGAGAGAGCACCGGAGCTTAGAGGCCCAAAAAAAAATGACCAATCTCCAATTCAATCGAGATTCCCGTACCACAGATTCTCAATGATTATAACGATGTCAAGGAGAGGTAGTTATCTCAATGTCTAGAAAAGTGATCATTGAGAGGATATTGAACATAGAGTAAAAGTGAGGTTTAATTAAAAACCTCACTAATAAATATAAAATCTACTCAATTTCTAAAAAAAATTGAGTTATTTTGTTTCCTTTAAAAGCAAAAAATAATAACTAGAAGGTTAGAATACAATTTCCAACAAGAATGCATCGAGAGGAAAAAAATAAAGAAAAAATGCTATTTCCCTTAGATTTGAAGAGCAAGAGAAGCACCTACACATAGGGTAAACTATTTTTAAATAAATGAAATAGCTATTTTTCTTAAAAATTTCCTCAAGCATTCAAGAGTATTCAACATAAAAAAAATATGTTGAAAGAGAGAAAAAATTACAATGGATAAAAGGAGACTTAAAGCAAACTTTTGAAGTTTAGATAGTCAAAAAAAATATCCAAAGTAAAGAATCAGATCCTATAACCTTCAAGAGAGAATACTAGCAAAATCTATCCTGCTCTGGTACCATGTTAGAATTTCACAATAATATATATGCAAAGTATTACACAAAATATGAAGAGAAGAGTGGAACTGATTAATTTATCTCTAGGATCAACTCTATATAAATAGTAGAGTTGATCATTGAGAGTCGTTAGATTACAACAACTCATAAAACCTAATGAAGACACAACTTAGAGTTCTCCTGACACATGGAGGAGTGGAAACTCAAGTGTGTATCCTAGTGAACTTAAGAGAATATTCACTTATTCTAACACCAACTCTATTGAGAATTTATTTAGTTTCCTTTTATCGATGGGTTTTAGAGTATCTACAACAACTTCCAAAGAGTCAGTAACTCAATTACTCTTTCTAGAGATTAGAGAAATATTAAAATATTCAAATTCATCAATCAAATCTCTAGCTTTAGTTTTGTAGTGAGATAATATTTCATCTCAACACGTGTATTCTTCTTTCACTTGCTTAACAAATAGCGTTGAATTTCCTAAGATATTAAAGCATTTAATATTCTTATTTAGAACTAATTGTAATACATAAATCAAGGTTTCATACTCTACTACATTATAAGTGCATGAAAACTATACTCTATGTGCAATAAGAGACAACTTGCCTTTAGGATTAATGAGTTCTACTCTAGCTCCACTACCCTATTTGGATCGGACCATCAAACTTCAGTGTCCAAACATGACTATCATCAACAAGAGAGCTACAAGATAGAGGTTCAACATCATATTCATTTGTGATCAAGATGGTATCCAAGGTGTAAACACCCCATTATGACTCATTATAAAGAGTTTCATTTGATCTATTATAGTTTGTGATCATATCTTTGAACCTAGGCTCTCTTTCAATCCATATTTTATTGGCTATCCCTTTCCAAGGTTACCGCATGTGTGAACAATCCTTGGTAAGGTAACCGTTCATCTTTCTGCTCTAATCCTTAGCTAGTAATATACTAAACTTGTCAAGAATTTCAACAACATGAATATCGTTAAATTTTTTAATTCTAGGCTTAGATAAAATCTAAATATGAATGTTATGAAGCATACCTACTACATTCACCTCAGACCTATCTAATTGTATCATAATTATAATTGATGGAATAGGTTTTAGGTCTAACCTCTTATAAATAACATGGGGCATGACATTACCTAATGCACCTAAATCTATAAAACAATTATGGAGGTTCTTTCCTATGATTCTAATTGTCATAAGGAAAGGAGGAACTTCTTCACTCTCCTTTCGTGAAACCAAATGTGAATCTATAATTTTATTGACTTCATTTTTGCTTGATCCATCCAAAGCTTTAATCAAAACATCCTTTTGATTCTTTATCAGTGTCACTTCAAATATATTGATATTCACTTTAGTTTTCTTCAAATACTCCATAATTTTATAAGTAACCTTATCAGAACCTTGCTCCTTTTGAGATGGTTTAGATAAATCAATCCTAGGTAGAGGTGAGGAGTTATTGGAATTGGAATTATGTGTAATAATAGAGTGATTTGGATGAGTGGAAGAAGTATTTATGGTTTTACTCCTATTTCTCAAGTGGTAATTGTGATTCCCCTTTTAAAATTTCCCAAAGGCCTAAAATTATGCTTTTGTGGGGTCATCTTCCTTCTATTCTTCACCATTTTTAGGATCAAAGGTTTCAACAATTAAGGCATGCCCCTTTCCTTTTATCGAACTAGCTTCATGATAACAGTCATTATTAGGTACTATTTCTAAATCATCAATATCTTGATGGAAAATACCTCTAGACTCCTGAAGCACTGGGCATTAATTTTCATTATGCTCATTAGTGGAATGCATACTACATCAATTATTTCTAACAAAATCTGAAATATTAACAATATCTTGAGATTGACTGGCATTACTATTATTAGCAACTAAACTAGGTACCCCCATTGTTTGGTTGAGTGTTCCACTATTTTATTTGAAAAGTAAATTTCTTTTTTTGTGTCACCTTCTTTTGAGACTAAACCATATCGCTACTTGATAGGGATTAATATTATATTCTAAAAACTTATCCCTTTCAAATGGATCATATTGTACAAAATTTAATGCTCACACATATTGGGTGCATTAAATGTCACTTTTGTAAAGGCAAACATGCCTATAAATATGTTTTTGGTTTGAACGTAAATACAATTTTTATCATGTTATTATTTGTGTGATTTATATTGAGTGTTACTTATGTATCAATGGTATAAGAGCCAAACACTAAAGGTGAGTATCCTCTTCCTATAGGTCATACTAGTTTAAAATAGGAACGAGAAACCCATCAGTGGATATTGGCTTGGGAGGAACACTATTCCCTTTTGAAAGTATTTTCAAGTACTTCTCATTCAAAAACTCTCATTGGGATCCCTCTAACCATCAACCTTCAGCTAGCTGGTTCTTTCTAACTCTCAATATTTAGCTACTAATCCAAATATTTGTCCTTCGATTTACTAATATTTTGAGCAATCTTGAAACCCTTGAGCCTTTTGCATTTGGCATTGTTGTATTTGTTTGTAGCTATTTATGGCTCTAGATTTGGTATTGAGGTGGGGTTCTAGAATTTTATGTCTTTATGATGGATCTGGACACTTTTGACGTAGTTTAGGCCATGCTTGGCAAGTTTTCATAGACTCATCATCTACACAGTATCATTTGAAGGTTTTTCAGGTTCCCTATAACTAGATCTATTGATGGAAGCTGCTTCATAGTTTTGCATTCTTTGAAGGATCGCTAAAAGATTCCAACGACAAAGTGATCAAACAAAGCAATTTTGTTTCCAAGGACAATGAGCTAGGTCAAGTTGAAAAATTTTCATTTGCCCTGAACAAATCTCTTTCTCCTCTAGCTACTCATCAGCCTTGATATTTACCATTGTCAAGGTTATTTTGTGCATTCATGATGGTTCTATGTTCATATAAGAATGGCCCTTTCATAATTTTCCAACCAATTTCGATGGCTCCATTTTTTCAAAGATCCACACTACTCATGGTAACGTGATCCATTCCAATAAAACCCTCTGCCACACTACCATCTACTTATTCCAGCCCCTACCTACACATTTTTATGACAAGTAATTTTTTTTGATGATACACTATCCTTTATGACAATGATCCACTATGACAACATCCTCATAGTGATTTTAGGTGCATATACTTACAGGTGAACCACCTCATTCAACATGATAATCTAGCCATGATTTGTTGTAACTTTGATACACTATTCTAGTGCCCTTACCACCATTCATGGTGTTGCTCCGGTGTAGTAACGGTGATTCACAACATGGTGTCCAAGTTTTTCAGCTCCCCTCCTTCCTTTAGAAATAAATATTAACATTTCTATTGAAATTTTTGATGAATATAATCATTTCTACAATTTTTGCTGACTATAATCATTTTTAGGCGGCAATAAAATATCTCTTATGACCATTTCCTAAGGTTTGATGGTTTAATAATTTTTGTGATGTTCTTTTTCAATGGTAGGTCGTTTCTTTTAGTTGGTGTACGTAAAATTATTAGTAGGTTTATCCCACATTTTGGGTGTGATGGGCAATTTGTTTTTTTTAATCCCCATGTTGCACATAAGAGATTAGCTAGCTTACGCTGGCTACCCTCCTCCCATGATTGGTGGCTTTGCCTTTCTTGATAACCTTGTCATATTCCTACTAATGTAGACTGTTATTTGACTCCTACCTATAGACACCAAAATAGCACCAATCCGATTATGTGACTGCAAACACTGATTGCATTGACACACACAACCCCAAGGGCAGCCCCCAGAGGCTAAACAGTGGTCCTAACCACTCTCACAGTAGTTTTGGGAAGTTAGAGATCAATTTGACACCTTCTAGGCACTTTGCTTAGAATCCGTCCCTCCCTGGGATGAATTCAAAATGGGATTCGTCCTCCCTTGGGACGAATACAGAATCCACTCCAGGGTGGGACGAATTCTAGGTTTGACGAGAAAAAAGTCAAAGCTTGACAAATGGTAGCTCGGATCCACCACTTAATGCCTCCTTCATTTCATGGGAGCATGGGTGAGCATTTTCAAGCGTTAGAGGTTGTTACAAGGGCAGTCATGAAGCCCCTAATCAGGGAGGAATCTTCCCTCCCTTGGAAGGGCATGGCTGCCATGTGGCACCTCTACATGCTCATCCCAAGAGACCTCCAGGTCTATAAATTGATGAGTTTCCTCATCCCAAAATATACAGAGAAGGAGCATTTTGAGCAACGAAGTGCTGTCGTTTTGTTTTCACACCTATTCCCCTTTTGGATTGTGCCTTTCACATCCTTGATCTCTTTTGGAGAAGAGGTCATTGGGTGGTCATTGGAAGCACAAATTCAGAACCAAACCCGACATTTGGCCACATTATCCCACCCAATTTGTTGACAACACATTACAAGAGATTTTGGGCCCATCCCAAGTGGATTGGTGTCAAAATCAGGTTCCAACGGTGGGTGGCCCGCCGGGCGCCCCGCATTGCTGCGAGCCTAATCTTCCTTTTTAGGAACGATTGGGGATTCATGGAAGATTATTCTTTTTTGTAATTTTTTTATTTTGCATTCTATCCTATTCTGCTTAGATAGCTTGTAATTTCAATTTCGTAATGCTTTTATCAAATCGTATCATGTTTTATTGCTTTTGTTGTCCTCACTAACTTGCAGGTAGTAGCATCAAATTCCCATTGATGGAGGCCAAATTGGGGAAATATGACCATCTGGGTCTTCCCAAAATGCCTCCAATTAGCTAACCCCAAGTTTGTAGGTCTTTTGGAGCTCCCTAGATGTGACATTTTGGGCAGTATCACTTTGGCACTTTGTTGCAGGTGAATTCGTTCTACCCCGGAGCGAATTACAGTTGAATCCGTCCCTCCCCAGAGCGAATTCAAATCAGTGAGGAAATACCTGACTGTTTCTTTTGCAATTCCTTCTTGGTGATGTTTCTATGTCCTTGCCAAGTTTTCATGTCATTTGGATAAGTTTTAGTTGTAGTTTATTTCATTTTCCCATCTACTTATTGTAGGCTTGAGGATCGCATTGCTTTGTCTTGTTCGCAGATGCTACTAACGGTTTCTTGTTCCTTTGAACACAGGGTCTGAACATCGGAGGAGCAACAAGGAACCAACACTCGTATACACAAGCGGCGACGATGTTTGGTCCGCCCATCTTACATGTGGGCACGCGAAAGAGGGATGGCTTTCCATTGATGCGACCAAGAGACAAGTTTGATGCTCCTTGCCCCTAAAAGGGGAGGAAGCGGATTGTAACTAGATTTGAAATACATTAATAAAAGAAGAGGGTTGTTTTGTTCCATTTGGGTTCCAATTTGTCTACGCTTTCTCCATTTTACACATTTTAATTCATAGCATCAAGTTTAGTTTCGTTCTTGCATCGTACTTGGAGTTTTTCCCTTTTTGTTTCCGTATCCTCGTGCTTCTAATGGCGATCATGGTGGGACCTAGTCCTCTATTTTTTAAGATCTGAGATCTGATCAAAATTTGGTGGTTTTTCTTGCAGGTACCGAGTTTTTGGATGTGGGACTGTTGTTCGTTCCAGCCTGAGGCGGATACAGTTCTGTAATTCGTCCTTCCCAGGGATGAATTGGAATCCGCCTGACCCTGTGACAAATTCAGCACTGTAATTCATTCCTTCCCAGGATGAATTTCTATTTATGTGGTTTCAGGGCAAAAACTCAGAACCAGCAGATTTGGGCATAGGCAAGGTAAGAACTCTGAACTTTTCTTGTCTTTTTTTGTTTTTAGTTTTTTGCTTTTCATATATTACTTGTTTGCTTAGGGAAAGTAGTTCTCATTTGTTGTTTGTTTGTTTCATTTTGTAAAAATAAAAAGAACCCCACACATCACATGGCATCATAAAAACCAAGGAGCTGGTCGTAAAACCCTAGCCCTTGATCAAGACCAACGGTGGATTTCATCACCACCTTGGCTTGATTTTTGCATCCATTACCCCGATTGTCACTATTTCTAGACGTAAATCCTGACGAAAGCTGACCGAGTGTAGCTAGGGTGATTCCCAGCACACGAGGATAAGTCTTCTATGGTAGGTGTCATAAATAGGATAATCCCCCTTCCGTACCGCCTATGCACCATGTACCATCTGCTCTCACGTACCTATAGTTTCCCTCTCGTAAGGGCGGGTATATAGAGAGGTTGGTATATCATCCTGGAAATGGTATATCGAAGGGGCGACCATTTATGGGAGTCATATGAGCCTTCATTATGCATTTAAATGTTCTTTACAAAAACTTTCAAAAAAAAAACAAAAAATCACCAAAAACACACTAAAACTAGTCTAGGACACACCCTCAACCTTTAAACGAGATAATCACCATTTGTGTATGTGTGTGCTATTTCTGCTTAGTGTAGCATAAAAATCAAAAAATCATAAATAGAAGATAAAAAGAAAGCATCTACGCACTTAGTAGAGAGGTATCACAATGGTGTTCACCCGCAGCCAAGCCCAATCATGGGCGAACACTACGAGGAATGTCCACAAAGGCACAATTCACCTTCGGTACAGCCCTAAGGATTTGGTCATACCACCTTGGTGGCCTAACACACAAGGGATTCCGCATCAATCCATGTCAATAAGGGACTATAGGGGCACCCCTTCGAGGGGCATGCCCATCCATCATAGCCCCTTTCGAGAAGAGTCCTTACACATGGCACTCAACATAGATAAAAGCTCCCTTAGAAGCTCAATATGAGTGGCCATCGTGCGATGAAGTGCTAGAATGGCAGGGGGTCCATAAGGGGGGGCCACATGACTATGCCATCCCTCCTACACCCCGCATCATTGTTAGCAACAACCGGTCAAATCCAGAGCGCATGGCTCTTTAGGTAGGGCGAGCCAACTCCGCCCGTCCCTTTTTCACTTATGAAAGAGAGCATGAGGAAGGCCCCTACCTTCCTCAAGAGCAATATACAGTGTGAGAGCAATGTGCTTCCGCACCTACTAGCTATCAGGATCGCATACTGAGGCCAAAGCCTCAAGGAAATGCTGCTCCCCTCAACAAAGGGAGGTGGCCTATAGAGATCTCGGATCGCCATGACCGAGATAGATATGCTGGAGAGGCATCTAGCCCTTCTAGACATGAGATGGTGGGACAAACTATCTTAGAATTTTTTGAACATGTCACCCATCGGGTGCAACTCATGCAACTTGAGCTAGAGCGACTACATTTAGAGGAACTGTACCATATTAACAAAGAGCGCCTTCAGCGCTAGAAGGATGAGTTGTTCCAACACACTATGTAGGAGAGGACTCCAACCCCTCACACACGTAAGACAAAACATTATGAGAGGCACAACCCCTAGGTGTGAGACAAGTCTCCATGACCTTATCAAGCACCACCCCCGACACCTCCTAGACATGAGCGGGAGGCCACTCCTATAACCAATGATGGGCGCCTTTCTCAGGCACCCACCCAGGTTTATGGGCCACCCTTAGAAATTCCTCAAGAAGCCTCTGAAGAATCTAAGCAAGAAGAAGAGTGGGATGAAACACCATACCAAGGCATGGGGGGTGCTATCCGACCACCCCTCCATAGGCCCCAAGTTCCTCAACAGGAACCAACCAAAGCGGAGGAGCTCAAATCCCTCGATACATGCAATGCACCACTAGAGCGCTTAAAGTCTATAGAGCTACCTGATGTTGGGGTCATCCATGTCTCTGAATCGCCAGATTCTGATGAGCCCGACTCACTGGCCAAAGACGAGTCAAACTATGAGGTAGCTCCATGGGATCCTCTCGAATCGGACAGTAATCAATCACAAGTGATTCCCATGGACGACTACCAAAAGAGCTTAATGACAATATTCCCTCTAGAGGTGCCAGTTGAGCAAGCGCCACATCAAGGAAATCAGGTCCCCCTGCAAAGAGCGGAACAACCCCGTTGGGACCACATCAATATGCTCGAACAAGAGGAGCCGCATATGTCGCAAGTAGCTATCGGAGCCAATGAGGGTCTATGGATCTCCGACAGTGATTATGAGGACAAAATAGAGATGGCTTACCTCAATCACATGCGGCAACATCAACACCCCATGGGTATCAATGACGTACTTCAATAGTTTAATATAAGGCCAGGGCATGAGTGGTGCATTAACCCAGTGCAGTGGGACCAAGCGTTACATCCACCACTTTGGGCATACAGAGATCAACTTCCACCTAGAGACCCCATAGCTATATCAGTGTCGAGGGTGGAACCTGTCCTCCTATCCGTGCATAGGGCCAATCCATTTGTGCCCATACCTCCAGAGCCAGATCCGGAGCACAAAGATCATCAAGCTGGGGGTACCTCTATCCCCTGAAGAGCCATAGTCCAACCAAAAAGCTCCAAGGATTATCACAATCGCTTGGTCAAACCCAAAAGTGTCCATTCTCAATTTGGCAAACTCCAGATTCCGTGTTGGTCAACCCAAAAGCTCCAAGGATTCCCGCAATCGCTTGGTCAACCCAAAAAGCTCCAAGGATTCCCATAATCGCTTGGTCATCCCCAAAATGCCCCAAAGGTGTCCATAAACCCTTTGGTCAACCCAAAAGCACCCCAACGGTGCCCATAAATGATGCATGAGCATCCAATGAAATGTGGAAAATTTTATTTTTTTTAATTTTTTCTAAATTTTAGTGCATTTTGTCGGGGCCATAACTTCTCAACCGTAGCTCCGATTGATGTGAAATTTGACAAGGAGCTAGTTGGGAGAATTTTAAACAAATATGACTCCTTGGAGTCCTATTTGCCCAGAAAATCTAGTTTTTGGGGCCAAATTCCATCATCTAGTGCCCCGAAATTAGGTTTTAAAATTACTCACCTAATTTTTTATGTTTTTTGAGCTGTTCGAAGGTTAATATCTCCTAAAGTATTTAGAGTTAGGACTTGAAACTTTATTTTTGGCTTATCTATTGTAAGAGGGATGCACACCCCAATTTTGGGCCCCATCCGACTCATTTTAGTTTTTAGGGTTTTTTGGCTATATAGCCATAGAATGAGGGTTTGTGAGATAATCTTTTCCAAGTTTCGAATGAGAATTGGTTTGAGCAAGCTTGGATCTCCATCAATAAACCCTTTGGTCAAATCAAAAAGCTCCAAGGATTATCGCAATCGCTTGGTCACCCCAAAAAGCTCCAAGGATTCTCGCAATCGCTTGGTCACCCCAAAAAGCTCCAAGGATTATCGCAATCCCTTGGTCAAAACCCAAAAGGCTCCAAGGATTATCGCAATCACTTGGTCAAAACCCAAAAAATCTCCAAGGATTATCGCAATCCCTTGGTCAAAACCCAAAAGGCTCCAAGGATTATCACAATCGCTTGGTCAAAACCCAAAAATCTCCAAGGATTATCGTAATCGCTTGGTCACCCCAAAAGCTCCAAGGATTATCGCAATCGCTTGGTCACCCCAAAAACTCCAAGGATTATCGTAATCACTTGGTCAATCCCAAAATGCTCCAAGGATTACCGCAATCGCTTGGTCAATCCCAAAATGCTCCAAGGATTATCGCAATCGCTTGGTCACACCAAAAAGGCTCCAAGGATTCCTACAATCGCTTGGTCAATCCCAAAAGCTCCAAGGATTCTCGCAATCGCTTGGTCAAACCAAAAATCTCTAAGGGTTCCCACAATCACTTGGTCAAAAGAAAAATAAGAAATATCAAAAACAATAAAATCATCAAAAATAACAAAAACTTGCATTTCATCTCCATGCATGCTCAAAATCATCACAAAATTAAAAACCTCTTTTTCCATCCCATTTTCCTACTCACTGATCAATATCAAAAACACAAAAATAATAGTTGCATTAAGCATCGCATCCATACATTTGCATATTTGTGGTCATACAAGTCAAGGCACCATAGACTGTAATTACTTGGCAAAGTCCATCTTCATTCCATATCTCTCCGCTGTATAAACAATCCATCAAAAATAAAATGCTATCCATATTTCCGCCATACTATAGTTAGTTGTCTTCTAATGTATCAGGAGTTTTTGTCATTCAACTGCCAATAGCTTTCTAACCAAAACTGTACCAAGTCAGATAGCTTTTATGAAGGTAGAATTTTACTTGAATCACACCTTGTTATGTAGCATCCCAGCACAAATTAAAACACATAAACATTCCCAAGTTGTGTGAATGAAATATGAACCCTGCAAAGCAATCCAGGTCGCCATAAGTGAAATGGTTATCTTGCTCATCCCCCTATGCGAATGACCCCAAAGAATGTTGAGAGTTGGCAAAAGGACAAGCATCCTCCCTACCCAATTCCCCATGAATCCCAAGTTCTCAAAAGTTGCAAAACATCAAAATTTGCACATGTCAAAACTCCAAAAAATTTGACATCACCCTCAAAGTGCATACATCAAAAGGCACAAACAATAGTGATTCTCGTCACTCCACATCCTAATCCCTTGCTCAAAAGAAAAATTAATAACAAAAATAAACAATGATTTTTATCACTCCAAAAGAGCAAGTATCCCAATACAATTGAAGAAAAGAAGGGAGTTGAACTTGAATCCCTGGAACTCTCAGCATTCGATAGGTCATGAGATAAACCTTAGTACCGGTTTGGTTGATAGCCTATCGGTCACTCGTGGCAAACCTCCCACATGACGATATATTTGTCGCATTAACTTGTGTGCAGATCAATGTTTGCATGTGGATGAGCTAGCTTATGGTATCCTAGATTGCACCATAGATTAATCTGACTAAATACAACAAAGGAGTTAGTGGAGCTAATTAGGTGATCCTCAGTATAGGTTTGGTTGATAGCCTATCTGGCATTGGCGGTATCCTGACAAATGCCACATTAAACGAACTCAATTGCACACACAGGGATGTGAAATAACTTGGTCAAAGACAAGTCTGATTCATACCTTGTTCAAAGTCTTGTCAGATAAAAGTGTAGCCTTGGCTAGTCAGTTAAAACATCTGAGTCTTAGAAAACCTTAACTACATTCGAAACCAACTTGCCATCTTTCATTCTCCCCAAAAAAAAAAGCCATAAAGTTCTGCACAGTCTATGGTGCGACTACCAAACATCACAAATTCAATCCATCCATTCCATCCGCATATCATATAAATTAGAAACATTTGCATTCATCAACAACATATGCATCCATCACTATAACTTAACATGCATACATCCATAGTCATCAACCATCATGCATAAAATCAAATCATCACATGCGCATAAACAAAATAAAGTCTATATATATATCATCAAAAATGCACCAAAATAGCTAATAAACTTGCCCGATGAGAGTGCTTTGGCACTTGACATCCCGGGCATGCAAAACATACATCGGGGTCACAAATCCTCACTATCCTACTCCCTAAGAAGGCTACCATAGCTGGACCGCTCCACGGGAAGACGGATTTTTGAGAATTTCATCCCCAAACGACATCGCCAAAAGGGTCAAAAACCCACCCAAAAATAAGTAATAACATTTCCGAACGAAGGCGCCTTCGCGCCTGACATTCTTGGCATCCAAAACCGATTTCGGGGTTATAAATCCTCACCATCCTACTCCCTAAGAATGCCACCATGGCCGGACCGCTCCACGGGAAGACGGATTTTTGACAATTTCAGCCCCAAATGGCATCACCAAAAGGGTTAACACCCACCAAAAATAGGTCTAAATGTCAAAAAAATGCACACACATTCAATGCTAAACATCTGGTGGCTACCTTACCTAAGTCATCTTGGGTCAAGCGACTCGTCTCTTTTCTCATGAAGGTCATTCCCTCATCGATTCGTCGCTTGAGGGGGTAGTCACACTTAGTCACTAATCAACACACACACACCCAATCATGGAAAATGGCATGCATTCAAAGGATCATTGACAAAGACAATTACGCTCCTGCTTGGGGCAGTAAACAAGCAATAATCACAAGTTGATCAAACACTTGGCATTCGTGAATCATGAACTCTAGGTTACCACAGACAAAAGGTTGTGCCCTTTGCCTATTCATGATTGATCAATGTCCAAGCTCAAGTAACACCTCATCGAAAAAGGTTAACACTTGAACTAAGTTCCTTCGCTCGTCAGAAGCAAGGATTCAAGAATGCATGCCCTTTCCATGCTTGGGGCATCAAGATTTGGTTAGGTTACTAAGAAACCCTAATCATTAGTGCTTTGGTTATCTATTTTTGCTCGGCACTATGCCATGCACAACGCATCCCAAAAAGGGGCATCTATAGACACCAAAATAGCACCAATCCGATTATGTGACTGCAAACATTGATCGCATTGACACACACAGCCCCAAGGGCAGCCCCCAAAGGTTAAAAAGTGGTCCTAACCACTCTCACAGTAGTTTTGGGAAGTCAGAGATCAATTTGACACCTTCTAGGCACTTTGCTCAGAATTCGTCCCTCCCTGGGACAAATTCAAAATGGGATCCGTCCTCCCCTGGGACGAATACAAAATCCGCTCCAAGGTGGGACGAATTCTAGGTTTGATGGGTAAAAATTCAAAGCTTGACAAATGGCAGCTCGAATCCGCCACTTAATGCCTCCTTCATTTCATGGGAGCATGGGTGAGCGTTTTCGAGCGTTAGAGGTTGTTACAGGGGTAGTCATGAAGCCCCTAATCAGGGAGGAATCTTCCCTCCCCTAGAAGGGCATGGCTGCCATGTGGCACCTCTGCATGCTCATCCCAAGAGACCTCCAGGTCTATAAATTGATGAGTTTCATCATCCCAAAATATATAGAGAAGGAGCATTTTGAGCAACGAAGTGCTGTCATTTTGTTTTCACACCTATTCCCCTTTTGGATTGTGCCTTTCACATCCTTGATCTCTTTTGGAGAAGAGGTCATTGGGTGGTCATTGGAAGCACAAATCCGGAACCAAACCCGACATTTGGCCACATTATCCCACCCAATTCGTTGACAACACATTACAAGAGATTTTGGACCCATCCCAAGTGGATTGGTGCCAAAATCAGGTTCCAACGGTGGGCGGCCCACATGGGCGCCCCGCACTGCTGCAAGCCTAATCTTCCTTTTTAGGAACGATTGGGGATTCATGGTAGATTGTTCTTTTTTGTCATTTTTTTATTTTGCATTCCATCTTATGCTGCTTAAATAGCTTGTAATTCTGATTTCACAATGCTTTGATCAAATCTTATCATGTTTTATCGCTTTTGTAGTCCTCACTAACTTGCAAGTAGTAGCATCAAATTCCCATTGATGGAGGCCAAATTGGGGAAATCTGACCATTTGGGTCTTCCCAAAATGCCTCCAATTAGCTAACCCCAAGTTTGCAGGTCTTTTGGAGCTCCCTAGATGCGACATTTTGGGCAGTATCACTTCGGCACTTTGTTGCAGGTGAATTCGTTCTACCCCGAAGCGAATTACAGTCGAATCCGTCCCTCCCGGAGCGAATTCAAATCAGTGAGGAAATCCCCGACTGTTTCTTTTGCAATGCCTTCTTGGTGATGTTTCTATGTCCTTGCCAAGTTTTCATGTCATTTGGATAAGTTTTAGTTGCAGTTTATTTCATTTTCCCATCTACTTATTGTAGGCTTGAGGATCGCATTGCTTTGTCTTGTTCGTAGATGCTACTAACGGTTTCTTGTTCCTTTGAATGTAGGGTCTGAACATCGGAGGAGCAGCAAGGAACCAACACTCGTATACACAAGCGGCGGTGATGTTTGGTCCGCCCATCTTACATGTGGGCACGCGGAAGAGGGATGGCTTTCCATTGATGAGACCAAGAGACAAGTTTGATGCTCCTCGCCCCTAAAATGGGAGGAAGCGGATTGTAACTAGATTTGAAATACATTAATAAAAGAAGAGGGTTGTTTCATTCCATTTGGGTTCCAATTTGTCTACGCTTTCTCCATTTTATGCACTTTTAATTCATAGCATCAAGTTTAGTTTCGTTCTTGCATCGTACTTGGAGTTTTTCCCTTTTTGTTTCTGTATCCTCGTGCTTCCACTACCCTTATTAATGGCTTCACCTTTCCCACCTTGTCATATTTCTATTGATGTAGACTGCCTACTTGATTCTATCGCTTGCATGCCCTCCCCTGATTTCCGTGTTGTCCCAATTACATGTCACATAATCTATCGCTAACATGTCCCCCTAAGTTTTATGCCACCTTGATTACATGTTACATCATATTTCCTTGTCTATCATATTTATCATTCTCTGTGTACCCTCATTGGTTGTATTCTCTACTATCATCGAGGTAAGCATAATAAAATAGTCATGGTGGTATTAGTGCTAGTCGTTTGAAATTGCTAAGAACTAGCTATTGCACTAGCCATTGGGAGTTTAGTGGTTTATCTCGTGCTAACAATTGAGAGTTGCTAAACACTAGCTGTTGGGAGTCTGGTGGTTTGATTTGAGCTGGACATTGGGAAAAATTAATAGTACTCATTAATATCCTGATAAAATAATTAACTAATTAATTGACCTCCTTAAATTGGTGAGTAATTGCCTTAAGTCCAATATCCAATAGGAGGGGGAGGACCCATTCAAATTGAAAATCAAAATTTTCTACCCCAAATGGTGACTAGGAAATATTTGACCACTCCTAGTAAACCCATGGCTACAAACATGACCATTGTTGAAAAATTAGTAGACATCACTACAAACCACGATGAAAAATTGGTAAAAATAGCTACCAAGTTGCAAAAACTTCAATGTTCCTCCCATCCTCCTAGTCTAAAGTGTTAGAATAATATTCCATCATTTGGGATATTTTCCCATCTCCTACATGTTTTTAGTTACCACATGGTAAAAAGTAATTAATTACTTTTTACCACTAGGTAAATCTTTATTTACTATTCACCTAGGTTAAGTTATCTATTTGACCGATATTATGGACGACAAGTAGTAGGCAAATTGATTTAGGTTAATAGGTTAGTGGTTACCGTGAATATTTCCTAAAGCTATCTATAGTCTATAGCATTTTGTATTTAAACATTATTCATCGAATACATTTGGTTACTGATCATTATATCATCATTGGTATCATTCGTTGGGTTCTACCTGGTACATCCCGAGGAGACTGAGGCATCTGGACAAGACGGGTGTGACATCCCATTCCATTTGCACGGATCTCGAGGTGGCCCATAGGAGCTGGTCTAGGCATGGTTCTCGAAGTGCTATCCAATATGGCACACTTCTCGATGCACTAGCGTTCACTCACCTGGCTAGCATAGGAGTTCGAGGGCCCACAGAGGCTCATATATTGAGGAGTGATATCTTCTGATGTCACGGCCTATAGCTTGAGATCTTAGCTCAAGCAGCCCACATGCGCACATATCCTGAGGAACTAGATCTGCTGACGTGGCAGCCCGTAGATCGTGACCTGGAACCCCACAGCTAATCTGGATAAACACGACTCCTGAGGTGGACAAGTGAACAACTACTAACCTAGATCAACATGACTCTCGAGGTGGACAACTGACCTGGATAGACATGACTCTCGAGGTGGACAGTTGACCTAGATAGACATGACTCCCGAGGTGGACGGGTGGATAGCTGCTAACCTGGATCGACATGACTCTTGAGGTGGACATCTGACCTAGACATGACTCCCGAGGTGTACAGGCGGATAGCTGCTGACCTAGGTGGCATAACTTTCAAGGAGGCTGACGCTGAGGTGGCAGGTTTCTATTCTTTGGGTTGCACGGCAAAACAAAGGGTGTGATTTCTCGAAGGCAATCACTAAGTGGGGGGGCCAAAGCAGTTTTAAATCCCACGAGATTAATTGCGGGAGCAATGTGGGATTAAATCCCATTTTTTTCCCAGCCTTCCCACGAGCACGCCTTCAAATAGAAGACGACCCGCTTCTATTCCAGTCGGGTTAGATAGCCCGATTGGCGATGGGCTCGGAGCTAAGGCTCCCGACGGGGCAGGTTGGGAGTTCGACCCCTGTCGGGGCCATATTCTTTTTTGCTCCAACGCACCAACAAAAAAAAAGGGGCCAAGGTAATTTTTTTTTGTATTTTTTTAATTGTTTTTAGTTTATTTTTTTAATAATTTAATTTTTTTTATATATAAAAATTTTTTTTTAAAATTTATTTATTAAAAGTGATTTTTTTATATAAATTAATTTTATTATTAATTTAAAATAAGCTAGAACTAATTAGATTTATACATTAAAATTGAAATTTAAGGGATTTTTTTTGCAATATTGAAATTCAAAGGAGCTTTTGTTTTCTCCACAAAATGGAGATATAAGACAAGGAATAGCACCTATATTTTCTTTGCAAATTAGAAAACCCTTACTCTCCTCTCAACACCTTGTTTATTTTGCACATTTCAAAGAAGGATAAAATCAAAACAATTGATTCTTTATTGCAAATTTGAAAACAAGGAAACTTAAAATTTTGTAATATTCAAAGGTAAAATGTGCATTTGTTTTCTCCAAGGGGGGATATAAGAGATAAAATTGCACAATCATTTTTTTTGCAAAATTGAGAAGAAATTGAAGACCTTCGGTCTACTAAAACCAAGTCATGTGTCGAATGGTTCTTGAAACTTTTCAAACGCGGGTCGTGTGTCGACTTGTCTTGAAAAGAGTGCTCTAAATTCTACATTTTGTAAGCATTAAGGAGGGATATAATTCATTTTTTTATTCTATAGTTTACAAAATTGTAACGAAAAAGATGGGATAATTCAGTATACGAAAGGTGCATTCTCGATTTTACTCGACACCTCTTAAAAATTGCTTGTACTAGGTGCATTTTCGGTTGCATCCGAAACCTAGGTGATACGGATTTTGTGGGCTTTCTTGTTTTATTATTGCATTATTTCTTTTGCAATTATAAGTCATAGAATCAAGAACACACTAAACCCCAAAATTTCACAAATTTGTGTAAATCCTTGCACAGATTTAAAGCCAAAATTACTTGATATTCTCTCCTAAAACAACAAAACCCCTAATTCACTCTTATTTGTTTGGCTTAATTTCCTCAAACTTTTCATCCTTCTTGAAGGGAGTTAAGGTAGGTGCCATTAAATATCTGTTTGAGTGAATTATATTTTGGTACTCTTTTAGGGTAATCAAAAGAAAGAACAAGTTTTTTTAAGGAACCTTCAAAGTTGCAATCCTTTGCACTAAGGGGGGATAATTCCTTTCTTCCTTCAAACATAGATTTTGATAAGAGGGAAATAAAACTTGTAAAGGCAATCAGAAAAGTCCAAATCATCAACAATTAAACCTTTTCTTTTAGACTTCATAATAGCAATCATGCTTGAAGTACTTGCAATAAGAAAGGACAAATTGGTGAACTTTTTTGATCAAATTGCCTAGAAAGCATAGTTTTGCACAAATTGTAAAAATGAAAACCATGACACCATTTAGTGTTGGTTTCAAAACAAGCAAAACTAAAATGGCAAAGGCACATCACAGAAGCCATATTTCTAGTGAAGTTTCTCATACTGATTCTGTTTATGGTTCAAAGATAGCACAAGGAGTGCTAAATTGCTAAAACAGTTTTGTAGAGGGAAAACACATGTGCCCCTTGGGCAAAAGCATCATTTTCTCTCACTCTTCTTTTAGGCTTCATAAATAGCATAAGGTTTTTGTTTGAAGACCTTGCAATAATGGGTGCTTGTACCTCTTTTAGGCTTCATAAATAGCAAATTCTAGGTGTTTGAAGTACTTGTAACAAGAGGAGCGATTTTTTATGGTGTACAATTGTCTAGGAGGCAATATTTGTAAAATCCTTCACAACACTCTTGAGTTGCACATTTTTTGCAATTGAGGGGGGATATCCATTTCTTTTCTTCACTGATTTTTGTAAATAGGGAAGATGACTTATAAGGGTGCATTTTTGGCTTTGACCGACACCTTAGTCACACTTCATTCAGAAATTAATTACACTATGTTTTGCAACAAGAAGGGGGGAACTTATAAGGGTGCATTTTTTGCAGCGACCGACACCTTAGCTACCTTATCTTTTGCAAATTCATATTGTAAATGAATGAACCTTGTATGAAGTGATCTATTCTACTACACCTAGCGATTGCAGTGGCTAGTTACCCATGCAAATTCGGTTGGATGATGTGATTACCATAAGGACATTTGTTGGCATGAAGAAAAAGTGAGGAATAATCCACTTTTTGCTTAGGAGCAGCCAGATCACTATGACAGAGCAAAGAACCAGGAGATCAACATTTTCTTCACTGTATTGGGGCAGTTATATACTTTACCCAAATATTTGTTGTATAGGAGGATATGTATGTATTACCCAAATAATGTAATAAGGGGGGATGTTAGAATAATATTCCATCATTTGGGATATTTTCCCATATCCTACATTAGGTAGTTTTTAGTTACCACATGGTAAAAAGTAATTAATTACTTTTTACCACTAGGTAAAT
The DNA here is from genome assembly GCA_028583015.1 of Wollemia nobilis. NCBI lineage: Eukaryota > Viridiplantae > Streptophyta > Pinopsida > Araucariales > Araucariaceae > Wollemia > Wollemia nobilis. Next base: position 1,225,474 of record JAQPPZ010016886.1, on the reverse strand, counting down.
CTTTATTTACTATTCACCTAGGTTAAGTTATTTATTTGACCGATATTATGGATGGCAAGTACTAGGTAAATTGATTTAGGTTAATAGGTTAGTGGTTACCGTGAATATTTACTAAAGCTATCTATAGTCTATAACACTTTGTATTTAAACATTATTCATCGAATACATTTAGTTAGCGATCAACATATCATCATAATGTGTGAAGTAAAAATATATGAGGGCTCACGAGACCCTGAGGTACACAATAGTTGAATCCTAGAAATGGAGACTTAGTTTGATTATACACAAACTCTTAATGAAGAAAATATACCATTCACAAAGCTTAATATTTCCAACATCATAAAAGTCCTCATATCCAATCACCAAATTTGTACATAGGAAGAGATGGTATGAGTTTTTAAGGCCTCATTTTACCCATCAAATTATGAGGAGGAATTAATGAACCAATGGCTATACCTCCATGAAGGCAAGAGATAATCTATACAAGACTTTATTCATCACTTCAACCACCTTTGAGTCTTACTTGGCATTTTAGATTCTAATGATGTCTTGATTGCCATGTTTAAAAGTGGTCTTCTCACCCAATTTTATAGGGGGATCAAATATAGTACTTGCACTACATTGGAAGATACCTTCAACTATGCATAGCTCATCGAGGAGAGGCTCTCAACATACTATACAAAGGCTAGACACTCTTCCAAATTTTTTAATCCACTGCTATATCAACCTCAACAATATTCTTCCCCTTATTATACTTCTTATTCTCTTTACACTCATGCTAAATCCTTTTATTTTGTACCTCATTGTTAATTTTCTTCTCATAGACAATAATTTTATAAATATTATAAAAAAGTGGATATAAAAAATTAGAATATCCCCAATTAAAGAAATCTCAGCAAAAAGAGTTGTTTGTCCAAGCATCTGTGATAGAAATATTTGAGGATGGGACTCCCCAAAATCCCATCAAGACTTTCGAGGAAGATTTTGTTTATCCTCAGTTATAAGTTCAACCAAACAAGGTTACCTTACTTAATCATCACACTCTTATCGAATATTGTGAGGATCTGTTTGTTACTCATGCTCATTTAACACCTCATTTTTTAGTTGATTGTATCATCGATAATGGCTCACATAAGAACTTGATTGCATAGTCCATTGTTGATAAGTTACATATTTCCACCCATCCTCATCCTTTTCCATACTCCCTTGGTTGGAATGATAATAATACTACTTCACGGATCACACAAACACACACTTTATCTTTTGCCTTTGGGATTAAGTATGTATATGATATCACATGTGATGTAACTCTTATGGATTATTGTGGGTTGTTGTTAGAAAAAAGTTATCAATGGATAAGAGAGATTAATATTATGCCTATAATAATACCTATACTCTTTAGCATGACAACCACACCTTCCTTTTTTGAAGTTTTCAATTCACTTCATAGCAGGCTCACACTAATTTACATTAGGAATAAAATATTAAATTAATTTTTAGCACACATCAACACAAGGAAACTCAAGCACAAGCACTATTCACAACTCCACCCCAACTTCATTATACACATATTCCTACTATATCTCCACTAATTTAGTTTGTAGTAGCATGGGTTCCTACAATTCAGTTTATATCAACATCTATGCCTATAGTCCCTGCCCTAGTTCCTGCAATTCCATTTGTTCTAGCATTTGTTCCTCTGGTACAAGCACCTATCTATGTGACACCTACAGTAGTTCAAAATTCTACTTCGGTTCCTCCTCCTACTCTATTTCTAGATTCCATTGTAGCTCTAGATCTAGTCATCACTCCTTATGATCTTATATTTTCAACCTTGCAGTCATCTCAATAATTGGCAATCCATCCTCAACAACTACTTTCCATCATTTTGTACTAGCTTCTAAATTTGGCTTACACTCACATGGCTCACAATTTTTCTCCTCCTTTCAATGCATTGGATACCATTTCTTCTATGATGGGGATGAATGATAGGGATTAATGTTATATTATATAATATTATCCCTTTCACATTGATCATATTATACAATATTTAATGCCCACACATATTAGATGCATTAAATATCACTTTTGTAAAGGCAAAATACCTATAAGTATGTTTTTGGTTTTAATGCAAATATAGTTTTCATCGTGTTATTCTTTATGTGCTTGCTCTCGAGTGTTACTCTTGTATCACTACTTAACTTCTAGATCAACCTCTTTAGGTCTTTGAATTCTAACTCAACCTCATTGGGTTGGGAAGTAGAAGCAGTAGGATTAGTTAGATTCCAGAAACCTAGAATATTTTGATTTGGCACAACACTTTGATTTTGAACATTTGGATCATGTACCATATTTTGAGCTTGAATATTTGGGTTGTAGGATCAATACAATTCAAAAAATCCTGAGCATTTTCTATTGTGGATCCATGAATGGCCCAATGGTACTCTAACAGTAATGGAGTGGTTGGATGGATAGGCATGTTTGGATAACAAATTATGGGAGGATAAGTGGGCATATTAGGATAACCCTAATTGTATGGTAAAGTGTTCAACATAGGATTATGATTTAATAAATCTTGGTTTATCATGGAAATCTTGTTTTAAGCCCCAAGTTGTCCTATTGTAGGTAATTTCCCTATCCCATAGCCCTACGATATCAGTTGTTGCTCAATAGTCATGGCCTTTGTATACACTAAGGAAAGAGTAGTAACCAATAGATGTATCATGGGAAACATGGTGGTCAAAGGATATAAGGACCCAAAGTATATATGAAGAGCTACAACTACTGTAATGATAAAGTGAGCAGTCAACCTCACATAGAGATTCTAAAACCTGAAGTTAAACATCCTTATTGGTTCATTAGGTTCCCTTTTGCAAGTCACGAATTGATTTTAAATGATGGTCGAATCTAAGGGTAACCTAAATTTGTTCACAAAATAGGTTTCTAATTGGTACCAAGAAGTAATAGAGCTAGTGTATAGACGAATGTACCAGTCATACACCAAGTCATCTAAGCTCAAAGGAAATAATCTACAAGCCACATCTTCATGTTCAACTTAAAATCGAGTTAAATTATCCTTATAGGCTTTAATATGCTCTTCTACAAGTCTTATACCATCATGCTTATAGTTAGGTAAACTTTTATATATGCCCTTGGGTAAATCATGGACATGTCTAGTAATGTTTAAAGGATTATTGTGTGCCCCATAGTAGGTAGCATTTGTAGCCATTGGATTAGGTTGAGGTGTGACCAAAGGGACAATGGATAAAATAGGGATAACAAGTGTTCCAACTGAGACCCCACTATATGGGATAACCACTATTTGAGTCTGGGTTTTCTTTGGTCCATAAGTAGGAGACAGGCTTTGGAAGATAGTATCTTCTGTAGCCTTAGCTTTGGTAATGATATACTTTGGTTCCATATTAACAATGATAACAACAAAATATTTATTAATGATACATCAAATAAACCATAACAATAATAAATACTCTCAAGAAAATGGTTAGCATCAATTAATTATCATTTAAAACAATTATAATCTATGATCACAATCGCCTATCAAAAAAAACACATTAGTCCACAATAATACCTTCAAGACAACCTTTCAAGATATGTTAGCATTTAAAAACATCAATAACAAAATAATTCAATAGGACCCCTTCTAGCACCAAAATATTGAGTGGTAATTTTACCTTTTTGCAAAACCACACTCTCAGTTAGGATTTTTGTTAGCAAAACCCTCTCTTGCAAAGAAACAAAATATTTCTTCAAGGTTCCTTATATTTGATATATCCAAATTAAAATTAGAAAACCTTAGAATGTTTTGTTAGCAAGTGTTGTGGAAAACCACTTTGTTTTATCTTTGATTTAAAATGAAGTTAGAGTCAGTACTTGTTGTTAGTTGATTCCTTTTATTTCAAGTTAGAGTGTGTTGTTAGCAAGTGTTGTGGAAGATCCACTTCATTTTATATTTGCCTTAATATGATATTGGAGTCATAAAATCCCCTCCCTGAGTGTATATTTATTTTATCTTGACCTTAGTTGATAAAAAGAAATGATGAAAAGCTATGAAACACTGATTCTTTTTATCAATTTGAACTTAAAAATTTTGCATGAAGATGAAAACCCTATGGAGTGCTTATATGATAGAAATAAATGTCCAAATAATTTAATGGATTAACATTAAATTAAAACTATTTGGATATCTTATAACTTCAAAATCCTAACCTTAAAGCAACAATCATAGATCTATTAGGATTTAAGTGTTTGATTGAACAAAACAAAAAACACAAGTAAAAGAAATAAAACAACCACGGTTAGGAAAATACAATTGGAACTCTAAAAAGTGGACCAGATTGTGAAAAATAATGAAAGAAAAAACCACTATAAAATACTTCAAATTAACCTGCAAAAAAATTATATCTCGAACAAGAAACATAACCAAGTTAGACCTGCATTCACACAATCTAAAACAATTGGTTATGGCAAGAGTCTAAGGATTAGAAACATGTACTGAAAATTTATTCACAATGCAACCAAATTCATGCATAAACATTATGAAAGAAATTTCAACACATGCAAAAATAGATAGATATGCAATAAGAACAATCTTCTATATTATCAAAACCTTGGCTTTCTGCATACAGAATGATAACCAAAAATTTTGACAATAATTTCAAATCCTTTCAATCTCTTATCACAATTTTTGTTCTATATTTTCTTGCCCCTATGCACTGTTTCCACCCTCCATTTAAAGGTCTCTGAAATGACATTTTGTTTCCATATTTTTAATTGCATATTTTCATCGACTTGATTTCCCAAATGCTTCTTTTTTGTAATGCTTAACAAAAAAAATAAGATAAAGAAAATGGTCACTTTCTAGACTATATCCCTAATCCTTTGTTCTATATCATTTCACCCTTGCTAGTGTTACAATCAGTTTGTCTACCTTCATCACTCATTCTATTTTATTTAATAACAAAATGAGACTCCTCATCATAGTAGGAATTTATTTATGAAAATTTGAGGTCAACATAAGCTAAAGACCAGCCCTATTTCTAGACAACGAATCCCCTAATCCACTGGTCCACTAACACGAGAATACAGTCCTTTGATATTTTTACATGTAATAAAATTTATTATCCTTAACCTGCAAACCACTTTAGTCAGGTTTAACATTACGTTATCATTACTCGTACCATAAATCACCAAACACCTACCTTTATTGCTTTTGAATCTCTAAATTGCAACAGCTATATCATGATGTTTGGAGCATCCCTCAAGACACCTATGCATTCTCTTTACCCTATCCTTGAGGACTACTTGTATCTAACTGGAAACTTGTGCATAAAAGTATTCAACTACCAAGATGAATACTGTATTTATAACGACCTTATAGTCACACTTTGCATATCCCAATTGATGCCAGCATATACTCTGCTCCTAAATTTGGTGGTTCCCATCATAACCCGTACATGATTTTTACTATGTTCTCGGATTTTTTATATATATTTAGGCATTACTAATCTCATGTGCAGAGTTCAAAAGCTTTACCAGATCCAATACTACTAAGATATACGAGAATTTTATCACTTCTACTTGTTCCTCATTGATAGTGTTACCTGATTCACTACTATCTATGTTATTTATTACCGAAAGACTAGATAAGTACAGAATCTTACCGATATCCACCTATACTATCTACCATCTTCATCTAACAAAAAAAATGCTATATCCTTGGTGCATGAATGCTCGGCTTGATGAAATCTTCTTATTTGATGTTTGCCATCCATTTTCATCGATATTAGTAGAATCTATGGAAAACGTTTTCCTCTTTTGGATATCACTGAAGCAAACATAACCAACTCACATAATTTACTAATGAAGATCCATCAACCAATTGTATCATCACTGTCTTTCATCAATAACTTCAGCATACCATCCATTGCATAATTTCCATCCTTAGTATTTCTTCTTGGTGTCATTTGCATTGTCCATCAATGTTGTACATGATATGGATCCCTATGTTCCAATGCAATCACCATCCTATCCACGTTATCCAAAATTTTGCCACATCATATGGTAAGGTCCATTAGGTCCACTATGGTTTAGGTCTATCCGATAATCTGTATCTGAGTCTTCATCTTACGTCAACCAAATCCACTATCTAGTGTACTTTAGAGGTCATGTCATTGAAATTACTAGCTTACCAACATACTCTCGTCCTTCATGTCTACATCTACTTAGGCCAAGATTTATACGAGTCAACATGTCCCTAGATCCATGTCGACATCCTCTTGGTTGACTACGTGTCCAATGCCCTCCCATATTCCACCATGGTATCCACATCACCTCACGATATCCTATCAACCAAAATATCAAAATTACATAAACAAAATAAACATGATAACACCAACACTAAATTATAATAACCTTATAAAATTAAAATCAAACTAAAATTAAATCAAAACCTCAAAGATACATCATCCAAAACTAAATGAAGCTACCTTTATATATATATATATATATATATATATATATATATATATATATATATATATATATATATATATATATATATATATATATATAATTTTTTATTATTTTTTATTTATTTTATTATTATTATTATTTTATGCTATCCTTTCTAAAACTATGGATCCAGGTGATGATACAAAAAATCCTTTGATGAAAAACCACCCTTATGAGGGACATTAAAGATTAACTTAACCTTCATAAAATAGAGAAGATAAACAAAAACAAAGAAAACATAAAATAAAACCACCTTATTCACCAAACACATTAAACTAAACCAAAAGGAGACCTATGAAAATTATCATCCAAAAAGGACAAAACTTCCCAAAACTCAAAAACTAAGATGGGTCCCCAAATTTTTGGGTGAGTTGTGCAATGGTCAAAACTCGCCTTAGGAGAGGGTTTCTTGGGAGGGTGGGGATGACGGTGGGCGGGAAGGCTGTTCTGGGAGAGCACGGGAGCGTCGGCAGGTCAAACCAGGGGCTCGGCAGGGTGGAGGGAGGGCAAACAGAGTCTGGGGACGCCGAGGAGTCCTTGCCAAGTCGCGGCAAGGATCCGCCAGACAAACGGGGAGATGGACCTCAGAAGTCATATGCTTTGGCAGCGGCCTCTGAAACCCTAAGCGGGCTCTTCTCCAAGGAGTTATTTCCGTCCGGGGACGAGTTGGACATCCCGACAGAAATTCTCTCAAGCTTTGTGGATTTCAAAAAATTTACCCTCATCGGTAAGTTTATTGGTGGTCGTCCCGACATGGAGACCATTCGCAAGTGGGCGTCTGGCAAATGGCGGACCTCTGGTCACTTAGAGCTGGCTGCCCTAACCCGAGGTTTTTTCGCGATTAGGCTGAGCAACAAGGAGGACTACTGTAAAATCTTGGGCCGGAGGGCCTTGGTTCTTGGGCCGTAGGAGTCTCTTTCTAAGGAAGTGGGGTTTGGACTTTAACCCCGATACCCGTAATATCAACATTGCTCCAATATGGGTTAGGCTCCCGAGTCTTCCCCTTTCTCGCCGGCATGAAAATGTAATCGTAGGTATTGCTCGGTCCATCGGGTAGCCGATCACTTTAGACCCTCCCACCGGAGCTCGAACTAGATTTGTCCAAGCTCGGTTCTCGTGTTTTGGCGGACTTGGAGACGGACCTCCCATCCTCCATTACTCGCGGTCCTGGGGGTACTTTTCTACACAAGCAAGCTATTGTTTATGAGAACAGACCAACTTTCTGCCCTCAGTGTAGTTCTCAAGGGCATCTTCAATCCAATTGTCCTCTCCAAAAGCCGAGGAAGAAGGAGCAGGATCCCTGCAACCCTCTAGAGCACGGTGAAGGTCAGACGAAGCACCCTTTTGTGAAAGGCCATGAATCTCCAGGTCCATCCAAGGACCATCTCGAATCCTCCTTACCATAAGAGGAAATCACCACCCATCCGGACTTCGAGCAGTGTGGTGGGCGCCCCCAACTAGGACCACAGGAGGAAAATGAACAGGCCCCCCCCTTATCACCACACAGGCAGATTCACCCAAAATTTATGACCGAAACTCTCCCGAGGCACAAAAGATATTGGAAGACTACCTGTTGGGAAGAAGAGGTTACCAGCCTGGTAATATTAGCCCTCGAATTACGAGGAGTCAAAAGCGAGGGGTGGATTTTGGTAGTGAAAGGAAGCAGGGTCGTCCCCCCAACAAGGAAAAGAGAGACAAAGAAACTGCGGCTGATGTTGCAAATGGAACCCAACGGTTGCTGTTTCAGGATGACTCCGATTCTCTGATGGGTGACGCGCTTATCCCAAAACCTCCCTTCCAGCAGGGAAAGGGAAGTAAGAAGAACCTCAAACCGTACGGATGAAATCCTGGATGTGAGAAGACTAAACGGAGTGGCCATTTGGGCTAGGGTAAAATTTTCCAGCAGGATTTTCAATGGTTTGTTTCAGTCCAGTCATTTTTCTTGGATCCTATCCAACATGTATGCTTCGAATTCTGCCTCCGGGAAAGCATAAATGTGGAAAGTTATTTCCCATGTATGGGAGAATTTTTTGTAGTTTTCTTGGCTGTCTTCTTCTGCTTTTCGATGGTCCAGCTTCTCCGGCTAGTTTTTGTTTTCCCAGTTATAATGGCCATGGTTTCTAGGATAATCAGGCAAAAATGCCTTACTTGTAGCCCTCGGGCAATTAGCAGCTTTTTGTTTTTTTTTTGCATACAGGTTTATTCTTCCAGCCAAGAGGCATGAAGCACTATTTAGCAAGGCTGATTTTGTATATAAGGTTTTGGGATCCTCTATAAAAACCCACTGTTAATCTATTATAATAATTACCAAAAAAAAAAAAAACTCGCCTTAGGAACATTAGGTTTTATGTTATTCTTATTTAAAAGAATGATAAAGAAGTAAATTTTATAAAATTAGATCTTGGAGTAAAAGCATTGAATTTTTGTATGCTTTAATATTTACATATATAGGAAACATAGTATTGATGGTCTTATAATTACATCTTTGGAATAATAATTTAAACATTACCATCAATGTTTGGATGAAAGTAATAACTGTTAAAGTTCTCAATGTGACATCTTATAATAGATATTTGACTAAAATGAGATTGCAAGTTTGATTCTTTGAGATTTTCACCTTTAAAAATATAATTTTAACATCAATTTTTATACTTATATGTTATCCCTTTTTTATTTAGAGACCAAAGGTAAAATTATAATATAATATGCATGCATATGAATCATTTTAGAGAAGCCACTTTTTATGTTAGGGAAGTCACTTTTTATAAAAGTGTTCTTGAGAGTAAGAGCTTAATATTTCTTGGATTTTATTTCTATGAACTTCGCAAGGACAAATGCAAACTTGGTGGAGCATCCACAAACACAAGATACTTTGTGCTCTTCACTAAGACATGACTTCCTTTAAAATATAATATGCATGAATATGATTCATATTAGAGAAGTCACTTTCTAGGAAAGTATGCTTAGAGTAAAAACCTTATATTACTTGGGTTTTATTCGTATGCACATCACAAGGGTTGGGCCCTTCAACCCCTTTTTTTATCAATACCAAAAAAAGCAATCGTATGCACATCACAAGGACAAATGTAAACTTGGTGGGGCATCACAAACACAAGAAACATTGTGTTATTCATTGAGATATGCTTTCCTTTCTATTATGTTCAATTAAAGAAAGATATTGTAGCATAAGTATTGATTCTATCTAATAATATAATAAATATATGAACAAAATAAGGTAATGGGTTTGAAACTAAAGGATCTTCCATTCCATTATTGCAATTTAGATTTGATTTATATTATTTATATTATCCAATCCTTTTTTTTATATAACAATAATTTATAATATAATATACCTAAATGTAGGTAATGCTATAAAAATGTGTTTAAGAGTAGCAACCCTAGATATCTTTGAAATTCTTTCTATGCATGGTTACGTAGAAAAAATGTAGGACTGATAAAACATTCATTAATACCACATCATGTGTGTACTTCATTGTGATATTTCCTTGTTTAAATTTTAAAATTAAATATTTCAATATTTAAATTTTAATTCTATATTTTTATAATAATCATTTCAATAAAATGATGTCAATTGAGTGTTTTAAATTTTACTCCTCTAAAATTATAACAAATATTATGTCGATAAGCTATAGGTTTGATGGATATTTATGTTATTATTGGTCACAAATCTGCCTAAGTACAAAATATTATTTTTGCACCCTAGACTCAGCCAACATTAAAATGCCGAAGGAGAGAAATGTTCTTCGGTCCAATATCTAGAGAGGGTTGGTTCCTGTACTAAAACTAATGATCGGTTTAAAAGATTAGTGTAACAAAAAAGAGATGGAAAATAATAGAAATAAATGAGATACTATGGCTATAAGTGAGATATTGAAGGTGGGGATAAATTAACAGCAAAAATTCATACAAAGTATTAATTAGCATATAACATAAATGCAAGACACAGAAACCACTTGTAGTTTACCAAGATAACCTCCAAGACAACATTTCAGTATTCACTCCCTCACAAGCAAAAATTAAATCCAGATGTAGAATTTAAAATCAAAAAATAATGGACATGAACGTAATTAAAAAATGCCAAGAAGAAAAGATCAAACACAATAATACTCAAGGAACCATAAGTCGAATGTCTTTCTATTTATGCAAAAAACTTAGTGTTTTTCTTTAGAGTGTCTATCCTCATTCATTACATTGAAATGCTTAGTATTTATAGAGGATTTTACCTCTTTCATTAAATGCATATTAAATCAAAATGTTGGTTAATTAAAAATCAACAACAAAAATTCTCTCCTCGGTAATGATGATGTTTGAATTCAATCATTCTTCATGGAGTAGTGATCCAATTTTCATGGAATGCACCTAGGAAATCAACAAATATGGATGATGGGAAAAACTATTTTGTGCATCAGTGCATTGGGACTTAGAAACGTCAAAATTAAATTATGGGTGCCATTACATTCTCCTACACCTTGGAACCTTACCCTTGCTAGTTGAAATCAATGAAATTCAATTTTGCTTTGAAAAGGAAAGAAGTCTATAGAGGGCACCTCAAAAATCATTAGGATCACACTGGATTTGAGGTTGTAGCATTTAATCCTGATAAAATTTTAGCAATAATTTTGGATCATCGCTCTTACTACCCCAAGAATTAAATTTTTATCAATTGCCATCCTTTCCCAAAAAAATTTGTTGTTATGGTACTTCAGATAGTAACCCTGGTTGATGGTTGCCTTTACAGCTAGAATTTTACATTTTATTTTAACTTATTTTGCCCCACGATGTCTTCTTGATAGGTAGAAAATGGGAGTTTCATCCCTCAATGTACTTTCACCCTTCCTTGGGTGATTTCACCCCAAAAATGACAAAAAATATTTTTTGTAAGGAAGAAGGAAAAAATAATTGATTTCACCCCTTAGAGGGGCAAAAATTATTTTTGCCCCACCTCATGGGCGATATGTTGCAAGTGTGAATAGGGTTGCTTCGAAAGTGGCTTAGAAAAATCTTTTTCTAAGCCTAAGTGTGAAACTACTTCTGTTTTGTCAGCAAGAGTTGTCGGCAAATTCCTTCGATCCTATTCTTCCTAACTCCCCTCCTATCCTTCTCCTATATTCCCTCCTTATCCCTCCATTTCCTCCTTATCCCTCCGTTATTCCTTCCCCTTATCCCTCCAACTCCCTTTCCCCTTATCCCTCCTTCGCCGACTTCTTCCTCCAACTCCATTTCCTACATATATATATATATACAATATTATGTAATGTTCTAAGGTTGATGAAGGGTGCAATTAAATATAAGAATTTTTATTTTTCCTGCTGCAATTTTTATTATTTGTTTTGAGCTACGTTAGAACTCAATCCACATCTGGTATCAGAGCCAGATTTCGATAGCAGTCAAGCATGATTCTCGAGGCAAGGCCAGGTGGGCATGCATCCCGAGGCAGAAGCCAACAAGGCTCGGATCTCGAGGCAAATTGTGAGCAGGATCGGGCATGGATCTCGAGGCGGATCGTGCATAGGCTTGGCATAAATCTCGAGGCAACACGTGTCAGCAGCACGAATCCTAAGGTGACACATGGCAGCAATGCAGATTTTGAGGCAATATGAGGCGACAATTGAGGTGCTGACTGGGTAGCACATAGATCGAGGAGGCTTGGATCCCGAGGAGATGCCACGTGGCAGTTGACATGGCAGCGAATCGAGGTGGTAGCTGACGTGGCAGAAGGTTCCCGGATCGAAGCATAAAATTGTGCCACGTGGTGATGAGTGGCGAGTATGCAATGTGGCGGTTTGCGATTCGTCGAATTGGTGGCAAAACACGGCATTTGACTGCCCGAAGGCAGTCGATATTCATAGTGCGATTTTGGGTTGATAAACCCTATCGGAGGATAAACACAGCGAATGTGGGATAATCTTTTTTTTCTTTTTTTAAAAAAATTGTAGCCGCTACCGTGGTTTTAAGGCTCGTCGTGCCTTTGAGTCACGTCTGCTAGCCAACAGATGACCCAGGATCGAATCCCGTCGGTCACATATTTTTTTTTTAATTCTGCCATCGTCGAGGGATAAAGGGACTGTGGTCCTTTTTATTTCAGCCGGGCCGCTTGGTGCAGTGGCAAAGCCCGTCCGCTGCTTGTTGGTAGGTCGCGGGATCGAATCACTCGCTTTGCAAAAGGTAAAAGTTTTGTTAAAAAAAAATTAATTTTATAAAGTTTTTTTTATTAAATTATTTAATAAGTTTAAATTATATTTTTTAATATTATATTTTTAATAATTAATTTAAAAGGTAATTTAAAAAATATAAAAACTTTATTAATTTTTTTTTTTTTTAACTTTATAAAAATTTTAAAAACCTTGTTAGAAGAGTTTTTTGTGAAAATGAGAAATAATGTGCCCGTGCAATGTTAGATGATCCGGTCTGAGGGGTGTTATAATGCACTTCTCTCGATTTTGAGACGAGAGACACCGAAATCCTTTGATGAAAGGGTTCGACGAACAAGTCTCCATATAGTGTTTTGTCAGCTAGAAAATCAGGTGATTGATCATCTGAGGAAGTCGGATTCAGGGTACGAGGCAGATTCAGAAGACAACATTTTCGAACAAAGAATTGAAGAGTCCGAGACTATGGAAGTTGTACCAGAGGAAGTTGTTCCAGAGGATCAAGCAAGTGCCAGTTATACACCTAGTGTATGGGTAGCAGAATCAAGTGAGAGCTATTCACCACGCTCTCCTAAACCAGAAGCAGCAGCAGAAGAAGAAGATGAAGAAGAAGTAGAAGAATAAGAAGAAGATCCAGAGGAAGTGGATCCTAAAGAACCTAAGGTCATTGTCATTAGCAGCAGTTCCGAAGCAGAACCTGAATGTACTAAAAAGGCAAGATTTGATTTGAATCATTAATCTCTTTGTACTGCTTTATAGTACTTGTTTGCTTCAAATAAAGTTTGTTTTTATTCTGCAATGGCATCCAATACTAGTCTTTCGATTCCTGAGGAGGAGACTATGAATATTGGTCTATTAAAATGAAAACCCTTTTGATAGGAAAAGGTTTATGGGATGTAGTCGAAGAGGGCTATACTGAACCTACTGCCGCTGAATGGGCAACTTTCTCTAATGCTGATAAAAAGGCTAGAAAAGAAGCACAGAAAAATAATGCTTTTGCCCTTTATCACATACATGCTGCCCTAGATAAAAGTATCTTCCCTAGGGTTGCCTCTTATGTAATTGCACAAGATGCCTGGAATGCCCTAAAAGAAAGCTATAGAGGTAGTGACCAAGTAAAATAGGTAAAACTACAAACATTGAAACGAGATTTTGAAAATCTCAGGATGCAAGAAAATGAAAAAGTGGGAGATTACTGCGTGCGAGTGAAAGCCATAGTTGATAAAATGGTCACACTAGGGGAAGATATTAAGCCAGAGGTTATGGTGAAGAAAGTGTTGAGAACACTTCTTCCTAAATGGAATTCTGTAGCAATAATTATTGAAGAATCCAAAGACTTAACCTCATTGTCTTTTTATGCCCTAACTGGTTCACTTCTCTCACATGAAGAGAGGTTACAGGAAACTCCTACCACCAATTATGGAGGATATGATAAAGATTTTTCCACACATGAAGGAAGAGGTAGAGGCCATGGCAGAGGTCAACAAAGAGGCAGTGGCAAGAATAATCAAAGAGGGGGAACTCCTAACAGAGGAGGATCATCCAACAGAGGTGGAAATCAGAATAGAGGAGGACAACAACAATATAGAGGGAAACAATCTAGCAAAGGAAAATGAGGAGATAAATCAAAATAATTTTGCTACAATTGTGGCAAGCCTGGCCATTATGCTCGAGATTGTTGGTCAAAGACTTCGCAAGGAAGCAGCAGCAACCAGAGAAGTCAATTTGGAAATTTTGGAGAAGAGGAAGAGTCCACAAATATCTTTCTTTCTTATGGCCAGACAGAGCAAAATATGAATGATACATGGATTTTGGACACTAGGTGTTCAAATCACATGAGTGGCAAAGAAGAACTCTTTGCTACTTTAGACTCCTCATACAAATCCAGCATCCGATTAGGAGATGACAAGTCATTGGTAGTTGAAGGCATTGGAGCCATGGAGGTTCCAACGAAAGAAGGCATCAAGCAAGTAAGTGATATCTATTACACACCTCATCTTCAACACAATATTTTAAGTGTTGGTCAAATGCTTGAAAATAATTATAAGTTGATTTTTGATGAGGGTAAATGCACCATTTTTGACAAGAACAATAGTAATAGAATCATTACACAAGTGCCAATGTCAAAGAATAGATTATTCCCTTTGAAGTTTGGCCAGCCAGGAGGAAATAAGTTAGCAAATGTTGCTATTACCAATCCAAGTGTCCTATGGTACTTGAGATATGGTCATTTGAATTCAGCAAGTTTGAAAATGCTAACTTCACAAGCAATGGTAACTGGACTTCCCAAAATTCAAGATAGTAAGGAAGTCTGTGAAGGGTGTGCCTTGGGCAAGCATGCCAGATCAAAATTTCCTCATGGACAAGCATGGCGGGCCAGCTATCCACTTCAGTTAGTACATTTAGACATATGTGGTCCGATGCAGACCAAGAGTCTAGGTAATCACTCTTACTTCCTACTTTTTATTGATGATTGCACAAGAATGTGTTGGATATATTTTTTGAAGCATAAGGATGAAGCATTTGCATGCTTTGTTGATTTTAAAGCAAAAGTTGAAAGTGAGAGTGGATATTCTATAAAATGTCTTAGATCAGATAAAGGAGGAGAATACTCCTCTAATCAGTTTTTGAATTTTTGTAAACATCATGGCATCAAGAGGTAGTTCACAATTGCCTACACTCCATAGAAAAATGGTGTATTAGAAAGGAAGAATCGCACCATTGTGGAGATGGCAAGATCAATGCTTCAGATAAAGCATTTGAATAATTCATATTGGGGAGATGCAACAAGGACTAGTTTTCACATCTTGAACAAAAGTCCTACTTCAAGTTTGAAAGGGAAGACACCTTACCAAGCCTGGTATGGTAAGAAACCAAATGTGAAGTATTTTAGAGTATTTGGTTCATTGGCATATGCTCACATTCCTGATGAGCTGAGAAAGAAGCTTGATCCAAAGAGTCAAGCATGCATTTTTGTAGGATATTGTGAAAACACAAAGGGTTATAGACTCTACAATCCTATGACTCGAAAGATAGTGATATCAAGGGATGTGATTTTTGATGAAGGGGGAGAGTGGGGTAAGCCCCAAATATACAGTGATGTTGAGTCACATGATTCAAGTTCTCAGCGGGTACAGCAGTAGATACCACAAAAAAGCAAGAAATCTCCACCTTCAAGCCCAAGTTCTTCTACTAGTTCATCTTCCTCACCAAGTCCTTCTCCACAGAGACCAGCAAGTTCCTCACCAATGGACATTGATCCTCCATCCAAAGGTAAGAGAACTCTATAGTATCATCCATCATCTCAGATGTTGGATAAATTTTTTTCAAGAAGATACACTAGGAGTCAAGCTAGTGAAATGAAATATGTTTTACACAGATTAGAAAGTATGCACTTGTATGGTGATGATGAATCCCAGCAGGAACCCAGGGGATATCAAGTTAACTATGCTTTGTTAACTAGTGCACAGCTTGAACCTTCTAGTTATGAGAAGGCATGTACTCAGAAGATTTGGCAAGATGCCATGAAAGAGGAGATAACCTCTATAAAAAACAACGACACTTGGGAGCTCGTGAAGCTTCCTAAAGGAAATAAATGTGTTGGCTATAAATGGATCTTCAAGACCAAGTTTAATGCTGATGGAAGCATTGAGAAGCACAAGGTGAGATTAGTAGAAAAGGGTTTTACTCAAAAATATGGAATAGATTATGAAGAGACTTTTGCTCCTGTAGCCAGACAGGAGACTATTAGAACAGTTCTTGCCTTAGCTGCACACAAAGGATGGAAATTCCAACACATGGATGTCAAGAGTGCATTTCTTAATGGTTACTTGACAAAAGAAGTGTACGTTGAGCAACCACAGGGATTTGAAGTGCAAGGTAAGGAACACCTTGTTTACAGATTGAAGAAGGCACTCTATGGTCTTAAATAGGCACCAAGATCTTGGTACTCATGCATTGATGGGTACTTCAAAGATTATGGGTTCACTAGGAGCAAAAATGAACCCACACTCTACTACCTAAAGCAAGGTAATGACATCCTCATAGTTTGCTTGTATGTGGATGATCTTATTTTTATGGGTAGTAATGAAAAAATGAATATGGAGTTCAAACACTCCATGATGACGCAGTTTGAGATGAAGGATCTTGGCTTAATGCACTACTACCTTGGAATGGAGGTTCATCAGTCAGATACAGGGATCTTCATCTGTCAACATAAGTATGCTCAGGATATGATCAAGAAGTTTGCTATGGAGCATTGCAAACCAGTTGCAACTCCAGTTGGACATGGGATCCAATTAAGCAAAGATGATGGAGCACCAAAAGTTGACATGACCACTTTCAAAAGCATGGTTGGGAGTTTGATGTTTCTCGCCAACACCAGACTAGATATTTAGTATGTTGTATCTCTTGTTTCTAGATTTATGACTAACCCATCTGAGTTGCATTTGCAGGAAGCTAAAAGAATTTTGAGATATGTGAAGGGTACATTGGATTTTGGAATCCAGTACCATAAATGTAACACTATCAAGCTTGTAGGCTTCAGTGATAGTGATTGGTGTAGCAATATTGATGACAGGAAGTCAACATCAGAAAACTGTTTTAGTCTTGGATCAGGACTAATAACTTGGAGTTCAAAAAAGTAGACAGTAGTAGCGCTATCTTCAACAGAAGCTGAGTATATAGTGGTTACTTATGCAAGTACTCAAGCCTTGTGGCTAAGGAAAGTACTAGAAGAGATTGGAGAATAGCAAAGTGGTCCGACCAGAATCTACTGCGACAACATCAGTGCCATTCAGTTGGCATATAATCCTGTCCACCATAGCAGAACGAAACATTTTGATATGAAGTACCACTTCATCAGAGATATGGTGGAACATGAAATTGTTGAGCTTCAATACTATCACACTTTGGAGAATGTTGCGGACATCTTCACCAAGGCGATGACTAAAGCTCAATTTGTAAATCTGAGAGACTGTGTAGTCAGTCCTCTCAACTTTAAGGGGGAGAATGTTGCAAGTGTGAATAGGGTTGCTTCGAAAGTGGCTTAGAAAAATCTTTTTCTAAGCCTAAGTGTGAAACTACTTCTGTTTTGTCGGCAAGAGTTGTCGGCAAATTCCTTCGATCCTATTCTTCCTAACTCCCCTCCTATCCTCCTCCTATATTCCCTCCTTATCCCTCCATTTCCTCCTTATCCCTCCATTATTCCTTCTTCCCCCTTATCCCTCCAACTCCCTTTCCCCTTATCCCTCCTTCGTCGACTTCTTCCTCCAACTCCATTTCCTATATATATATATATATATATATATATATATATATATATATATATATATATATATACAATATTATGTAATGTTCTAAGGTTGATGAAGGGTGCAATTAAATAATAGATTTTTTATTTTTCCTGCTGCAATTTTTATTATTTGTTTTGAGCTGCATTTGAACTCGATCCACACGATATTGACTTTGACCAGTACGCAAAACTGATTTTTTTAGGACTTTCACTTCAATATGCCTTCATTTGGAATTTTACCTCAAAGGAGGACAAAAATGATTTTCACTGCTCCTAAGGGGTGAATTTGACTTTGAATTTCCTATCATTAATTCGATGACATCATCTTCACATTTTCGCTCTGAAACTATTTTGTTCCTAGGATTTCACCCTTAGAGGGGTAAAAATGATTTTCACCCCTGTTGAGGGGTGACTTTGACCCAAATAAGATTTTAACTAGGGTTTCACCCTTAAGGGGGGCAAAAATGATTTTTTCCCCTTTCCAGGTGTGCTTTTTACTTTGAACCATCACTTGTAAATTTTTATTTTCTCCTTTGTTCAAATAGAAATGTTCAAGGTAATTACACCCTAAAGGGGGGGCACAAAGGATTTTTGCCCCTCCATGGGGTGAAATATCTTTTAATATTGATGGCATATTCATCTCTACCAAAGTCATATTAACCCTTCAATCCCAAAATGTTCATTGCTATCAAATTTTCCCTTCTATGTTTCACTCTAGACTTCTATTAATTTCTTACCGACAAAACTATTGTGCATCTCCAAAAATAAAATCAGACTTTTATTTAATGGAACTGCTTACAAGGAAGAAAAATATTAAAACAGTAAAAATAACACAACTGCATCATTTATCTTCTTCTTTTTTCAAAATTTTATAACAAAATTTAGTGTGGTAAAATTATCAACACTTTTGGCAGCTCTCAGGGTATTTAGTTCTTATGAGTGCAATCGACCCTAGGCCTTCATCCATTGGGATCAGTTTTTATCGATATTGGTTGCATAGGAGGAGGGTACATTAGATTCTACAACCTCATTATTCCTTATTTCCTCTTGTGTCTGCTTCTCCTATTCTTTAGCTACTTTCTATATTGCTTCAACTCATACTCGTGCTTCTTACTTAGCAAGGCTTTTTCTAGTAGTCTCATACATAGCAACCACTTCATTCCAAGATTTTAGAGTGAATGCAGAGAGTAAACTCAGTGAATCTATGACAAAACACAACATCTCAAACTGATCCATGTTGATATGATTGGCTCTTTCCTGGAGCTCCAATAGGGATGACTCAATATGTGTGAGCTTCTGCATGTATAGCAAAACCTATTCTTCTATGATGGGCTCCTTCCAACTATCATTTTATTATATTTCTTCTATGAAATTTTTCTAGGTTGCCTACAATTTTTTGGTTGGAAAAAGCTCACCGTACTCATAAATTGATCTCGAGAAACTAGCATCGACTAGAGCTTCAAAATAGATGAGCAAAAAAGTATGCTCCTGCTCAAACATGGTTACTAGCTTTTGACCTTTGCTTGTCA
This sequence comes from Wollemia nobilis, assembly GCA_028583015.1. Classification (NCBI taxonomy): domain Eukaryota; kingdom Viridiplantae; phylum Streptophyta; class Pinopsida; order Araucariales; family Araucariaceae; genus Wollemia; species Wollemia nobilis. The sequence goes on along the minus strand of JAQPPZ010016886.1, from coordinate 1,205,951 downwards.
GTATTAACTTGGAAAAGAAGCTATGTAACATCATATTGGTCTTAGCCCAACTACGATCCACCCCACTCATTGGTTTAACCTAAAAATAAAATTGAACTAACATCTAAATTTTTAGTGTCAATGCTCCTTAGCATACTCCAAGGTGCACTCTCCAAGAAAAACCACTATTCGAGCCTCATGAATATATAATAAAACTTTGAGATCATCCATCACCACTATCACAAAATATTTCATCAGACGTTGGTGACTATATTTGATTTTCTCCTTGGATAAGCCTACTGATTGCATGGATTTCTTAGTCAATTGTTGCTATGTAGCCTCAAGGTAGACTATCAATGCTTGCACTTGTTTATTTGCTCCTACCCAAGTTGTTTGGTAACCCTTAGCTTCTCTCTCAAACTCCTCTGCTCTCTAATGCCAACACTCTACCTCTGAACTCACGATTTCTAGTTGATCCCTATTTTTAGCCAAAGCATCATTTAGCTCAATAATCTTTGCCTCAGCCTCAAAGAAACTTTTCTTGTAATGCTATCCATGGAGGTAAAGAGAGATCATATCCACGTGCATATTCCCCAAATTCTTCATGGTATCAATCTTCATTAGGTCCTCTATAATGACTTCATAAGTGTAATCACTTGGAGCCATTTTCCTTGAGGCTTTTGGACCTGGGGAATATTTTTTTATAGTATAAGACTCCATAGCTTTAGGGTCAAAAGTAACCTTCTTAAATGGCTTTGGTAGAGCTTGAGATTATTTCCTCTTATGTATTTTCAACCATTGTCATGAACTTAATCAAGCTCAACTTATCTTCACTACAACAGGATACTTTGGTACAATTTCTATCTTTGGCTCTAGTAGCACCCACAACTCAACAAAGGGAGCAAGATAAAAATGAGCTTGCTAAAGTTTTAGCTCAGGAAGTAAAGTGTAAATAGGAATGGTTAATGTAATGGAATCGATCAAGGGGATAGAATTTAGGGTTTTAGTTATAGTTATGCTTACTCGAGGAGGAGCTTGTGTACTTATAGCCATGGTAGAAATTACTAGAATAGATGATAAGGGGAGAAAAAATGGATTAGGACCAAATGTGAAAGAAATAAAAGAAAGGGATAAAACAAAAGTAGGAATAAAATAAGAGGGAGCATTGGTGATTGGAATTTAAGAAAATGGAAGAAAAAGGGAAGTGGTGGATATATTGAATGGAGGTGAAATTAAAGCAATAATAGGAGAATGAGGTGTAATTATCACCGAATGCTTAGGAGAAAGGGATGAAGGTGAAGAAAATATACCTTTGAGTTCAAACATCTTTTGATCCAATGGTGAGGGTAGTTGTGGTACTAGTTCACCCTTGTCTTAGCCCTTCCCCACCTCCTTATCCAGATCTATGACTTCCATATGATGGTCAAGCTGTTCTGCTTAAACCAAAGGAGAATCTCCTAAAATGCTAGCTTGTGAAGCTTTATATGCAGGATAAGGATTGCACTTGTTCTAGGATTTTTGGACACCTTTAGAAAAGGGTGTGTCTCATGCTTATTCCTATTCTTTCTTTGGAGTTACACTTCTGGTGATGACTATATTTCTTTCTCTATAAGTGTTGCTTCCTCGACCACATGTTGCTCATGTTCGGCTACGATATCTTTTATGTTAGATCTTTGAAAATTTTGAGGCACAATCTTATCGAACAAGATATATTGATAGCCATCATAGTACTCATCATAGACATCCAAAAATACCTCATCCATTACTAGACCAAAAGCTAACCCATTTCTTCCTCTGTGGGCCCTCATAACCCACTAGTTGGTAATATTTTCCTCATACCAAGTTGGAAACTATTCTTTTATCCTATCAAATAAATCCAGGGGAGGAATTTGGTGCATGTGAACCATAGGATTGTACTCATCCTCCATCTCATAAAAATCATACCATGGTGGAAATAGTGTCATATGCTCAACATGCCATTCAAGATCATGCACTTCTGAATTATTTCTATGCCATTGAAAATCGAGTCTAGATTAGCAATGAAAATTTTTGGCATTAATAAAATCTATGAACTGACCCAAAGAGTCATACTTCCATCGTTGAGGTAAGTCAACCATACCCATATCTAAGAGTGCTTCATTAAGCAGTTTATTTTGGTTGACTTGGTCAAATTTAATGCCATCGAAGTGAAATGGCATGGTGCACATAGTCTTCTTGGATCTTCCTACCTTGTATATTTCATTGATGAAATTTTTCTACCAAAAAACTTCCATTACGAAGAGGCACTCTGTAGTAAAATAAGGAAGAAGAAAAGACTTTCCGGTGAAGCCAAAAAATTGCACCATCATGTCCTGCATCAACAAAAAGATATTTTCTTTTTTCTTAGTGATAATTTCTTCTCTCATTGCCCTTGGCACTCTCTCATTTGTGCAGTAAATAACTTTGAGGGTGAGGCCCAAAAACATGTGGTTAAAATTATAGAATGACTTCCTTCTGGGCAAGCTTGGGGTCCAAAAATATACTAGCAGTTTATTATCTACCTCATTAGCCTATTTCACTATAATAAAAGAAAAAATTTCATGCATATAAAGGAAGAAATACCATGTCAAAAATAAAGTATGCCTGAACAAAACTACTTCTTTGCTCTATATTATCTCCAATTGAGTGTGCATTGTTTGAGCCACATAATCCACCCAATCAAATAAATTTGGGTTTGTTTTTGCTTGCATAGTTGTAGGGGCATAAAATGCAACTTCTAAAATATATTGCACCATTACCTGCTTGCCATTTATATATTGTAGTATTAGTAGGAAGACTAGATAACAAAGCCAACATGGATTACACATCCTAACTTTTAAATTTCATCAAGGGTTTTGACAAATCTAGAAACTCTTTGAACTGGGGTGCTTTTATTAGCTAGTTCTCCGTGAACTGGCACAACATTATAGTTGACTGGTACCTTTCCTCTTGCTCCTTAAGATTCATATTCTTGATAATGATGTCTAAGGAATTTTTCACCCCACAATAAAATGCCTCCCTAACTGAATCGGGAAAATGATAAACAATTTATCTCCCTTCGTGTTGTAGATGGCCCTTGTTGCAAGTTGATAAAATTTTGCAATTACCATAATTAGCCCAGGATAAGGATGCACAAGTATACACAAGAACTAGAGAAGATATGCATGGTACATAACTATTAACGAGATTTTTGACACCAATCCTTGTCTTACTACATTCTCCACGCTTTGGCACAATTTTTCTACACCTTTGTTCAAAATTGAACAATATCCAATATTAGCTGGTGTATCAGAATATGGATTGAGCATGCCTCCTAGATTTTTTGGCTTTTTAACCCTCTATTCTTTTGAAGGCTCTATAGATTTATTTGGATAAATTATATTCTTTCCCATATTTGCTTGAGAGCTCCCATTGTAATAGTCTAATAAACCTAAAACAAAGCAATAACTCGAGTGAACTTAGAAAAATAAAAGCTTCAAATTTCTTACTGCACATGCTTTTGACTTGCTCCTTTTATAAATTTCACCCTCCAACCACCAAATTAAATGTAGGTGTTATGCCTAAGGAATTTGAATGAACGTGCTCCTCGATTCTCTTGCTTGACACACTTTTCAATGAAACCCAACTACCCATTAACTAACAATAACACCCTTGCACTGTGAATCTACCTTGGACGTCAAACTCAGCCACTTTTCTATCTTTGAGGATGCAATCTAGATATTTAATAGCTTATCTCAAGAAAAACAAGCGCCACATGTGAGATATGGGGTGAAAATAATTAATTTCACTGTATTAAAATGTCAAAACATCTTCTAGAATATTTGATGGTATGCCCATAAAATAATTAATTTCACCATATTAAAACGTTGAAACTTCAAAATATTTCTTGAAATTAGTACCATTCAACAAAAAAGTTGAAGGAGTGCCCCTACTTAACAAAAAATATCCCAGGGTAAAAATATTCACATGACCTACACTCTGAAATTGCTTCTTTTACCTACTTGATGGAGTTACATGCCCCTAAATCCTTTTTAAAATAATTCTTTTCTAATTTATCCCAAAAAGGAAAACTTTTACTAAGATTTCCTTGCATAAAAAAGCAGGGCAAAATTAATTTTACCTTCTTCCTTACTGTATTTAGTGCCATCCATTGGAGTTTATAAAAAGCATGCATTTTTTTTTAATCCTTCTCTGGCAGTTTCACTCCAAAAATGTCTTATTAAGGGGCACAATGGGATTTTGCCCCGAAAATAGGAAAAACAAGATAAATTTACTTTGACGGCGAAAATATAATTCTAAAATCCTCCTTGCTTTGTTTTTTACTTTTCTTTTATTTTCCTCCCTTTTCCCGCTTTTAATATTTTATTTCTTTTGGCAAAATAGGAGCACTTTTAGTGAAAAAGAAAACTCTTGACGCTTTTATAATTTAAAAATAGATTTGCTTTCTCTTTCCCTCTTTTCACCTGAAAATAAGATAAAAAGCCTTTTTAAAAAATGTTTTCAGGAAAAAATATTTTTTTGCTGGTGGCAAGGTGCTTTCGGGGTGAAATCACCTACCTTGGGATGAAAATTATTTCTCGATAAAATCAACTCTTTTTTTATCTCTTATTTTTTTATCTCTTTTTAATTGAAACAAAATAAGATAATAATTTATGTACATATATACATTTTCGATAACACTTCTTACTAGTGGTAGGCCTTCAAATGAATACCATTTATGGAAATTGGCAGCTCACGGCCATCCATATCCTGCAAATGAAACAAATTGATTTGATTGACATCGGAAATTTGGAATGAACCCTCCCATATTGCTTTAAACTTGAGGTGCTTGGCGGGTTTAGATTTGTTTTCATTCCACTTTAGCACTAGATCACCTATCTTAAATGACCTCTTGGATTTTTTCTTTCCAAACCATTTATGTGTCATCCGAACATGCTCCATGAAGATATTGTAAGATTTCTCCATTTGCTCTTCCAACTGTAAAATTTGTACCAACCTCATGCTCATAGGATTTGATTCATCGTCATATTCACCATACAATAAATGCCATGACTACAAAGCTGGTAATTCGATAAGAATGGATAACACTAGTTCTTTGCCATATACTAGGGAATAGGAAGACGTTTTAATAGATTTCTTCACAGAGATACGGTTGGCCCATAATTATTTTTTCAACAGCAAGTGCCAATTATGCTTATTATCGTCCAAGGTCCCTTTTAGAGTTCTCAAATTTGTGGACTCGGCCAAGATATTTTCTTCTGAATAATAGTTAGATGATATATTCAAATAAATTCCATACTTACCCATGAATTTGTTGATACTAGCACCGATGAAGGGAGTCCCATTATCCATTATGATTGCATCAGGTATGCCAAAATGGGTGATTAACCCCTCAAGAAAAGCAATTACTGTTGCTTGATCCACCTTTTGGTTGGAATTACCTACCATCTAGTGAAATAGTCAATCACCATTAAGATATATTTGTGTCCGATCGAGGAATTGGGATCAATAACTCCAATAAATTCTAACCCCCATTGCTTAAATGGTGCTTCCACTTGTATCAAATGAAGGGGTAATATTGGTTTCCTACTTTTGTTGACATATCTTTGGCACTTATCGTAATTATGGCTAATTTTTAAAGTATCTACAAAAAGAGTAGGCAAAAAATATCCTATTTTGATGATATTTAATGCCATTGACCTCCTTGCATAATGGCCTCCTAATAGACCAAAGTGAAACTTCTATAAGATACCTTGTTTTTTAGATTCCCAAACACACCTGAGTAGTACTCTCAATGTTTTTATGGAACATATCATTTGGTAGCATCACATACCTAAGAGCTTAGAATCTGAATCTCCTTATTTGTGATGCACTAAGGTGTGGAAGACATCTTCCTGATTGGAAATATTCGACAAGGTCCTTTGTCTAGTCATGATCACCTATAGAGTGATTAG